>JARVJO010000365.1:5577795-5589566 GCA_031762555.1 Cynodonichthys magdalenae | reverse complement strand
CTGCTGGCTTCTTCTTTAGATTGTTCTTTTTTCATGTACAGTGCCCTGAGACAACGTATGTTGTGATTTGGTGCTATATAAATAAACTGAATTGAATTGAATTTTGTCATGTTTTTTTGCTCCCCACACTAATTTGTTCTAATTTGGTAATTTTCACACTGTCTGCTTATGATGAATTTGTTCCATCTACACGCCTGTTTTTTTTTTTTATTCCACACCAGATCATTGTTGGTTTATGCCAAGTCAAGCTGTGAGTTTTGTTTGTTGATTTTGTTTATTCCCACATTAGCAGCGCAATTCTTCTTTTTTAAATCTCTTAATTTTTGTGTGGTTTATGAAAGTTATCAATAATTTCACCAGCTACCTGCCTGTCTGTTGTCTCTTGTGTCCCTGAATTTGGATCCTTTTAACTTCTTCCCATCACAGGTTTTTATTTGTTTAACAACTGCTTGGAAACATATCACTTCATAATATTGTGCAAGTAAAAACAGTAGAGTATTTGTGGGTTTTTATGACTTCGTCAGCTTACCCTAAGGAAGCCCCAAAATTTTAGTCCTAAAGCAAACATGAATATTGTGTATTTACAGTCCTCATCCAAAATCCTCCACAATTATCCCAAATGTTTTACTCAAAAGATGAGCTGACAAGTTTGTTTTAAAAGAAACACTGGAAAAAATAAAATAAACATTTTAAAAATACTTACAGTATATTTGGATTAATCAACTGTCCGTAATGAGCAAGTGTAAGCGTAAGAATTAACAGGGTTACAAGGTTTGCCACTATTAAGCTTATAGATGATGGTATTGAACCTGATAGATCTGAATGTGTAAAGCTGGGCCACAGAAAGCTTGGAATCTGACAAAATGGAAAAGATTCCCTTATGGTCATACATTTTCCACAAATCCAGCAGATGCACAGAGTAACTAATCACTAAAACCTCATAGACTTAATTGATATCACATGGCAGTCTGGTTTAAATTTGCATTCATGAAATACATTGTTGTGGCAGTGCATTTTTAAAATAAAACAATGCTAAATGATCAGTAACAACACTTTAGCATCTTTTAAAATGTGACTGGATAACCCTATTTGTGTTACTCTTTGGATGCTGCTCCATCAGATCGTAGTTGCCAACTAGTTGATTGATGAGCACATATGTCATGTTATATTTTTAATTGTAGGAAAATAACTAAAGCTGTTCCAAGTGGTGCACACATTACAGCATCTGTGGAAAATTTGACCAGCGCTTTTAATGCAAAGCAGCAAAGCAGAAACATATTCGACATAAGGTCATCTAAATTGCACCGATCACTTGAAGCAGGTGATTTTAACTTGTGGATTTGGTCAAACGTGCCAAAGAACAGAGTGAGACAAAAGTAACAGGAACAGAGAGAAACTAGAGCCATCTTCAATAGATAGCCAACCAATAGATAGAGAACAGAGAGAAACTCAAAGATAAAGGAAATAAAAGTATTAATTCTCAGACCTCATTGAAACTTTCATCAGGCTTCTCTTCGCTGCTGAATTCCTACATTTTTACCAGTTGCAGGGAGATAAGCCAGCAGCATGTGTCCATGGGGGGGAAGGGAGTGAAAAGAGAACAAGCTTTGGCTGATGCTTAGGGAGGGCAGAGCCTACATGCTGACCTTCCTTACACCAGCTTTACTTCAGCAAAAGACCAGGCTTTCATAAATGGTTTATTCCACCCAGTCACCTTTGACCTGTCTCGGCTGCCTTCAACAGCAGCTCCAGCAGTCCTGTCCATCACTTCTAGAGGAGCAGAAAGAGGTAGGAGATAAGAAGTGGGGTGTTTTCCACCTGTGGTAAGGGATTAAACCCTCTGCTGCTTCGCTGCAGAGAGCAAGAGGAGGAAAAAGTGGGCGAAAAACAATTGAATTCTCTCAATCCATAGCTGATACCTGGGCTTGTGACTCAGTAGATTGGTGATATTAGTGCAGAAGATACTGTAAGTAAAAAAATACTTAATACGTGATGAAAGAATGACATTTTGTACAAGTGCTTACTATAACCCTCTCTCATAGCATGTCTGGATGTCTACATAAAATTTCGAAAATGATCAATCCTTTTTAAGATGGCTGCCAGTTTTACAGATTTCTGACATTTTGAGTATACAAACCAAAAAAAAAAAGACATCATTCCTTAATAAAATTATATTTTCCGGGGTGGTAGAGATCATTGAATATATCACCACAATTCCTACTACTATATTTACCCTTTCAACAAACAGAATGACTGCCATAAAACAGTTTTGTTTTGTTGGAGGGATGGCTTCATATGGTCTCTGCTTTCCAGCAAACATCTCAAGTCTGGATTCATTCACACTGTCAAGAGTGCTTGACCTGTCATATGAAAACTACAAACCTCCCCAGAATCTTTATGTTATCGTCTTTGATGGTCGGTAGATCCTTGCTCAGTTTGGAATAGACTGGAGTGGCCTCTGGAAATATGTCCCATGTCTGCCTAGCTGTTTTCTTCCCTTTACTTTTGAGGGTTGTGACCAAATCACAACCTGTAAATGCATAGAACAACAGCATGCCTTTGGCTTTTTCCTGACCAGCATTGTTGAACGGGTTCTGACCTTGGCCAAATGTGAGCCACAGTTACTGCAGACCCATGGCACTGAACACTATTTCACTCAATAGAAAACATTATCCCATGTCTGCTGAATCCTGAAGCAATCATTGAAGGTTTCTGGCCACCATCTTTGTTTTTATATAGGTTATTTGAAATAGTTTACAGTAATATGGCTTTCAGGAGCTCGAGTATCTTGGGAGTTTGTTCATAAGTGAGGCTAGAATGGAGCGTGAGATTGATAGACGGATCGGTGCAGCGTCTGCAGTGTTGCAGACTCTGTACTGGTCTGTTGTGCTGAAGGGGGAGCTGAGATGTAAGGCAAAGCTCTATGTTTATCGGTTGGTTCCTACCCTCAGCTTTGGTCACAAACTTTGAGTAGTAACCAAAAGAATGAGATCGTCTCTAGACTGGCCTGGGAATGCCTTGGAATTCTCCCAGAAGACCTGGAAAAGGTGGCTGCAGAAAGAGAGGTCTGGGCCTCCCTAATCAAGCTGCTGTCCCTGCAACTTGACTCTGGAACAAGTGATAGATATTGAATGGAGGCTTGGATGGATGGATGGATGGATGGATGGATGGATGGATGGATGGATGGATGGATGGATGGATGGATGAATGAATGATTTTAGAGAAAAAAATGAATGCTGCACTACATCAAGGAACTCAAAGAATCTCATTTCTTGACTACAACACAATCCTTGTTTGTTCTCAGATGACTATTATATGTCAAAAGTGGCGGTGAAGTTGCATAACAAGCCAATGAATTCCAAACGCGCTGCACTCCACCAAAAAAAGACTGAGTCGGGAGTTGAAAACAAAATGAAAAAGGACCTTCCAGGATCTTATTGAAAGGTGGATTTTCACTGCCGTTTAAAAGCATCATTACAGTGTACGCATCTGTGGGATGACTCACAGAATCTTGATAGCTGCAATTAAATATGGGGACTGAGCATAGCCTTGAGGAGCATGCAGAATCATGTTTCTACATTATTTAATTCAGCTCCATTCAGATTGAATGTACACAGCACATTAAATGTGATCTCAGAACATTAACAAAATGTAAAGAGTAAGGTCAAAGAACCACAGAAGTCTCCTCTGAATAAGTAATAGAATGTATCATGTTAAACCACAAGTGTATACGATAAAGGATGATACAACCCCCCCCCCCTTTTTTTTTTTTGTTGTTGTCCTAAATATTTCACACTCTTAAGGCTCATACCTGTGGCTGGCCATGACTGACAGCTGATGCTTTGGATGACGGCGAGCCAGTGAGCTGTAACAACTCACTCCAGCAAAACACAATCTCCTACAAGTCTCAAAGGAAAGCGGTGCGAGGGAGGCATCCAATTCTGCCTTCCTTTCAGCTATCATCCGTGAGGCATGCAGGAATGAAAGAAGCAGGATTGAGAGGAGGAGAAAGCAAAGAAATTGAGATATATAGTGGAACGATGGCAGGGCGCGAGAAGTTAGCAGGAGAGGATGAATACATGAGGTATTGTAAGGAGTCAGGGAGAAAAAAGAGAAAAGGCCAGAAAAAAAGAAGGATTTTCTTCTCTTTAATTCTCTCCATTCTTTTCCTGTTTCTCTCTGGCATTATGGTGCTTATTTACTGCGGCCTCTCCCCTCCCAGTGGAACGGCAGGAAAATGGGCTCTTAACTGGGTTTCCATACATCACCGGCTGACACTGATGCTTGTAGTTTTGGAATGCCCACATCTGATGTTTCTTTTTTAAATCAATTATTTATAAAGTGTCCTTAGGTTCTTGCCATTCGTCTCAGCTAATTCATCATAGAGCGATGTTCTACCTTTTAAGAGCAGAAAGGTGGTGAATGTTGTTGCAAAATGGTCAAATATAAGTGAGCTGTGGAATTTGTCTTTTATCAGTTCAAACTCTTTATGCAACAAAACAATGTGATCCCTCTTTTCATACAAAGCAGGTAGGGAAATATTTATTTTCTATATTGTTTAGTATTGTGACAAATGCCAGATGAAGCCATGAATATACTGTGATGATCCTGATTTATTTCTATTTATTCTTTACTTTTTGCATTACTTTTTTCTAGCAAGATTTTTTTCATTTATTTGTTGTTGTGCTTTTCTTATCTCTGTTTCTCACCAGTCATTTCTGTTCCTCAGTCATTTGTTGCCCTTTAATTTATCACCTGACCATCAGTCTAATGATCGTTAGGCTGGTGGTCCTAATGATCATTAGGTTGAAGGTCATCTTTTGCATGTGAACAAACAGTTTTGATTTTCATCATTAATTTGTTTGTCCACCATGAGGTACTGCTTACACCGCTGAGTTTACCTGTAACTCCTCATATTGAAGGAAGACATTGAAGACAAACTTGTCCAGAGGACCTACTCAATGTTTTTAACTTTTTTTAAATTTTTCTTCATGGATTATTGAGATGCATTAGGACACTCGTTAGTCACAGCTTCACCACTTGAGCTTTTGTTGTTGTGCTGCCATGTAAGACTTTTATTTTCATTGAAGCCTTCCTTTTTCATTGAGACCTCGTGTGAGTCTGCACTCTTGGATCCTGTTTATTATTTTCTTGATTTAAACATTACGCAAGTAGTTGCAACATGTTCAAATCATTTAAAGTTTTTTTTAAGTTTGAATAATTAATATATTTTAAAAATAGTTTCATTCTGATCAGATTGACAAGTTAATGTCTAGTGAGAGTGGGGTCAAGATCCGTATTGTTGCTGTGGCAAGCATTTAATAGCAGTTCATATGGACACTACTTTTACTTATTCCTTTTAGTTCTGCATTGGTTGTTTTGTTACCTCTGGTTTTAATATTTCAAGCATACATATACAGCAACAAGTTACTGTAACACTTCTGATGTAACCTGGGACACTTCCAGCTGAAATGTACCAATATTTCTGCCACAATAACCATGTAATGCAGAACTGACTGTGGTTTTAAAGTATAAAATAGTATTTGCATGAACCGCTTTACAATTTTGGAAGTTGAAATTGTTTTAAGACAACAGTAACTCAAGTGAAGTGGAAATACAGTTTTTTTTACAGCATAACATGATAGCATAACTTAGTAACTGCCGATGGGTCACTTTTGGCACCTCAGGGTTAGAGAATGTTTTAATTGACTATGATTTTGGTCTGATTTCCACAGGGGAAAAGGAACTTGTGGCTCTTCAGGGTTTAGAAGGTTCACAAAAAGACTAAACTAACCACTAGCAAATGTACTAATCAATGATGCGCTGCAGGATTATATGGTCATTACACACATTCTTTAATATAGGCGTGAAAGTACATTGAAACTAATCCATATAAAACAGTATATGGATTAGTTAATTAATATGTTACTAAAAACATGAATAAACAATGTGTATGTTGGTTTTGGAAGTCATTATCCTGTATGGGTAAAGCCTTAATCATTTTGTTAATTAATAGCTTTTATGAATCAGGTTTTCAAGGTCAACTATCGATTAAGTAAGGCTAAATAAGGTGTTCTTCTTATAAAATGCTACCAAAGTATTCCTTCAAATGGAGAGCTATCTATAGCAGGTAAAATTATAATTGTTAATCTTCTGTTAACTGAAACGCACTTCAAATATTTCAACCACTGCTTTAAGTTAACAGTTAAAATTCTGCAGTATTTCTTTGGGATTTTTGATATCAGTTCTAGACACACATTGTTTAGAAATTGTAAAAGTCTTACTGTGACTTTAATTTAATAGAATACATTACACTAAGGTGAAATAAAACCAGAGTGAAGATAGTATTCATTACTACCTGATACCCAGTAGAGGAAATAAGCTGTTACCCAGTTGGAACATGAATATACCACATGTATTAGCAACCCTAGCTTATTTCAGCTTTATTGAAAATGAACTCATGTTCCGGAAATTGCACTTTGTTATTTACAAAGTTTGGATCTAATTATGTCGTATCACAGGGTAATCATCTTGGACTATTAGGGAAGCTCACCTCAGCATGTTTATCCTTTTATGTCTTATAATTTCTTTATTGATGCGCTGATGAGACTTATGATGCACTTTTTTCCCATTTTAAAAAGATGCACTGTGCACCTGCAGCCCATAGGGTAAATTAAGTTGTCATCAAATGTGGAAATATGTTTCATTTCTTCTCAGTGCCCTCCAGCAAGAGTGTCTCCAATCTGATTGCTTTTACATGCAGCTAATGAAATAAGATTACATTTGCAGCTAATCCAATGAATACATTAACCTTTTACAAATCAAAACATGTCATCTTCTTTTAGCTGCATCCATTTGCCTAAAATGGTCAGATTAAACAAAAAACATCATTCATCCTTTTTAGGTTCCAGATGTTACTGAAACAAAAGACCTGTTTGTGCTCCTTGAATAAAAAATACTCAGGTTTATCTTCCAATTATTAGGGCATTTCGGTTATCATAATGACACAGACACTCGGATATGCTCTTTAACAAATTGCATTTATATGAACCTTGTGATTTTCTCAGTTATTATTATAGGCACCACAATGACCCAGGGAGAAGTTCATATCAATTTGTTTGAGGCGATTGAGACAAGCTAACGTGAGCGTGAGTTGAGGCTAATACGCAAAGAGCTGTAAGAAGAGGAAATGGGGAGTAAGAGCAAGGTGAATGACGAATAGACGATCGCAGGGAATGAGATGAACACAGCAGCAAAAGATGGAGAAGCGCAAGAGGAGAAGAGAGAACTGATTGACAATTTGCATCCCCTTCAGAGGGTATCAGGGAACATGATTGAATTCAGTCAGGCTGAACCCATTAGGGGTGTGCTGCTGTCAGAGGCCTAGCAGAAACCCATTCACTGGCACCCAGTCCCTTGCTCCTCACCAGTCTCCATTTATATTCATGCCAGGTTTGACTTATTGAGGGAAAGGAGTGAAGAAGTGAGAGAGAATAAAAAAAGGGGCTGGAGCAGGTCATTTGCTGTTTGTAAGTCGTGAAGTTCTTAACCTCTTTTAAGACCGCTCACTTAAACTGGACACAACTAATCCCAATTGCATGTCATTTGTTTGGTCAATGTGTTTATAAAATTGCATATAAATTTTGATATAAGAGGGAACATATTCAAAATCCACTTTTTCAGCCATACATGCATTTTGTAGTGTACTTCTCTGGGAGTGAAGAAAACTTGAGTTTAGTCTCTCCAGGTGCTGCGTAGATATCTCTATTTTCTGTTTGGGTCATATTTTCTCAATTCATTTAGCTTTCTCTGTTTTCTATTATGCATTGTTCCATGTCTGGCAGCTTTCCTCCTCTTTCTCTCCTCTCTTTTCAGGTTCAGTAGGCAGGCTGGATCCAATTTGGCTTTTTAAAAGCTGATTGAATGGAAAAGTTTGAATGGAACAACCAGTACTCCACCACACCCTATTTAAGGTCACCTGGAGGACTGGGCTGGGTCTCTTCTCCTCCCTGCTGTTGCTGCTTGTTTGGTGCACCTGCTGCTGCTGTGGAGCCTGCTCTATTGTTTGAAATGTTTGTGGTGGGAGTTAAGGCTGCAGCATGCTGCATCCAAACTGCCAAACTCCAGCCGAACTGTCGCAGTTTCATGACGAACATTGCGTCATTCTGATCGGATTGTTGACATTTCGGCACCTTCTTGTCGCAACCCTCGGGTCGAACTGTTTACCCCCCTCCACATAAGAAAACATACACATTTTATTGTGTAATTGGTCAGAAGTTCGTGGGAGTGTTTGTTTGTGCTGAAAGCGCTCAGATGCTGCATTTGCTTCAACCACTCGCTTAAAAAAAAATTGTCTCCAGAAGCCCACTGTTGTAGCAGGAAGCAGCGGTTTATAAAGATAGTCAATCGGCCAAAAACTCATGAATTGAGATAAAACAGACGTTTTGCACGGTGGAATCTGACTGATAAAAACTCTGGAGCTTAATCCATGACCAGTTTGTGGATAAATAACATCTGGTGGCAAGTCTCAGACTTATTTTTCTGCACTGTACACTCCAGAGGGAAAGAAACGTATGCTGCAGCGGGAGGGGTTTCCCAGGAGCTCAGTACGGTGTGTCTCAGGTAGCTATGAAAGGTGTAAGGTGCGAAACCGAACGTCGAACAACCACGTGACCGCGCATCAACCGGTCGGCGGCGGAGCGAGCATGCTGTAGGCTTTAAGAAGATTAGGTAAGTTTGGGGTACCGTATACATTTTCATCACATAGATAACTTTATGTTAAAAACACTAGGTAAGTAGGTTGGTGCCACCCATGTATGTTTTGGTGAGACCTTCTTTTAGAGAAGTTTATCAGGGTGTTTTTATTTCATTGATTTACATTTAGACCAGATGTGTTTCTTTTGTTTGGCACCACCTAATAGTCCCTTTCTCCCCCACATGTTGTGCAGCCTTTTGGAGCAGGATAAAAAAAATTAAACTTTGTTTTTTACACCTTTGCGGTGACACTTTATTTTATGTGGTTGTCATGTTGCTGCCCCTTGTTCAAAAGAAGGGGTCGTAACCAGGGGTGTACTGGCAATTGGGAGTACTGGGACATTTCCCGGTGGGCCGGTGCATCACTGGGCCAGCTCAGGCAGCGAGGGGAAAAAAATGAAATAGTTGTGTAGTTGGGCTCAGTACCAGTAGATGGTAATAATGCACCAATTCATTGTTTACCAACCACCAACAAAGACTGAAGAAGAAGAAGAAGAAAAAGGGAGGAGAACAAAATTTGAAAGAAAAGAAAAAGCACAAACAACAAGCAAATGTAGCCAAGTGTAGTAGTAGGTGGCTGTATTTTTTTTTAGTTTGCTAACTTTAAAAACAATTCATTTAGCTGTTAAACAAATTAAAGCCATTATCATGTGTGGACTAAGTCCAAACGGTGCTCAGTAGCTAATAAAACTTTGTTGCTTGCAATGTTTTAACATCAGTTTTAGAAATTGACATCATACATTGGCATTCTAAAAGATAAAAATCATAAATGCTTGTGGGTTTCACAAATAAATTTGCCCACTTGGATTTTTATTTTATTATATTAGTATTTATTTATTTATTTTAATTTACAATAACAGTATATTCAAATGAAAAAAAATATTAAAAAATTCACCCATTTCATGCTGTGCTGGAAAAAGAAAATGATACCATATAAGATAATATTAACATTATTTTTGGGGGGAAATATAAAGGTAAAATCAAAATTTGTCAAAATTGATCATATACACTGGAACCCTGAAGGTTAACGCCTGCAAGCTAAATGCTTCTCTGCTATCTTAATAACTTTACTAACTCCTGAACATTACATCCTTGGATTGATGGTCTTTTGTACAGTGCCCTGAGATGATGTTTGTTGTTTCCGCCTCCATCATCTGCCAGCCCAGGCCTTGAATGGGCCAGCCAGGTCCTAAATTCCCAGGCCACTTTTTTGCCCCAGTCCGCCTCTGGTCGTAACATGCATTTTGAACAATAAAGTCACAGTATTTGCGGCGGAACTGCTAAACAAGATCACAGACTTCCGGCTTACCAATTTCATAATCTGCGGTTCTGCAGGTTCTTCATCTTCATTCTCCTCTGGCTCTGGGTCAGACCCTGGCTTCAACGTGTAAGGCTGGATGGACAAGTCTTCCGTTGTTGACATAGTATAATCAATTTGTAAATAAAAAGTCTCTGCATCATATCTCTATTATCAAACTAGGGGTGGGCATAATACTAGCCCTGCTTCCTTGGTATTGGATCGATATCAAAATTCCCAGTATCGCCCCCTATATCAAACTCCAAAAATAACCAGTTGGGGTGGAGTGGAAAATCATCCTTAGGAGTGAGACCTTGGAGGGGGTGGGGTGTGAAGCACCTCATTTGAATTTAAAGAGATTGCACCAAAACGAGATGCTCTCAGACACACCTCAGAACAGGGGTGAAAGAGGGGCTTGTGGAGTTACAATAACAAGTATTTCAGACCAAAGTGATTTCACTTTATATAGACCCCAACAGAATGATTTAAATGTGAAAAGAAAGGATTTAAAGCATGATATGTCTCCTTTATGCACTGGAAAAATCTCTTAAAGCTCTTGGGAAAATGTATAACATTTGCATTTTAAGCAAATCTCTCCACGATAGCTTTCCTTGAAATTGTTACCATAACTGTTACCCATCTTGTACATTTTTGGGAGGGGACAGCCACGTGACTTATCCCACTTGAACTGATGCAATTGTTTTGTTGAACACTCTTCTTTGTACTACTTTGTAGATCCGTGGGCATGATGTGAGCAGCACAGATTTAACCCACTCCAGGGTGTGATAAGCCACTGTGGCCGAAGGCCGCTGGATAAGTTTCCCCATCGCCTTTCACCTCAGCCAGGCAGCTAATCTGGAACAGCACTGCAGTTTGACTTGGTAACAAAGGGGGTAAAGTGCTGTGGAGGGTCTTCCACATGCTGCTATTTATCTCACATACGCAGCATACGCCCAAGGCAGTGACATTACAGAGGCCCTGGTTTGATACAGTCGGCTGTGAAAGCTGAGACGGTTGCTGATAGACTCCTTTTATTCTGCAGACTGAACATCAGGAGTTAATAGAAAATTATTCATCCTTTGCTTGTGACTTCTCTAAGTGGATTTTTTGTTGCATTAATTGTGACTCAAGAGCATGAAGGGACATTGTGGCATTTAAAAACAATCCGATTCATAGTTTAGTTTGTGTCTTCAAAGTGCACTCAAGATGTCAAACTGCCTATTAGGCTTATTTTGTCGAAAAGATCATGGCGCCACTAATCCAGTTTTTATACATTTCCTCCTTGCTTTGATGTGATTACCAAAACACTAATTTGATAAGCCTATTCAGAGCAGGTTAAAAATCCAGCAGTACTGTAGACGTAAAGTCACCAGGAGGTGAGTCTTTGACTCAAGTGGTGGAGTTCGAGTTTACTGGAGTCATGTTCACTGTGATTGCAGGATGGAGCAGGAGATGGATTGATGGACTGGGAGTTTATCCTCAGTATTGAGTGTGTTGCTCTAGTTTGTTGTGTTGAAGAAGAAGCTGTGCCAGAAGGAAAACCTTTCCATTTACTAAAACATCAAAGTTCCAACCCTCAAAATTGTCAAGCACGATTGTGTAAAGCTGATGATTTGGGCTTGATTTCAACCACTAAACATGTTCACAATAGCCGTGTTTCCATCCAATTTAATTCGAATTTAGAGCGAATTTTTAAAATTTCGCAAAAAGGAAATGAATA
>JARVJO010000365.1:5543966-5555115 GCA_031762555.1 Cynodonichthys magdalenae | reverse complement strand
TGAAGTTTTTGTAAATCCCATGTGCCCGGCCTGTCGGCCTGATAACAACCTGTTTGTTTTACCCCCCCCCCCCCCCCCCGTTTATTCCGTAAGCTAAAAATTGACTGGCACTATCTTAGCCTGTGGCGATTATCGGACGTGCCCGAGGGCTCACGCTGCAAAAGACTAATTAGTTTCATTAACTTGCACTCCAGATAAAAACAATTGCCCTCATGTAATTGAAATCCTGATTTTCTTATCCCTCACCTCTCCCACCGCCCCGGCCTCGCCTCATACGTCTCTGAATGGGAAATCCCCTCCCCTCCGGCGTCAGTAACTCAGCCTGGTCGCACCTTCTACCCACTTTCAGCCACTTTTTGCTAATTAATTTCATCATGCTCATATACTTCATCAGCTTTGGAAGCTCCTGTGAAATCTGCTGCAGTTTGTGAATTCCTATTTTGGAGGTGTCACATTTCCTTCTGTGCTCTTTGGCAGTCTCAGAAGAAAAAAAACACATCTACAGTAAAACCACGTGTTTGGGTGCAATAACACAAAAAAAGACAAACAACATTGTTTGAAGCCAGATTTTCTCGAATAAAAAATTGTGTCACCAGTGCTAGGAAATGTTGGTCATTTTAGTGAAGCAGATTTTTTTTTGACTCTGTCATGTTTAGACTGTCTTTCCTCCAGTGTTACATTTTATTTTGTTCCAAATTGTTATTTTACTCATGTTACTGTGATAATATAAGATCATCTAAATAAATGATGTTAACGATGCTGTCAACAGTTGCATCAGTTCACAACTCCACCATTTATCACAAACATCATTATTGTCCAATAAATAAAAAGCGCAAAAGTTTCAGCAACAACTGCAAAAGAAACAATTTGACAGTGACACGAACAGCTGGTGTTCCCTCCTAATGAAAAGTTATTTGTTTTTCTACAGAGAGAAATCCAGATAATTCAGTCAAACACTGATCCAACAAGACAGCCCCAAAAGCTTTTCTCAGACTTTAAACACATCAACAGTGGAGCTGGAGTCAAGGTCACAGCAAACCTTTTTTTCACATCACTAAACATTCACAACCACGTTGCACTTTTTATTCTCATTCTACCTCAACTCTTTTACAGTTTCGACTCTCCTCTTCCCTTAATCTTTTCCTTATTAGTTTCTTATTCTTGACATCGACGACGCATTTTCACCCACAAGGAAATAAGTTTTAAGATTTGCGCATGATGCAATGTTTGAACAAGAGAATTGGCTTGAAGTTACAACACCAGCATTTAAATCTGCATTTCATCCAGCAGAAGGGCCAAATTACATACTAAATTCCAAAAATCCATTCCTTGAAGGAAAAGCACCCACTGCCTTGAATGCCAGAGTTTAAAACCAAGAATAATCTGTTTAAGTGTGTGTTAGGGATGACTCTAAGCTACTACCACATGCAACTTTAACTCAATGGCTTTAAAGGGATCGCGTTATAAGTAAACATAACACAAAAAGTAAGGAAAATTGTGTTTGGTAGACTGACAATGAGTCTTCCAGTGGGTCCCTGATTGACAGCACCTGGGAGCACGCGAAGCTCAGAACAACTGTCAGTAGCAACAACAAAATAAGCTGTTTAGCAGATTAACAGGCTTTTGACTTTTCTGGACATTATAAAGGGCCCAATTATATGCAATCCAAAGCGCAGCCACACGGTTGTTTGATCTTGGTTTTTTCACACACCTTTCATAGCCTCTGAGACACATCACGCTTAGTCCCTCCCACTGTGGTATACATCTGTGGTTTTCTTCCTGCTGGAGTCTAAACATCTAATTTCCCTCCAGGATCAATAAAATGTTTTTGAACTGAATTAAACTGAAACTCTAAGAAAAAAAAAACAACTCTGATGCCTGACAGTATTATGGGCGGCTGTGGCGGAGTTGTTAGGGGAAATGTCCTGGAACCGGAAAGTCACCGGTTCGATCCCTTGTTCCAGTTTTCTTAGTTGTTGTGTCTTTCAGCAAGTCACTTCACCCACCTTGCCTACTGATGGTGGTCAGAGGGTTCAGTGGCGTCAGTGCACTGCAACCCCGCCTCTGTCAGTGCTGTCTAGGGCAGCTGTGGCTGGAACTTACCACCATCAGTGTGTGAATGGGTGAATACCCGAAGTGTAAAGCGTCTTGGGGTCCAAGTGGACATGATAAGGCACTATAAAAAGTCAAGCCTTTTATCATTATATGTCCACAGTTTTTGGCTGACAGATTCCACAATGCCCAAGTTCTGTGTTATCTCCATCCATGAATTTTTGTCCATTTGATTATCTTTATAATTGTCTGCTTCCAGGTACAACAGTTGGATTCTGGAAGACAGTAGTTGCAGCAAAATTCAGCATCTGAGCACTTTAATCAAAAATAAACACACCCAAAAACTTATGGCCAATGACACAGTATCTTCTTATGCAGAGGGGAGGGAAAAGTTCTCGATTTGCAACAAGAAGGGGTGAATAACTTGAAGTTGTCAACAAAATGATGCGATTTTTGTCATGTAATTGCAACAATGACAGCCAATTTTGGCAGATGGGATTGAGAATGTGGAGGCCTTAAGATTTATTGCAAAGAAGCATAAAAAATAATTTACAAAACACAAACGTCCTTGTGCTAAGTATATTTTAGTGTTTGCAAACGTTGTTGAGTTGCAGCAAGCTTGAGTCAGGTTGACTCCAAAAATTAAAGTCCTAAACCTTAGTTTACAATCAGACTAGTGGTTCAAGAAACATGTTGCTAAAGACAGACAGGATTAAGGACAACAGTGAGTGTCAACATTTAAAAGAACTATACTGCACAATAAGCACTACATTGTAGTGCTTATAGTATTTGTTGGAGATGATGCTCAGCTATATTTAGCAGTATTTAGCTCAATACCTGGGAAATAAACTGAGTGATGGCTAGTTTTGTGTTTCCTAAGATCAGTTAGCAGCGGCAACCATCTTGACTCCAAAATTTAATAGATTCTACAACTGGTTAGATTTTGGAGTCATCATGGGTTGTACAAACAATAGCTATGTTTACATGCGCAAAATTCTTTGATCGGATTGAAATATATTCGGATTAAACAATCCGAATGCATCGTTTACATGGGCACAATCCGATCATGAGGAGCGTTTACATGCACCGGACTTTTATTCAGAATAAAAGCACTGACATGCGCAGAGTTGTTAACTTTCCCTAAAAAAACACAGAAGAAGAAGTTCTACTTCTGTGATGAACATAAACAAACGTCTTCTGAGCGCCCAGAATGAACCCGTGACAGGTTTTAATAACGGTGGAGTCCTTACAGCACTCCCTGGTTGAGCTGCAGGTGACATGCGGATTTTTATTTTTCATTTATTTATTAATTTTTTTTTGCGAAGCAATGCATGGGGTTTGTCTTCCTTCTTTATTGAATGAGAGAATGGCAGGAAAAGTTCTGTGCTGCAGGAAACTAGCGCTGCTGCTGCTCCCTCCACAGATGTGCAGAAACCGATGGATGAAAGTCAGAAGACATGCGCAGTCAGGTCAGTTTTCTACAATCAGAATAAAATGATCGAATTAAGTGTTTACATGCACGCTGTTCGGATTATCAATCGGCATAAACCACCCCTCTCATTCTGATTAAAAATTCATTCGGATCGAGCTGAATCGGATTGGAATAATTCGAATGAGGTGTTTTCATGATGCATTTTTATTCCAAATGGCCGTTTAATCCAATTACTTCTGTCCATGTAAACGTAGCTACTGATGACTTTCTGCAAGTTTCAACAAAACCTATCCAGAGTATTAGAGTTGGAGTTAGAGTTGCTTTATTTGTCATCCAACATAACATCAGAGATGCAATGTAGAACGAAATGCAGTTAAGAACACCCATTCAAGAAAATACACTTGACAAAACCTGGGGGAACAGGTGAAAAGGTCATGCAGCAACAGGATCACACTACCTTTATACACCTGGAAATACACATTAGGAAAGTTTAGTTAAAAAAATTGCTCTGATCCTATGTTTACTTCAGAAACATAAGATCATACGCACAAAAAACGACTCGCTAAAGAGCAAGACAGCCTGAGCAGGGAGGGATCTAGGTCAAATACCACATAGGGGGAGGTGAGAAGGGGTTCAGTGGAGTCGGTGACATTGAGGGTGGGTCTCCATAGCAAGACCAACCATAGCCCAGAGTCCAGTGGTTCATAAGAAATTCTGTTGACAAACAGGGTTGACTCAAACAGTTTGTGTAATGTGGATTTTTCAGGTGGGATCATACTTGTATTTTTAAACATCTTCAGGTGATATTTATGGCTCAGTAGCCATTGATTCAGAGGTAGCAAAGCCAGAGGCAGAACCATGTATTAATTATTAAATAATTATTGTTATTATGTTTGCAGCCTGCAGATTAAAATATTGATGTATATAAAGTATTTTTAATAAGCTAAGTGTCACTGTTTGTAGAGAACCGAACCAGGAACACAGACAAACACAAGGACCACAAAGAAAAAACTGAAATTTAGGATTTTTTCAACAAAAGCCTGAGGTGGCAGCAAAAACTACAACTTAAAGTTAAGAAAACATCAGAGCAGATATGGAGAAAAACTGGACATGGCATGAAACATGCACAATGTTAAACTGGAGATGAGTGGGAACTATGGGTGTAAAAGTAGGTAGGACTAACTAATAGATATGGGGGACAGGTCGAGGTGGGTGTGAGAGGAAATTAAATGTATTATGGAAAATGTCTAAAGGAAGAGTGAATGAAAATCACAAGAGACAATGGAAAAAAAAACTCATAGGAAACATCAAAGGTAATAAAATTAAAAATAACATAAATTATCAACAAAAAAAAAGACAAAACCTGACACAAGGCTTTTTAATTTTTTAACTCGTGCTTCTCTTGATCATTAACTGATACTAAAGACAACAACATTTCTGTCATCCACTCTCTTTTTGTTTTGATCTAACAAATTGTTTCTGACATAAAAAACCTTGTTGAGATCAGCCTGCATTAATACAGAATGAATGTGGGGAACAAAACAAATGTGTGGATTTAGTTTTATGCTCTAAAACAATCTGCATTCATAAAATCAGTAACTCTGTGATTCATGTTTTGTTGTGTTTAAAACTGACTAAAACTGGCAGCAACTTGTCCCACTTCCCTTCATTGTCTACCTTCAAACAGGAAATAATGTGATTCTTTATGGAAATGAACATGAACAATGAACATCCCCCCAATTTTATTTTTGCATACAAGATAACCTTTTTTTCTTCGTTTTACAGTTTCTGCTCTTTTCTAAAAGAATAGAAAAGAGTTGATGTGTAAGAATATGTTTGGAATTGTGTGGAAAAATGAAGCGAAGCAGGGTTTGACAGCGAGGGACAGCAGGGACTAACTCAAAGCCGCTTGCCCTATAAAGAAATATTGGCGTTTTGACCGAAGGGGCTGGTGCCCATCATAAATGACCTTTTCAAACACACGGAGTGAATACATTGTGTGGAGGGCGCACTGTCAAATCTCTTGCTAGCCCACAGCTGCTTTGTTCTACTAAGAGTGGAAGCTGCATAAATCAAAGATTTACATATTCTGATTTACACCGTTCACATGTGGCATTAAAGCAGCTCCCATAAAACAACTGCCAAAAGGTGAAACAATAGTGATAATGGTTTTGTCTGTGTTTGTGTGCGCAAGCTTGTGTGTGTCTGTTAGCAACATTGTTTATGAATCACTAGACTATTTTCAATTAAATTTGCAGAAAGTAATCCATGGATGTACTTCTATTACTGAATGATATTTAGTCAATCCAGTTCAAGGTGGCTGCTTCTTTATTTACATGGTTTGCTACATCTAAATGAGATGATATTAATCTAAAACACAGGGCCGGCCCGTGGCATTGGCAAGTGCAAAGCTTGGTCTAGGGAGCCCCACAAATGGTGGATTAAAAAAATTGAATGCTTTTTAACAGAGTATAGTTGATATAGTCTGTAGAATAATCACTGGTTATTCAGGTTTACATGAACAGGTGCTCCTTGTTGTTGTCAAGTATGAGGTATACTTCTGGTATTCTGCTGAAATATATGTTTAACTATTTTCATTGGACAATCTGGTTTACAAAGAAAAAAATATTATCAAATACAAAACTCTTCAATTTGGTATGTAAATTTATGTAAAGTGCCAGTGAGATTTAGGAAATTAGACAAGGGTCTTTGCCTAGGGTGCCAAATTGGCTAAGGCCAACCCTGCTAATAATACGTAAAAAAAAACTAACATTTAAAGGCTGGTTTATACTTCAATAAGACGTGAGACAGCGGGTTGATGATTGCGCAATTTCAGGACGTCTTTTCCTGACAGAGTATAAACGGGCTGAAGATGCAGTGGGCTAGAAATGATCATAAATCCTCCCTCTGCCCTCCCACAGTATAGAAACCACAATAACGATGGCTGGATAGTATTTTTACCACTCAACATCAGTATTAAATTGAGTGAAGTAGAGCTGTTTTTTTTTTGTTTGTTTGTTTGTTTTTTGTTAAAGGTGGACGGAAAAAAAAGAGGTGATCAACTGCGTGCTCACGTTTATGAGACCTGGATCAAACCAGCTGCCTTTCGAGCTTTTTTTAAAACTGGCTTATAAAAATAAAATATAATTTTAAACAAAATAACACACAGAAGAAAGAGCTGCTCTTTTTCCTGTTCTGGTCCAGCTTGGTCCAACTCCTCGATGCTGCCACAGCTAAGGATCACTGGCCCACTGGCCCGCTGCGGTGCTCCTCATGAACAAACACACCCACGAAGTTCAGACCAATCACACGCTCCAAGCCGCAAATCCACGTCTCGTAATCTGACTGGGGACAATGTAGAGGACAGCTGTCACGGGGGGTTAGCAGTGGGAGAGCAGACGGAAGTTGCGCAATTTTTTGTACTCAGCGGGGGGAAACAGACGTATGACTCGAAGTATAAACCAGCCTTAAGGAAACCTATTGGGGTCAGACTTAATTTTTAAGACCGATCCAAAACTATTGGGTTTGATCAAGTCTTCAATCAGTAAAACATGTAAATCACCTTTACAGAATTGTGTTTCTTTATTTGTATTTTTCCCAGCCCACCTTCTTTCTATGCTTTGAGGTCCAGTTCTGATTCAAACACATTCTTTAGGAGCTTTGAATGGTGAACAGCAATAATTAATTTGTCCATTTGCATCTTCACAGCCCCTGAAAGGTATGTGTCCATTCACAGTGTCTTCTTATATTTTACGAGAACACTTGATGGCAACACATTTTTTTTTGTTTGCAGTTGACTTTCTGAGCTGAACACCCAGGAAGTGATTATTTGGCATAAATGGATATTGGTTAATTTGAGCAGAAATCAGCATTAATAAAGCACCACAGGAGGAGCCAGCATACTGACTGTCAGGCAAAGTGAGACACTTCCTACTTTGGAAACATTACTTCCTAAATTTCCATTTCAATCAGCCGTTGCCTCCTGGGAAGCCCCCGGCTCAGGAGCCTGACTGGGAGGAGTCATGCTCCTTCTTTGCCAACAGTGGTTAGGATCGAGCCGCACAGCCTGATGTCTCTGCACCACTTTAACACCTGTTAGAAACAGTGTCTGCATGCTCCACAATCTCCATTCTCCCCACCCCCCTGCTCCCAATCTCACAGGCTGTCTGTCTCAGCAAACACCTTCCTATCTCTTAGGGAGTGTAATAACATCAAACTTTATTCCCAAACTACAAAAACTGTTGAAGTCCTTTTAATCTTTACTTTTCTTTCCTGTAGTCACCACTATAAGTGAATTATTGAAATTAATAAAGGTCTACCAATCCTTAAAAAGAAGCCTATCCCAACCACCTTTTATGCCAAAGATAAAATTTTAATTTGCCCATTCGTTCAGAAAGGATTTTTCTAATGAACAAATAAGGTTGACTGTAACAGTTATTGACTTACTTATTTACCAATATTTATTCAGGCAAATCCTATTGAGATCACAGATCTTTTTCTGAGTAGAGCACCCAGAGAAAACCCACACAAGCACAAGGAGAACATGCAAACTCCTCACAGAAAGACCTCAAATCTGAACCCAGGACCTTCTTGCTGTGAGGTGTCAGTGTTAACCACTGAGCTGTCATTAATGCCAATATTTGAGCCAAAGATCTTGAGCAATGTGTAGAGCTTGCAATATGTGTTAGGGATGACTCCCAGTTGCTACCACACCAAATTTTCACTCCATATCTATAGCACGGCCTGGGTTTTAGCTATTTATGCATTGGCCAATGTTAGTAAGGTGTGTTGGCCATTTTGAATCAATTTGACTCCAAATGTTAATCATTTATAAATATAAGTGCAATAAACACTTTTTAGGAGTTTCATTCATATCCATGCACTGGTTCATGAGATATTTTGCTAACAGACAGCCAAATGAAAAAAGAAATACACATCCCCCGCTCTTTGCCTCTCAACGGCAGACAATAATGAAGACATGTCTGTTCTGGAGGCTCAGTTCCTTCTAACTCAGTCATGGGCCATTTGAAATGGAGGCATCTTCTGGCCCTAAATAAACTACCTATTTGAGAATAACAGGCCTTCTAATGTGGGTTAAAAGGTGAAGGTATTTCTCCGAGCGACACAACACTCTCCTTTGCGTACAGTATGTGACACGCAGGCTGTGCTGTGCAGTCGAAAAAGCATTTTCTGTCTGGAAGTGGGCTGCACTGATGCTTTCTGACATAAATAGGTCCTGCATATTTGGCAACACATTGCTCGGATATATTTGGATGTGTTGCAATAAAACCTCTAATAGCTCCTCTTTTTCTATGCACGCAAACAAAACCTCATATATTTGGTGCAAAGCTCATTTGGCTGAGGAATAACAATCATTTGTATTCTCTGGGCGGCAGCCGGCACTTATTAAAATGTTTCAATGAGAAGAACCTAAATAAAGTGATCAGGAAGAGAATTAGGTCAGAGTAAGAGGTTTACTGCCTCGCTCCTTTTACGTCTCATTCTCTTGGCCTTTGTGCTGTCGATACGGTAAAGTAAGATGAAAGGGCTGTTTAGGTGAAATACAATAAAGACATTTTTGCCTCCGGCTTCACTAGCTCAGGATCGATGGCTGCTAAGCATGTCTTCCTGTAACTAACATACATGAATACCACCTGGAGATAGAACCATTGTGCTCTCAAAGGTGTATTTTTTTTCTTTCTGTTATTTCCTATAATTTATGCATGTGATAAACATATTATTGCTGCACTCATTTTTGATAAAGCTGTAAATTAGGACTAAAATATCACAAAGATAAGGTTTTACTTATGGAATCATTTTAGTTTGTTTTGTAGGAGCTGGGTTTTTTTCAGCATTTGCAGCTTCAGCTCCTCAAACAACCTGAGTGATGTTTTTGTAACCCAACAAATAAAGCTTATGCACATAAACAATGTGAGCCAGCAGGGTTCCTCCCTCTGCCAAACTCAGGATTAAAAATATTTTTTTAGTCTTTAAAAGCCCCAAAATTTATGAATTCTCCCAAACTGGGTTAATTTTGTAGACATTTTGCCTAACCAGCAGTTTTGACCATAATACCAGTGGTTCAGTAGGGTGAAGTTTACACTGCAGAACAAGCTTACGAACTGTAATTTATGCCAAAATATGTAAATTTTTTAAAAACATACTGAAGTTTTTATGTTACTTCAGGGTTTGTGTGTGGAACCGGGTTTTTTACATCTGGGCCAAAATGAAAGGGGAGGTTTTATTATGTGTGGTCAAAAGCAAATGATTTAAAGTTCAGATGTGTGGAAGTGGGAGTCTGGGGAAAATGATAAACATTATCTTACCTGTTGCAGATATTTTGTTTAACCACCTCAATATAGAAATATTTAGTTTATTTCAGACGTGACTGACAAGCTATAAGTTAGTCCAGAAGTGACTAAGATTAAATTTAGGATTAAGATTAAACATAAACTAAGTGTAAATTAGCAGTTACCCACAAAGAATATGTAAATTTAGGTCAAGTATTTTAGTTAGCAAAAAGTTTCATGTTTAAGTAAAAACCACAACCTGAAAATCCCCTTCTTTGGGTCAACAGTTCATCTGTTATCTGCACTGTCCAACAGAAAAAAACAGGCTTTTATTGTGATGGGTTAGCTATACATATAAGTAGTAAAGGTTAGTAAATAAACTTGTAGCTAGAAACATTATATTAGTTTAAAGGAGCTGCTGTTTATATGCAAATGATGCACTTTACAGCCCATTCAGACATTTTTGTAGTTTGATAGCAGAGAAAGAATTACTTAGTAGTGCAGAAATGTTTTATTTATAAATTAATTTAAAGAAAAACGAATGGTAGACTTGTCCATCCAGCCTTGCATGTTGGAGCCAGAGTCTGACCCAGAGCCCGAGGAGAATGAAGATGATGAACCTTGTGAAATAGGTTATTTGGAATTCTTTTTAGAAATTCCGCTTCAAATGCTGTGATGTAATTGTTTAAAATACATCATAGGGAATAGAGAAAATTGAACAGATTTAAATATTATGACTCAAGCAGAATATAAAGATATTTACGCAGCACTGAAAGTGTGTCAGGAAGAGACTAAATTCAACTTTTCTGTTCTCCTAGAGACTCCAAGTACACAACAAAATGCATTTAAGGGTTAAAAAAGTGGATTTTGCATGACATGTCTTTTTTTAAGGCATGTCTGGTGAAAAAGGTAAAGTGCTTATGTTGCTCATAATAGCCTTGCATTAGTGGAGTCAAAAAACAAATCCATAACTTTAGGATCAGTTTGAATTTTTTCACTGTCCAAACTTTCACACCGTCATCAATCCTTCCTGTAGTTGCACAATTCTTTTGGCAGAAATAGGAAGAAATTCCTTGATGTAACATTTGTTCATAACCTGTTAAATGTACAAATACAGTACTATTTTGTATGTGAACTGTATTTGGCTAAGCCGCAAACACACACATAAACCCACACCTATAGACAAGGGTCATAACATTAATGCCTTTGGTTTTGGCAGCAGGTGACATTACAATAAAAACTTATTTTTAAGGAGGGTTTGAGCATTTTATTTGTTAGGAGCGCAGTGGTGTGTTGTAGTGTGTATTTGAACACTGTTCACCTAAGGCAGGGAAAAACAAGACCTTGAGAAATCATACTATTAAGTATATAGCGC
>JARVJO010000365.1:5460291-5472193 GCA_031762555.1 Cynodonichthys magdalenae | reverse complement strand
AATGTATAAATCCCCCCGCTCTGAAACATGTAAGGGGGGATTTCCCCCCCAATTTCAAAAGTGAATTTCAGGCACTGCAAGCATTAAAAAAGATTGCATAATGTTGTTGATTCTACAAAAAATAAGTCAAATAGCAAAAATTAGTCAAAATGGAGTCTGGACTTCAGCGATATTGACTAAGAATACCTGTTTTTAATGCAATACCCCAAATCATTTCAATATTAGTTTTTGGCTTTGTAGCTTGTGTATAGGCAATTCATAATATTAAATGCTTTTTTAAATGAATTGTGTTTCTAATTATGCAGAAGTTTGTTTCTCCTTTCACAAACAGATCTGCAATATGGTTCTTTAAACTATCTCTGGCCATTCCTAAGTCACTAAGTGAGCAGACTATAACTCGTTACATTGGGTCAATGCAACTGAAATATTTTCTTTCTAGAAAGTAATACAATGGCTTGATTTGGTTTTCTTACATAAATTCTAATATGGTTTTGTTGTGATTGCTTTATTTATTGAAGAAAACATGTAGAGTGTATTATCAGAAAATGTTAAAGTAACAGTCTCATAATAATATCCTAATTAGCCCTGTGCTCATTTCCTTGTGTTAAATGTTTTTGCCAGGATGAATCAAAACAACAAAGGTCCTTTCATGTCTTGGCTCCAACATCTTCTTTTAGCTGATCCAGCTTACAGTGCACAAATATTTTGGCTTAAAGCTTTCTGGGGAACACCTTGTTACAGAAATAGTATTTTCTGTGCTAAGTCAATCAAATTGCTATAAATTATTTGTCTGGCCACATCATTGGTTTATTCTAGTGCAGGGATGGGCAATCTTGGTCCTCGAGGGTTGCAGCCCTGCATGTTTTACTTTTTTCTCTGGTCCAACACACCTGATTTGAATGCATGGGTGATTATCAGGCTTCTGCAGGACTTGGAAGAGTTAATTATATGACTGAATCAAGTGTGGTGAAGCAGGGAAAAAAAGTCAAACATGCAGGGCCGTGGCCCTCGAGGACCAGGATTGCCCACCCCTGTTGTAGTGTTTCTCAAAGTCCAAACACAATTCAGTCAGAACCCAGTTTAGATAACTCATGTTCTAGGAATGAATTGGTACAGACAATGAAGTCTATAATTAATTGTTGCACTTATAAAAACAAACACATTAAAGAATATCTTTTAGGTTTAGGCAAACAGGGCCATTTTTTACTTTAGGCCGCTTTTTACTGTATTTAACTGGGCATTGGTAACTTTTACCCAAATCCGTTTGATGTTCTAGTGTCTTTTTGCTTTATGTTCAGCTTTTTTAGTGATTTTCTTGTGTGAAAACAAGAACATTCTATTTTTTATGACATAAAAAGTCAAGCTAGTCACGATTAAGCTAAAATCTCTTATAAAACTCCTGTGAATAATAAACTGTAAGAAGTTAGAGTAGCATAACTTTACAAGTAGACTTTAATAGGCAAACAGTTCAGTTTGTTTTGGTTAAAAATTGTAAGCAAATTTAATAAACTGAATTATCAGTTGTTGCAGTCCTATAATTTTATTGAGAAATCAGATTGGAACCTTTGATACTACATTTAAGGATCCACTGCTTTATTCTTTGTTTTCATTTTTGTAGGATTTGTAAATCAAAATGAATCTGCTTAACAAACTGAATTCCTTTTAAAAAAAGTAATTTTTCTCACTAATCTGAGTTAAAGTATGTAATCAGACTAATTCTGCCTGTTGACATGTTTACTTATTTAGGCATTATTACAAATGAAATCCTGAGGTTTAGATATTCTTTTCTGCAAGTTCTGAAGCTAAAATGTTAAGTCAAAGATGTCGACAGCTTTTTTAATTTGTAACAAGATTTCTCAAACATGAAATTTACAACACCAGTGGTTTGTCATACTAAGTTTGCAATATCTTAGCAACTCCAATAATGAATGTAAGTTTTGTGCTTAGCTTTGAGACAGGCTTGTATGGCCTTGTACATGCACGCAAATTGATATGTTCAGATACCTGGGCTCTGCTGCAGCAAAAAGGAATTTGATTATGTAGTCCACTTTGTGCATCGCCACCTGCTTGACAGATGCATCTGTTGAGCAAATCTTGATGGATTTTCAGACTGAATTTTAAATCAAAACAACATTTTCCCAGTCCCTCTTTGCTGTAGAAACCTTCGTGCTTGCCATACCTGCCGCTGAAATCATTCATTGACAAAATGGTGATGGAGAGATTCATGGCTTTGCAGACGTATCTTAGCTGAATGATGTGCCTCCATGTGGAATGTGAGCAAAATATACTTGCAAACATGTATGCCTCCTATCAAACGAGATGGGGCTGAGGGAAACCTATTCTTCATTGTTTATTTTTGTCCTTTATTTACAAATTGTTCCAGTCTGATTTTCTTTGTGTATCTTTAAGTTTATCTGGTCTTGTTTTGTTTTTCTTCCATTTTTGCCTTAAATTTTACTTCAGCTTAGCAACCAACTACTGTTTTTTTTTCCTTTAGTAACACTGCCAGAATGACAATTACTATTAGAGGGAAACATTTTAATTTATTTCACTCTGGCATGAATATTCAGTGTAAACAGTTTTAATGCATGGCTGTCTAATCTCATGTGTGCTTATTAGAAGGATAGTTAATTTGATATGTTGGCATATTGCATAATAGCAAGCTTCCTTGACACTCGTTGACTTTTTGATGAGGCAGGTATATGAGTGTGTGTGTGAGTCTAAGTGTGGATGCAAGCTTGTAGATTTGGAAATGCTTATGATGAATGATTTGGAATGGAGAGGGAATAAGATATTTAAGGATTTGCTTTCCTCACAAACTCTCAATGGGACAACCAGTTCTTGAGTTGAAAATATCAAACATCTTGGTTGGATTTTTTTTTAAACTTAATTACAAAATTTCTAAATTAAAATACTTAATGCAACAAAAAAAGTAATTATTCAGTATTTGGAAATATTTTCACTGTTAAATATTTCTTGTAGAAATAATTCTTTTATACATATCCACTTTATTCCTGTATTTACGCCACTACCCAAATTTCATAGCAGAGGTTAGTTTTATACTTCTGCTTACATTGTTATTTACAATTACGGGGATACACCATCACTGTTTATCAAAGTATTTTTCACTGAAGTTTGGCGTAAATGGCAACATATCAGATGTGTATATATTGTAAGGATGTTTTAAAAAATGGCGAGGACAATTCTTCAACAGTGGCTCACCCGTCACTGCTCACAGACTGGGTAGATGACATGAAGCTATGTTCCAATGTTAGCTACATTGACATTATCAACTACTTCGTCTTTCCCAAAGACACACACATGCAAAATTATAAATGTCAACAGTTCTGGAAGTAAAATGTTTCTTAGCCCCCCAGAACTGTAAGAATTTTATGAAAGTATTGTTTCCCCCTTTCCCTTTCCCCCCCCTATGCTAAACATAAAATTCAGTGGGTGCTCGTTTGCTTGTAACCTGTAACTAGAGTTGAACTGGAAGTTTACATACAGCTGCAATCATTTAAAAAATATAATAAACAAAAATAAATAAACTGCTAGTTACTAGTTACTCTGTTAGCAAATTCTTTATTAAAACAAACCATAGACTTTTATAGCTCTAGGGGCTAATCTTCTTGTCGTTTAATCCTGCTATGTAGACAAAATATTGTAGCATGCATTTGGAAAGAGGATTGTTTTAATATTCTCAGCTTACTCAGAACTGTAACAGGTAAAATAAGTCAATAATATAGTTTTGCCAGCATGCAGCTACTAACCATGGGCTTAATATTTATATAAAACTGTGATGTAGCTGCTAGTAATGAGCTAACAATCAGGCTACTACAGCTAGTGCTAATGCTAACACCATCCACCATAGGCTTTAATTTAGTAAAAGCAAAGAACTGCATGATTAAATGGGGAAACGGGGACAAACCACATTTAATATTTCACACACCAGGCACAGATTTGTGTTTTTAGATGATATTGCTGGAAGCTGTCTGCCTCACAGTAGTCCAGACAAGCCACCTGTTTGGAAGCCAGTCTTGGCCGAAATAGAGCTCTGGATCGAGGTGCATATCTGTAGGCTTTTTGTCGATAAAATGGAGAGAGCAAAAAAAATTTTTTAAAGGTCTTTTTGGTGGGTTTTAAGTTTTAAAGCTGCCGGCCACATTGGTTTACGATCCTCCTTTGTCGGCTTAAAGTGCAGTGCGTAGGGTGCTAGGCACGGACATGCCTTTCCTACTTCTTGTTCCAGGCAAAATGTTTCTAAAGCGTTTCTCTGTTTTCTTCAACTGTTGTGGCAGCCGACATAAACACAAGGTGAACCCGAATTTGTGATCAAACTGCTCAAGCCGCAAACAAAAACAAACTGGTTTTGTTGTTATCATCAGCAAGACTCTCTGAATGAATGAATCTCTGGTTCCCGCTTTGCATACCGGAAATGTGAAACTGGGGGGCAGAGGTAGTAATCTGTCATGGCAGTCTACATATGCTTTTACAGAAACCTGTGAATAAGAAAACACTGTTATACTCTGCTTGTATACTTATAAGTATTACATATTAATGTTAAATGTTTACAGTAAAATGCTTAAGTCACAAAATACACTGTATGTTGAGCAGTCTATTCCCTCTTTAGCAGCTGGGACCAACTGTCCAGCCTGCTCTGGCAGAGTACTGAGAAACATTTATACCTCTGACTGGGACTAATGGTGCCTAGGGTGCCATATGTTTCTTTACCCAACAGTCTGTCTGGCTTGTGCCATCTGTCACAACAATGCACCTCCCATTCCTGGGCATTACTGCAAACAATGTTGAGGACTTCCTTATTCAGCAATGATGCATTTTCCATCATTGTAACAATATTTTTCTATCTTTGCAACACACCCAGCATAACGAAGTGCTTTCTAGGCGCTCAGAGAAAATGCCAAGGTAGAAAAGCCTGAATAACATTCAATAATGTTTATCAGCTAAGACATTAGTACCAAGAAGGAGCTAAGTATTGACCTTTTTCAGGTTTGATATACAGATAAATTGTTTCTTTTTATAGAGAGAATGACTAGATCTGTTCTGGACTGCTAATTACCTGAGTAAACTTGTACTGTAGGCTATTTTAGGAAGGCATTAGCAAAGAGAACAGTGCAGCTCTCATGAAAGTCCTGTTCCGGTACATACAAATACAAGTACTCTAGTATGACTAATAAACACTCTCATCACTAAAAAAAACCCAAAGAAAAACGGTCCAAATTCTGGGAAAATGTTTATTTTATAGGCATGTAGAAATACAGGATGAATAATTAAATTGTGGTACCACATGCTTGTCCACAATGTTTTTTTATTAAGTACTTTATTCTGTAAATGTAGGTCCAAACAGGCTACTGATTTCCTTCCCAGTAAAACCATCCATCCATTCATCCTTTATCTTTACCTGTTACTTCCTTGTACATTTACACTTTACCAGACATGTTAAAATCAGTATGAAAACTGTTTTCAGACAGGTCTTTTCTCTGTCTTTTCATCAGGTTCAACCTTTATATTTTCACCTTTGGTTCACACAACTTTGCCAGAGTCATTATGACTAACAACGGAGAGAGAAAGTAAAGACTCCTGAAAATATTCAATTCTAAAATATTTTTTTGATCCCAGAGGGAAATTGTAGTAACTTATTTAACTAAAGGGTTATTGTAGATGTTGATGGCTGTGGGCAGGAAAGAGCTTCTGTAGCGGCCTGTATTACAACAAAATTGAAGAAGCCTCCGACTGAAGACAATCTGTTTTTCTATGAAGATGGTCAGGGTTGTCCACAATGTTCTTGATTTTATGTAAAATCCTTCTTTGCACCATAATTTCCAGAGGTTCCACAATTGTCCCCAGAACAGAACCAGCCTTCTTTATCAGGTTGTTTAGCTTTTTTATGTTCCTGGCTCTGATGCTGCTGCTCCAACAGCAGAAGAGATGACGCTCTCAACAACAGATTTATAGAAGATCTGCAGTATCTTGCTGCAGACATTGAAGGATCTCAGCTTCCTCAAGAAGTACAGCCTGCTCTGTCCTTTCTTGTAGACTGCTTCATGTTGTGTATGTAACATTAGAAACAGTGTCATGTTTTTTTTCCATAGAGACTTAAACTAAATTACTAAAAAATAAATTTTATTTGCTAATAATAGATACATTTATGGGTAGAAATCTAACCTTTACTTGTTAAAGTTTACATCAAACATGGACATAAGGGTAGTCGAAGGATTTTTCAACAAAGTGAAGAATTGCTGCTAGCAATTCACTTGAAAACTGTCTTTTATTGTTATAATAAAGATCTAATATTGACCCAGTGGACACATACTCACAGCAGAGTGTGGACATGTTTAAAATAAGACACTAGATGCATGACAAATGTTTTAATGATGCTAACCCTTAAATGCTACTTGTGTATTAATAATTGTATATTTTTAAATCACTTTAGGTTCTTTTGAATCAATCTCAGCTTTGGTCACCAAGAGAATCATGCCAGCATTTTCTATTTCCATCCATCCTTATAGCAGAGTCAAGTAGGAGGACTAGACCTCTCTTTTCACAGCCACTTCTTCCAGCCGTTCTAGGAGGATTCCAAGGCGTCCAGGGTCTTCTCCCAGTCAACTCTACCCTGAGTTTCTCATAGATAACTAAACTTCTCACCCTGTCTCTAAGGGAGAGTCCATCTACCATGCAGAGAAAACTAATTTTGATCGCCTGTCTCTGCAGTCTTGTTCTTTTAGTCACTACCCAAAGTTTGTGGCCATAGGTGAGGGTAGGAACGTAGACCAATTGGTAGAGGTTTTTCTTGCAGCTCAGCTCTTTTCACAACAGTGGACCGGCACAGTGTGCACACTACTATGGAAGCTGCACTGATGTGTTTGTCAAACTCTTGCTACATTCTTCCCTCACTTGTGAACAAACCCCAGAAAAATGTGAATAAAATAATTTCTGTTTTTACAAAAAATAAATATATTTATTAGGCTTTTGATTGTGTTGGTTTACTGTGTGCAGTAAAGTAAGATCCATCACATATGACAGGGGGATTCAAAATTATGATATCTTGGTTATTGATTTATATGTTAACGTCACTCATTGTCACTTTGTTCACACCTTTCCTAGCACCTGCCTAATGATAAAGTTTTTATCTGCCAATTGTCAAATTAGAGTTTTTTGAAGACCATTTGATGCTTCAGTGAGCAATACATTTGTAAGTAATACAGAGATTATTTTCTCATTATCCGCTTTATGTGTGTCTTTTCTGTACTATCGTCAGCTGATTTCCATTTTCACCTACCTAGGTTTGGATAACAGTGTTCTTTTTTAAATCAGGGTCTTTTTGCTTCAAATTCTATTATACTCTCTTTTTGTGTAATACTGTTCTTATCTCACCAATTACACATGTTTGGACAGATTTAGCAGTGGAACAGTGTGATTACAGAGAGGGAAAAATGCTATAACAGGTCTGATTACATTATGTGCACATGTGGACCACTTCCACTGCAGATGGGGACAAACAAATATATTTTACTGTCAAACTTGGTTAAAGCATGGAGCATGGCCAGAACTCTCATCACTGTGCATCCCCTCCCATCTTATTCACCCTGTCCCCACTGGAGTCTCTTTGTGCACTTCAACATTTCAAGTGCCTTTTAAGACCACTTTCATCTTCCCCCTTCAGAAAATGAGACGGAGTCTCTGGTGAAAAGTGCTGACAGTAACAGTTAGTGTTGAGTCGTGTTAGCTTGACTACGGCCTTTTCACTGCTGTCTTTGTCTGAAGTAGCCCGAGTCATTACAACTCCCTTAGAAGTATGTTTGTGCATGTTTGTATGCCAGCTGGGACTCATAATGGTTTCTCCTGTCATTGGTCCACACTGGACAAAGGACATTCAACCAGCTGCTTATCTATCAAAGCAACTGATCTTACATCAGGTTCTCAAACTTCAAAGGATTATGAAACTTTAGTCATTTACAAGAGATTGCAGTTGTATTGCTGCTGCCTTTTCACTTTCCACTTTCAACAAAGTGGTTATCATTTACCATAAATATCTTGGCAGTGATATCGTTTGTGATTTTATTAAAGGAAAAAAAAAACGAATGAATATAATTCAATAAAGCATGAAAGTAAAACAAAAGCAATATTCAAGGAAAGAAGAATTTACTATATTTTTAGGACATTTCTATTATTATTTATAACACTTAAATCTTGATGTCAAAATGGTTGGTTCAGATTGAGTAATTTTGTTTTCATGTTTCCAGCTTTCATTTAGATCACCTTCATACTAGATGACGACCAAAGTTTGATGTTAAGAAATATCTGCCAGAATATAGATTGTTTTTGCAGCGTCTTGTCGAAATCTTTGTTTTGAAAAATTGAAAGCAGTCTTGACTACACTGGTCTAATACCAAGGCTTCAACTGTCATTCTGACAAGGTATTGGAAACAAACTAGCGCGTATGTGATACCCTTTATACCCACTGTGGCAAAACCCCATTTAGATTGTGATAAGGTCCGAGAAAGTTTTTTAGCGGGCCCATAGAACATGATTAGGGTTATGAAAAAAGACTTTGCCAATTACTAAAAGCATTGCAGCGTCATGATCGCCTTCTCACGAAAAGAGGTATTTTTCATTAAAAAGCATAGCATAGTCATCATCCTGTGTGAAGGGGCCTTGCTATGAGACAACTTTCTTTTATGCTACTGACTTTTCCATTTAATTCTAAGCACTCTATATTCATATTTAGTACATACTTAGTCTTTATGTTAATTGGGGTAACATAATTATAGAATAACAGATTTTTTTTCTCCATTGTATGCATTTGTGAAGAATGTTTGTGTTTAATTGTTGAAGTGTATATATTTGTTTGTGTGCACTCTAAAATAAATTTGCTTGACAAATTTCATTCCATTAACCATGTAGCTGCTGTTTACTTAGCCAGAGTTTGGAACACATATTATGGTAATAAATTCTTCTTAAATGGCTTTAAGTTAATTTACATACCCATTAACTGGTAATGTCGAGTCACAACAACATTGCTTTTTCTTATCCCTTTTACCCACACATTCTGGCCCTTCCCTCCTCAGTGACTTGTCTCCCTGTTTTTTCTTGTTTTGTCTTTTGTATCCTTCTATTACCTTAATTAGTTGTTGCTTTCTTCTACTTTTTCACTGATGCATATGCCCCTTTTATGGTTATATTACCACACTCATATGTATGCCTAATTCTTTTATAAAATAATTGTAGGGCTAATTTATTGCTTTGTATTATGGATAAAAACAAGTGCTGGGTGTTAGGTGGAGTGAGCTGCATGTCTCTCTAACCCTCCCACTCCCCGCAAGGCCTCTGCTGATGGACGGACGAGCTATCACCCCTCTGCGGGGTTGGCCTGTCACATTGGAAGACAGATGTTAGGCTGCAGTTTTTCTGCCTGCACTACCTGCCAAGATAACACTCATGGCACACAGCGAGGAGAAAAGAGGGTAGGAACTGGTGTGGTAACAAAAGGTTATTGACACAGGCCCTGTGCCCAGTCGACATATGGGCAGAGCAGAAATTCCTCACAGGGTGTATAACTGCGAAAACATACACGAACCGTAGACTCTTGGAGAATCTGCAAATATATATCAAATGCAGAAACGTGCAGCTGCCCAGAGACACATTATGCTGACCTTTCAGTGGACTTCTTGTTTGCCTTTACATGAACAAGTTCTTTGGTCTTGCATTGCTAAGACAAGGCAGTGGATATGAAATTATCTTAACAGCTGGAACAGCCGGCTTTGCATGGGTAAAGCAGCCTGTCCCTCAAAAAGCTGATTCCTGTAAGCAGCTTAGTGTTTCCACCTCCTCATTACACACCCTAACCTATTCATGTTCTGGATAGGATGTCAAAATATTACTCACACATCCCTTTCAACTTATTCAAATTATTTTTATGTGCTACTACAAGTGGGCATGTTCCTTTTTGTTTTTGTTTGTCCACCACCAATGTAGATAATTCCTTGTTGTTTTGCTGAAACTGAAATTAAAGAGTTAAGTTGTGGAAGACAAAATTAACTCTAGCAGAATAAAATGTACAAGCCCCTTGTTCTTTGTCGTAAGGAGCTCCGGCCATTAGGCACACTTCATTACTCACCCATGGAAGTTGCATTGCGAGTAGTCCTGCTGCCCTCTGATGCATCAGCAAAATCTTGCAGCAGATGCTAGTACTTTTTTAATCTTTCCTTTTTTTTCTACTGTTCATGCTGAACTGATGAAAATTGTCCACTCAATAATGGGGAATGAGCAGCTCATTCTGTATGGAGTCTTGCTTACATTTTTAAGTAAGACTTAGTATTTTTCTAGTTAAGTGTCTCACAATGTCTCTCAGTAGTGCACATCTTTATGCAGGTTTTATTGCGACACAAATGATTTTCCCTGCAGAGATTTGTGTGGTCATTTAGCACCCACCGTCCACAACACTATCATCATTACTGTCACCCCTCTGGTTGCATCGCAGTGACAGTCTCTCAGTCATGGGTTTGAACTGTTGCTCTCTGTCTGAGACCTAGGCCATCTCAGGTTGTCATTAGAGGTGCTTTCTATGTCTGAAATCCGGGTGGACTTCTTCTCTAATGAGGACTCAGCTGTCAGGCAAGCACTGAGTGGAGAAAGTGTCAAAAAAGGTGTCACTGTTGGTCTGGGACACTGATATTCTTTTTCTTTGAGTATCACTAAGATGGCATCATTACTGTAGATGCAGAGACAGACAAAGGAGCAGTGGATTTAACTAGACAAGGTGGTGTGATGGTAATGATGCGTTTAGTTTTGGCAGGCAAAATTGTTGTGGTCTTTGACTTTTTTTGGTTTCCAGATCTGTTTGTTAGTCTCTCGTTATAGTCATCCTCGTGTTCTGACTGGCGTGCCAGTAGCAAGAGGACTTCAGTGTCGGCTGCCCTTTCAACCTCAACTGAACAGGCAGCAAATGTATTTTGGTTAAGAATTCGAGGTCATTATATCTCAAGGTAGATGCAAAACTGTTTTATTTTTTTCTTCTGCTTCACATCCAATCACTGCATGGATAGAGAAATTTCCCGTCTGACCTTTTCACAGTCTGGTAGAATTGGAAATGAGAAAGGTTTATTGAAAGTTGAACTTATCCAAAACAAAATTAGCTTTACAGTTCTGCTTAAATAAAATAATCACACAAGAACCCTTATTATTAAGCTTGAGCTGTTCTGTGTACTGGGTCTGACTGTGCTAAAGTGTAATTAAAACACAATGTGTCGACGATGTTGACAAGCCAATTACACTGATTATTTTACAAAAGTGTTGACCTAATTTGATTTTCTTTTTTTTTTAGTGTTTATGAAAAAAGAAAACTGGGTGAACACATACAGGTTTACTCATATAAAATAAAACCATCAAAAAGTTACACTTTTTTAAAATAATTATGTTCTGTCATTTATCCATTCATCTATCCTTCATCTTCCGCTTATTTCAAGTCGGGTTGCAGGGACAGCAGCTTAAGTAGGGAGACCCAGACCTCTCTTTTCCTAGCCACCTCTTCCAGTACTTTTAGGAGCATTTCAAAGCATTTCTGAGCCAGCTGAGTAACATAAGCTGTGTTTCCATTGCAAATGTGCTCAAAACTTTGTATTTTATTCTGTTAATGTCGAAAAAACACAGTTTTGCAACTGCGGTGTTTCCATTAAGAAGTAAATGCTAATAAAATCACTCATGAATACGTTTGTTTTTGCGATAAGTCATAAACATGGCGGCAACGGATGTAAAATCTTGATAAATGCTCGCATTTCTTTGCTGTTTTGAATCTAATATGTTTGTAGTTAGGGATGCACCGATATGAAAATTTCAGCCGATATCAATATCCGATATAATTATTGCTGTTATGGCCGATAACCGA
>JARVJO010000365.1:5434239-5454564 GCA_031762555.1 Cynodonichthys magdalenae | reverse complement strand
TTGCGAGCTCCATGAACCACGTGACCGCGTGTCGGCTAGTTCAAAGAGTGTCGCAACTCTCTCTCTATAGGGCTCTGATCGTCCCCAGACAGTGACATGAGTGCGCAGTTCACCTTTCCGTGATTTATCAAAGAACATGTGCAACCCCCAGCTTCATTTGTATTCTTTTACAAAACCAGAGCAGGCTTACAAAGGCAACTCCAGCATGAAGAGTGCTTTTAGATCAGGAGCCTAAGTAGGGGTTCATTCACACCAAGGTGTACCACAAAGTCCTCAAAAACTGTTGTATCAGAATAAGATACAGTAATGATCAAAGTGTTTAGGCTTATGTACAACCCTAAGGAGAAGTAAAGAAACATTAAATCTACCTGCTACTCATGCTTTTAATTTCATTTTATACTTTTTAAGCTCAAAATACGACGATCGTATTATACTCAAGATAGGATTGTACATGAATAAATACAGTACATCCCCAATTCCAATAAAGTTGGGACTTTATGTAAAACATAAATAAAAATAGAATACAGTGATTTGCAAATCCTTTTCAAAGTATATTCAATTAAATACATGACAAGGATAAGATATTTAATGTTCAATCTGGTAAACTTTATTGGTTTTCTTTTTTTTTTTTTAATATTTACTCATTTTGAATTTGTTGCCTGCAACACTTTTCAAAAAAGCTGAGACGGGAATGTTTAACATTGTGCTACATCACCTTTCCTACACTGAGTGTTTGACAATTGAGGAAAATAATTGTTGAAGCTTTGTTGGTAGAATTTTTTCCCATTCTTGCTTGAACAACTTCAGTTGTTCAACAGTCCAGAGTCTCTGTTGTCGTATTTTGCACTTCATAATGCGCCGCACATTTTCAATAGGAGGCAGGTCTGGACTGCAGGCAGGCTAGTCAGTACCCGCTCTCTTTTACTACGAAGCCACATTGTTGTAACGTACAGAATGTGTCTTGGCATTCTCGTGCTGAAAAAAGCAGAGACGTTTCTAAAAAAGACTTGTCTGGGATTACATCATATGGTGCTCCAAAACTTGTATGTTCCTTTTAGCATTAATAATGCCTTCACAAGTTACCCATTCATATTCTGTTTTAATTTCTGTTTTCCCAACTTCATTGGAAATGGGTTGTACATGTTACTGATAAAATAAAGTAAAACGCTGTTTGACATTTAACCTCTGTTCTTTAGTCCTGTGGTGGTTGGTGAGCTGGCTAACAAGATGCTTGGTTTCAACCTGATTACTAAGCAGACGCCTAAAGAAGGAGTGAAAGTGAAAACGGTGAGCAAAAAGAAAGCTCTTTCCCTTTTTCTTGATTTTCTTTTTTCCCCTTTCCCCTATATCTGACCTCATTTCAAGGCACCCTGAGTCCAGTAATGCTGTTCTGTAAAATTAATGTCTGTGGAGACCGTCTGGTTCTTTTTATTTCCTTTGCTGCATTGAAACAGTGAGTGTCTGCTGTTTACTGTGAATTTGCGCTGGCTAGTGTTATGGCTCATTGCATAAATTGAGCCGGGCCCAGTGTGAATTTAAAGTGTTTGGTAAACAACTGTTTCTGTGTGCCACTAACAAGCAAAAATATAATTTTCTCTGCTTGCATGCCGCACGCTGCTCAAAAACAGACGCTTTCCAGGTGATGAAGCCTTCTCCATGTGTGGCTCCTGCGTTCATCTTCTTCGTCTCTCTTCATCTCTGTTTGCCCTTGTTTTTAACACCCCATCCCCGATGTCCCACCGCATCCACACAACTCTTGTTCCTGCTGCAGAGTTTAGGTGGCATCAAGTTGAGTCTCACAAAGTACCAGCATGAAAATTCATTCAAATGAGCTCAGGCATTAACTGTCTCAAAGGCAGAAAGGAAAAGGCAAACAAACAGGGGAAAGTTTTAATTTGTAGAGCGAGAGGAGAGGTGTCCTTTTTTTTTGGACATTTGCTGTAATTGTCTCACCAAGAACATTGCTTATGGTGCAGGATTCAGAGCTGACAGGAACAGCCATTGACTGACCTGAGAGACTGAGGGCAATAATGATGTAGTCTGAACAGGGTGCTTCAGATGACACAAGACTTGTGTAGTTTTGCACTTATAGTGGAGCTTACATTCACTGGTACTTTACCTCAAAGCAAGAAACACCAGATAAAGGGCCAACACCTCTGTGTCCACATGGATTTACTATCATGACACTTCTAGATGGATGACAAGAAAAGACTAAAGAACATGACTGAATGACACAAAAGTCAGACTTTAGTGTAAAAAGGAAAGAGTGAGATTAATATGAAATATGTTTAGGTTAAGAGAAACTAATCAAATTAAAAAAAGGAGGCCAGGGAAATGTTATAGGACATAGTCTTAAAGGGGACATATTATGCAAAATCCTCTTTTTTTCAGCCGTTAAATACGTTATGTTCTGTATTTGGAGTCTCTAGGAGTGCAGAAAAGTTTAACTTAGTCTCTCCCGGTGCTGTGTAGATATTGTTATATTTTGTTTAGGTCATATTTTCAACTCATTCAATTTTTTTCTATTTTCCATGTTTTTTCTGAACTATTACATCACAGTATTTGGGACAGAACTCGTAAATAAGGTCTGGACTTACCAACTAAACCATGTTGTCGTCTTCATACTCCTCTGGCTCTGGGTCAGACTCTGGCTCCAACATGTAAGGCTGGATGGACAAGTCTTCTCTTGTTGACATCTTTTAAATAATTTGTAAACAAAATTTTGCTGTGCCACTGGTAAACTTGTATCTCTGCTATCACACTAGAGTGGACCACTCTGGAGGAGCCTCATTTGGATTTAAAGAGACAGCCCCAAAACGTGCTGAGACACATCTCAGAAAAGGGGTGAAAGAAGGGCTTGTGGAGTTACAATAAGGAGGAGTTTAGACCAAAACATTGCAGTTTCACTTTATGTAGACTCCAAGTGAATGATTTAAATGTGAAAGGGATTTAAAAGCAGGATATGTCTCCTTTTAAAATAGATGACATAGAGCGTTATTTATTCTTGTTCATAAGAGATAGGTGATGGAAGAATATGTGCAGGTGAAAATAAATTTTGTACTCAGAGAACTTGGTGACCCTTAACAACCCCAATCCTAATAATTTCCCTGTCTTTTTATTTCTTTTCCAACTGTTTGTCTTGCTTGCATCTTTTTTTTTTTTTTTGCTCACCATCTGACCAAGTATGCCATTCCTCTCATTTGGCTTCATTTCTCACGACACATTAGGTTTCCTCAAAACCTTTTAATCAATGGTTTTGTCAGTCTTTTTTTGGCTTTGTGTTCAGCCTTATTTAAATATTAGTTAAAAATGTGACATCTTGCTGCAATCATATCTGCTTTTTCTCTCCCTGCGACATGTCCAGGTGATGGTTGCCGAGGCTCTGGACATAAGCAGAGAGACTTACTTGGCCATCCTAATGGATCGTGCCTGTAACGGCCCGGTCATGGTGGGAAGCCCCCAGGGAGGTATGGATATCGAAGAGGTGGCTGCCAGCAACCCAGAACTTATCTTTAAGGTATTTTATATTTAGTTTTTTACTCATCACTGAAATATGTATTAATTAATGAAAAACAATAGACACTGACAACTTAAATGACCTAAGATAGATGTCTAAAATAATTACTTGGGTAAATACTTTGATTGTTGTTCTTTAACACCTGACTTGGCGACGTCCTGAACAGCAACAGACACACAATGATTCTGTTTGTTTTGTGTTACTATTGTTTGGATTTAATTGAGAGTTCTTGGCAAGTCATTGTCAGCAGATGTACACTTAAAGCACCACATATGGTTACATCTTGTCACTATATAATCAGGTAATTTGCAAGCCTATATGTCAGTGTATTTTAAACGCCTCAGCTGAGATCCACATATTGCTGATGAACCCGCTTCAATTTTCCAGTTTCTGTGTTTCAGACTTGAGCACAAATTTCTTTTCATATCTGTTTAAACATAATTGTCAACAATTACACAGAAAAATAGGGATTTGTAGTATTTTGCTTATTTATTTAAAGCAAACAGTGAAATAGCCCATTGAGATGATTATTCACTTGAAATTCATTACAAGCTTGGTATGATTTTAGTTAGTTTCTCCTTTTTTTTTTTGTTTGTTTTGTTTTTTTCAATCTTCTTGGCTGAAGCATCAGAGCCAAACCAAGCTGGAAGGAAAATATTATTTTACTGCAAAGTATTAGGTAAAACTCTAACATGAGCATTTTGAGTTCGACATTGATGTCTGTAAGGTAGCACCAACAGCAGCGTATTGTTAGGAGACGTGATTTGTTTCACTTTTACTTGAGGGTAGCTACATTAGGCACAAACAGATGCATTTCTTGAACAGTTAACGCATCTGCAGAGTATTCTTGCTCCAACAGCAAAACAATTTCACAGAAAACTAACTATACAACTGTGGCCGATACCACTGCTAATCAGTGCTCAGTTCACTGATGCTAGTGTTGTTTGCTTTGGGCATCCTCATTTCAATTTAACTAGAAACCTACTGGTGCAGCATGTTATTGTTTTCTTACAGTGACGCATAAATTAAGAAGCGTTTTCTCACAACACAACTCAAGAGGCAGTGAGATTTAGAGTTGAACACATTTAAATTGCTCAAAGACATCAGACTAAAACTGGACTAAATGCTGTTTAAAAGTAAAATTTTGTAAATGTCTAATCTTAGTCATGAACATAAAATAGGTGTCTGACCGAGGTGACCGAGCTATCTGATTGACTAAGTCATAGTTATCATTAACTCTTCCTGAGCTGGGCTACATCTGTTTTCTGTATCAAGTGGTACACAATGTGTTAATAATTTAGTCATTTATGGACCACATTTAATGAACTAGTAGCTCTGATATTGCCTGGAGACCAACAATTAATGGTCACTGTTGGGGATGTATTAAAAAAAGCAAGGGTAGATAATAGTTTAATAACAAATGGACAGGTTTTGCAAAAGTTTTTAATTTATAAAATAAAATGCAAAACTCTCCAAACACTTAATTTATATTGATATTTGAGATGATTGTTTGTAAACTACAGATACATAGTTAATCTGATTTGTAACAAACTATAGAAAAGCTGAAAGAGTCTGAACACCTTTATAAAGCACCATGTTCTTCAATTTTATTCTATTGAAAAATATATTATGCCTATATGGTAGGAGCCCTCAAAGTGTCAATCATCATCACACAAATCATCTGATAGAGAAAGCCTCCAGATAGATTAAAACTTAAATACACACCAGGGTGATGAGAAGTACTTTAAAGGTGATGAGAAGCACTTGCCATGACAGCAACTGTGTTTTAAAACCCTTCATCAATGAGCCCCCTAAATCCTGAAAGTTTTAGATACAAGGTAGTAAATCCCTTATTCTAGTCCCAACATTTCCTTTTCTCTGTGTCTGACAGCTTGTCACTACTTATGATCCAGTTTAATACAAAGAATCGTTTGTTTTTGTCATGTTGTAGTCCAGCATTTGAGCTTTCCTTTCTTTCTCGCCTCCCTCGCCCATTTGTCATCCTTTCCTTTTTTCATTTCCTTTTACTTTTCTTCCAGGAAGTCATAGATATATTTGAAGGTGTGCGAGACGACCAGGCACTTCGTATGGCAGCTAATTTGGGTTTCAAAGGACCTCTGCAAAGACAGGTAATGGGTGCGCTGAAGGCTTTAAAGTTACAATGAGAGGGGGGAGACAGAGACATCTGCAATTCATACACACACACACATACACGCACTCACACACACACTCACACACACACACACAGAAGCAAGTGCATTTACAAAGCCACCGTACTTTGGCTATTATTAGTTTTCCAGAGGCAAATTGTGAAGTGTCATTACACAGGGCTCACCTGCCAGGTGGTCCATTGTTGTAGCTGGCAGTGATGCATGGCTCTGTGCCAGGCTCAGGACCTGACATCACTAATGATACCATTATTTGATAGAATATGCTGCACAGTGATTTTGGGATCAATGCATTATGTGATCTTACAGTAAGCATCAAAATTCACTTGACTAAAACAAGCTACAGACTTTTTACCCAGTGAAACCCCCCCCCCCCCCCCTTTTTACCTTGAGTTTTGAAAACCACGTTCAAGCATCATTTGCTCATAAAATGAGGCAGGGGAACCACAGCACAGAAGCACCCCAGGTTTCACAGTCCAAATGGGTCTGTGTGCTTGGATGAGTCGATTTCAAAGCCTCTTTTGTCTCTTGGCGTCAGATCACTAATTTGTTTTCTTTTCCTCAGGCAGGGTGGCATGAGAAATCAGATTAACTCCAAATTGTAACACATGGAAAAAATGTAGAAATCAGAGAAAATAAATCTGCCTCTGTGAAGCAAACTTGAGTTGAAGACTTGTTCGCTTTGGTTGCGTTCCATTATTTGTGATCTTTTGATGTGCAGGATGTTGAAAGGGCATTGATTTGAAACAGGCAAAGGTAGAAATGGAAAAGGATCGCAGTGTGCGTATTGTCGGTGTGCTTTTCCCTGGTTGCTGTGAGTCGGCTTCCAGACTGTTCAATTCAGACCCTGTCTTTTTTGTTGCAAATAGGCTGTTTGATTACAGGAGAAATTGTATGCGTGTGTGTGCCAATACACCGTTTTTGAATTAACCTAAAAAAAGATGGTGAGTTTTATGGAAAGTGTATGAGCATAAAATTGAGTTTTGATGTGATGTCAAATTGCTTTTTGCTTCTAAAAACTGTTGAGGAATTTCAAATGTGAATTTAAATTTCTAAAATTCTACTTGCAAAGATAAATTTATTTTTCAAGTTCTGAGGCATATTTCAGTTTCAGATAAAAAAGAACAAAACACACATTAGACAAGTGTTAGATGTAATCTTATATGAGGTGGTATTTGATCAACATGCTGGAGGCTAAATTTTCCCTGGATCTACACATTAATACAAAACCAGCTCAGACAGCCTGATGTTGACTGTGATTTGCCATGTTTTATGCAGCTTGTGAAGCAAAGCTGTGTGGCCTTGTTGGGGCCGAGTGCTCAGAGTCAAACCCTCCGGTAATTACTGTCGTCTGTGGACTTTGCAGGCAGCAGATCAGATTAAGAGGCTGTATGATCTGTTCCTGAAAGTCGACGCCACTCAAGTCGAAGTCAATCCTTTCGGAGAAACTCCTGAAGGACAAGGTACTGTGTTTCATAGAAAATGTTGTCCTTGTGTTTGTGTGTGGTGACTGTGTTATAGTGTTAAAAATTGTAACATTTTATTCTGCTTTGTTTGAAGAAAAAAAACATCTTTTAAATACTGACTGTGAGTTGCAGACACTGTCTGTTCATGTCTAAATCTGCTTAGGAGCGTGAAGTGTACTATAATTGCAGCACAGTGACATCAGCTTCTTGTCGGCATGACTTTATCTGGATCAAAGTGTAAAGGGCTTCAATGAGCAGAGCTTTTTATATTCACAGCCTGTTGATGTTTTCAATGTTTCAGTTTTGATGATGATTTTAAAACTTTCATCCACGAAGAAAACAATAAGGTTGAGTCAGGTCCTCTGGACGGGTGTTGGTTCGTTGAAATGTTTCGTCTTTTAACTATCCATGTCCTGGATGACTGATAATCAATGCTAAAGTTACTCAATCGATGCTTTAGTTTAAACACAACGCTTCGTTCCAAATAAAATGCTACACCGGAGCAGCCAGTAAACAAGCATGTCAGGCAATTGTTTAATATGCTCTGATTGCACAACATTACAATCAACCTGCAAATATGTAGCATCCTTGTTTACTTCTGTAAACACCATTCTGAAGGTAACTTCACATCTTTTTCCGCACATGTGGGTCGCGTCAGCACTGGAATCCTGCACTGTGTCCGCGCTCGCCACTATACCGTTAACAATAACTTTAAGGCTGGAGCTTATCGATCCGGTCAAAATTAATCACCTTGAACAGGTGCTGAAAAGCTATCGGGTTTCGGTACCATCCCTACTGCTTAGAGTGGTGTCTGATTTTAATTTTACACAGACCACATCCACGACCTCATCAACAGGAACTCACGTAAAGAGTAATGTGATTAATTAAAGGTATTTTTTATATGATGTTCGCAACTAACTTCTTTTCTTAAAACAAATCTGAATTCATGCAAATTTTAAGCTTTAAAAAAGTTTGTCAGGCTGATAAAACCGAAAATGTCTAATTCTTGCCCTGTTTAAAACTCAGTGATTGTTATGTTTAACATTTAATCAGTTTTAGCAAGTAATAAAGGGGCACTCTTCATGAATCCTCTGGTTGAAAATCTTCCTTCTTCCTAATGGATAGACCATTTAAAAGGATCAAAGAGAGATTGTAGGAAATTAAAATATTAAGAAGTCTGTAATAGCCTATTACTTTTTCAATATACAGAAATTAACTTTGGCTAATTAGAAATTTGATACATTTACTGAAGATTTAGAATTAATGTAATTATCTTAATTCATTCTGTCTAAAGCAAAATTAAAGGTGTGGTCCTTTTATTGGTAGTTTTAATAATCTAAACTTATTTGAACATTAATTAATGTGTGTCTGCTGATAAGGCACCTAATTTTTCTTTTTCTTTAATGTTTTTCAATATAGATGACAAAGTTAAGCTTACTGCGACTCAGTCTTTGCTTTTCATTTTAAAATAAATTAAAGTTTGGGTGAAGATCTCAGCCCATTGATTTACAGTGACAAACTGGTAGATATAAGCTGTAGTAAAAAGAGCTAAAAACTTGTACGTGTCTGTATTTAAAGAACAAGCCCAGATTCTGTTGCTGCTGTAGGAACAGCAGCTGCAGTGCACTTCTTCTCTCATTAGTGGTAGTGTGGGTGCCAGGCTACACAACCCCTGGCTCAGCTTTCCGCTGTGGTGCAAATCTCTCCATGTGTGAAACAAGCCTCCGCCGTGTCAGTAACAATTTTTACCGTTGTCCTTTATTTTTCTTCAGACATTTCCTCTGACATTTAACTTAGCAGAACCATGCGTTACAGCACACTAAGCTGAAGCTAGTTCTGACATCCTACATTTTTTTCTCTCCTTCAGCCGACCAGTTGAGTTGAAAAGTTTTCTAAAAGGTTTTAACGACTGGTTTTGACGTCTGCAATAAAACAATCTAGATCAGTCCTTGTGTTCCATACGCTGACAAATTTTCCCAAATCCTTGGGCATGAATTGAAAAAATTCTAGCATCATGTTTCCTTCCAGTAGATCCAGTGCTTGTGTTTTTTTAAAGAGATGTCTGGTTATTTTTGAAGTGACGTTCTGTTGAAGAGAATAGTCTGATCTCTACATTATTTCACAAACAGCTGATGACAAAAAAATTAATTTGGGACCTAATTTAAAACTGAGCTGCACCTATATCAGGCTATTCTACTTTTTCTTGATGACTCAAAGTGCTTTAGACTACAAGTTAAAACCAATTTACTAATTTACATAGCACTCTTTTTTTTTTTTTTTTTTACAGTGTCTTGTCCAGCAGTATGAAACTCAGAATTAATGTTGTCTGAGTGTCAAGATTAGGCCCAACAGTTTTACTTTCACAAGCGCAGCATATTGACCCTCACCATGATGCTCCATTTAAACTTTATTAGAAATTATTTTGGGATTATTTTTATATAACAGACGCAGAGACTGAAAAGAAAAGGAGAAGGTGAAGAAAGAGATTAAAAGGAAAACAAGGAGATAATGGTAGAGAAGAGATAGAAGCATTGAGAAAACACAAGACAACACATTTGTAGTCTGCCTTTACACCTGCAAAAAGACAGAAAACAAAACAGAAAAAAAGAACACAGCAACAAACAACATATGTCTATATAACTACATAGCACTTCTTAGTACAGGGGTGTCAAACTCATTTTCACAGGGGGCCACATGAGCACCATGATGGCCCTCAAAGGGCCAGTTATAATTAACTTTAACGTTTTGTGTTTAACTTCGACTGAACAGGAAATGTCTTGTTGTTCGTCTCTTTGCTACAGCTGAACGCTGCTAACAAACAATAACTCTACGTGGTATTTCGTGCATAGAAACAATGTTTTAACACGTCATCTTATAAACACTGAATGTACTACTTACACAATTGACTAAATGTGAAACAAATAATACAGAAATACCATTCAAAGTGAAAGTGAGTTTTACTCACTGTTGAGTTGAGTTGTGGTGTGGTGGGCCGGACCCGCAGGCCTTGAGTTTGAAACAAGTGTCTTAGCCTATTTAGCCCTTAAAAGGCTAATCTAGTCAGTTTGGAAGTGATGTTCCATCAAACAGTTTTGAGTAGTTAGTACCTTGTCAGACATGGTGTCTGTGAAAAAGCACAGAGAAAAGGGCAGAGATCTTTGTGGAGGTGGAAAGTTCATCTCCGTCATATCTTTTCTTCGCTGTTTTTTTTTTTTTTTTCTCTTTCGTAGGTGATGTATTTTAACGTAACTAAAACTAATTTTGTTACTAAGACATTTCATTTAACTCTACTATTAATTAAAAATAGTTTTATCTCAGGATTCAAATGCTGACTTGACTGGTACTAAAAATAAGAAATTTGATTATAATAAAAAAGTAGTAGTTTCCAGGTATGGACACAAGAAAGCAGTGTATGGAAAAATGCTCGTTTCCTGGCTCTAATAAATATTTCTTTTTTGAAAATAAGTGAATAATTAAGGTAAAATTTTCTAAAAATCCCCTATGCCCGAAGGTAATGTTAAAATTTTACTGTATCCAATGGAATAGAAACAATAATGCCTACTTTAGTTGTACGACACTAACTGCTTTTAGGTCGGGTGCAATCTGTAGACAAGTTTAGATCTTCTGCTCATCATTGTCATGCTTTGAAGTTATGTGAATTAGCTTCTCTGTAATGACTGATAGATTAAGGGATCTATAAATTAGCCTTAAGCTTTCTCAACAAACAACAACTTATGTTGCAGCACATCAACATCAATCCTGTGCATGCTGATGCGGCCTGTCATAAAAAACTCCCAATGTGTGTTTAGAAACTTGTTTATGGATTAGTGCTGTACTTGCTTCTCAACTGTGTTTCAAGGGAGTATTTGTATTTTAGTATTTAAAAATGTTTTTAAGTATAGTCAAATCTTCAGTTTAGCTAATTAACGTTTACACAGAGCCCAGTAAAGCTTCTTGTTGTAGTTTGGGTCACTACAGAAGTCAGCGTCTTATTATGTGAAAAAAATTAAAAATAAAACATGATACAAGTTGAAGTAATAAGTTAACCTTTAAAGTACTCATCATTAAGATGACTATCTTTATTCATTGTCACAAAAGATTACTCCATCTCTTGTAGTGCATTGCTGAACTCATGCTGAACTTTTTGTTGTTCTAAAGAACGAAATAAAGAAAAGAATAGTCATTGTTTTTGTCTGCGATGCTGCATAGTTATTGACTGTGTGTCCTGCTGAGGCGGATTACACGCCAAGGATGCCTTGCTTCTTTAATGTCATTTAGGCTCCTCAAATACAGATTCCTGTTCAAAGTATGCTTTATCAAACATTGACAAGCTGTGTTTATTTTATGATTTCCTATGAATATTTATGAGAGAAATGATTTCTTACCAAATCTGGATTTATAGTGAAAACTATGTGTGGGTTTTTTTGTTCTTTGCTTGTTTTTTTTTTTTTTTTTTTTTTTTACACTAACAGCAGGGTTGTGATTTGGAAAAGCTTTGTAAGCAAGATTCACATGAATCTCAGCTCAGTGTATGGCTCAATTTGTTCACAAGTCGCCTGGGAACACAGCTATTTTCCAGCAGGCATTCAACAAATATGTATCAAAACATAGATTTTCTCAAAGGGAAGTATTTTTTTTTTCCTTCTTTGGTAATAGCTGAATTCATTTTGTAGATAGACTGCAATAATAGATATTTCAAAACAAAAACAAAACAAGCTGTGTTGTGGGGAAACCTACTTTACCTGAAGGAGACATAATGTCTACTTCAACATCCCAAGAGAGACTGCCTGCTGCATGTTTTGTTTGCCTGTGTTTTATTTACATCTCTGTTTGTCTTCATGCATACTTCCACCTTTTTTTTCCTCCACATAACTTGAAATTTTTTTGTGCTATTTATTAGGGTGTTTTTAAGCCATAATATTTTACAAAGACGTTTACAGTCTCTAAACTGACTTATTCTTGTAAAATAAATTATTTCTGCACAACAAAAGCTCCTTATAAACAGGATAAAAGTTTATTACCCTGATATCTGCTAGGTACAAAATTATCAAGGAAAAATATTTATTTTGCAGTATTCAGTTTAGTAGCAGCAGTTTTTACTGGGTTGATAGAGAAATTGTTCTGATGTTGCTGCTAAATGCAAACCAGTGACTTGAATAGACCTTACTTTATTTTCTCCTACATAAGCAGTCTGCATAAATTCATTTAAAAATATTTATTTTTATATAAAATAAATAAAAACAAAAAGGTTTACAAGAAATTAATTGTTGAGTTTTGAGTTAAATACGTGGTGCTTATAATGTTAGCTTCAAAGGTATAACACAGAACTCCCAAGTACTTGTAAGATATTATGGATAAGTTATAGACAATATCTTACCTGTAGTAGATAAATGGATTAAGTTAAGAGAGAGTTAAATTTAGTTAATTAAGTTAATTGCTTGTCTAAGTGTGGGCAAGAATAAAGTAGATTGCTGCTCTCTTAAAACATATTTATATTTTTACATAGCTTAAAATCTGTTATATCCTTGACAGTTTTGTGGTACATATTTGCTTGCATAGAATACTATAATTATTTGTAAGTACAATTTTATTACAGTAGCAGCTAGTTGTAGCAGCAATGCAACCTGAGACACTTTTTATACTTGACCTGGAAAAAATGTAATGCAAAAGTAAAGGTTTTAAAACGTCTAAAGGTTTATAAAAATGCTCATAAGTTGTTTGAAAGCAGCAGCAATTCACTTTGATCCTGATCCTGTTCAGTCCCGCAGATCTATTAAGTCAGAATCAAACAAATTCTCCAGATACAACAGATAAGATATTATTGTTCATAACTAATCCACAGAATCCCACTTTAAAAGATCTGAACTTTCACTTAATAGCTTAATATTGATTTTGTTCTATTGTTTTTGTTTTTAACAAACAACTACACTTATATACGTGTATATTTTTTTCTTTAATGTTTTGCTAATTAAATTTGCACATTCTCCTAAATGCGAAATGTTTAGTCTTTAAAATTGATTTTCTTTTAGTATAAAATAAACTATGAATATAGTTTTAATAGTGTCTCAGACACATATTAGTGAGTCAACCTTTAAAATAATTAAGACCTGTGGGCAAGAAGGGGCATCTCTAAGTTCATTATTTAAGGTTTTCTAGTTGCTAATGAGCTCTCGTTTTAAGTTCTGACTCCTCTTTCTCCTTGATTCACTTCTGCCAGCCGTCTCTGTATTTCTCTCTTGTGCTCTTTATGTTGCTGATTTTACTGCCGCCTCACCTTCTGCCCATATATATATTATATATATTTTTTTTCCTTAGTGGTTTGCTTTGATGCCAAGATCAACTTTGATGACAATGCTGAGTTCCGTCAGAAAGCTGTGTTTGCCATGGATGACATGTCTGAGAGTGACCCCACAGAAATGGAGGCAGCCAAGTGGGACCTCAAATATATTGGAATGGATGGAAACATCGCCTGCTTCGGTATGGATACAAAGCCCTGTAACAAAACCCTCTCACCTGAACGCACATACACCAACAAATAAATGAATTCTCCACCTTAAGCAGACACCTCCTGGCATAGGGCTATAATGTCCCCCTTAAATCACATAAGTAAAAGCTCTGACACAGATAAAACTTAGACAAACTAAAGGTAGCCTGGGTTCTCCTCCAGTCAACATAACAAGCTGCTTTCTGAAGACTCCAAAACGAATGCTGCCATAACCAATGCATTCTAATTAGCTATAATCCGCCCAGAAAGTCTCTAGTGAGCCAGATTGTTAGCATTCTCATTAAAGGGCTCCTCTCTTGTCATAAATCAAAGCTTTTACAGCATGCAGCAGCACTAACAGGTGCTCTCACTCCTTACCCCATAGCCTCATAAACACATTAGATGTCTGTTAGCACGACTCCCCATTCGAGCACACGCTCGCACCCAATCCTGCATCCGCGGCTCCCACTCTCTTAAAATAACATCAGCTTTTAAGACCCCGCAGTTTCTTTGAGAGCTTTGTAAGCCACCAAAGTGACAGCTGTTAAAGCAAATTTCCCTTTTATTGAGACCTCAGTCGGGGAGCTTGCCAGGACACAAATTCAGCTTGGCTAAACCAAATGAGGTAAGACATACAACCCAGCAGGGTACTGATACTGTCAGAGGGCTAAATGATGAGACAGTCGACTAAAAAAAGCTGAATCTTGTTTAATTAAAACTTCTTTCTCTGAAGATGAAGAACAAGTTGTGAACAAGTTTCTCTGTTCCTCAACATAAATTTTCCTTATGTGAAGTCTTTCAATCGAAATATTTATTAAGTTTGACAGTTTTTTCAGCTTTTTATACAATAAAGCTGTTTTATGTAACCAATATTTGCTGTCAAAACCCAGGGAGTTTTTTTTGTACTTAATGAAAAAAATGTAGACTCACTGTAAAAAAAGGCATGTTTCTGTAATTTCATTGGTCAAATTTATTAAAGAAGAGCATAACTACAAACCAAAAGTCTTTGTTTGACAGAACACTTCTAATGTCTAAAAATCTTTTTATTCGTGACATAGCAGAATGGATTTTATTTATTTATTTATTTTTAAACAGTGAATGGAGCCGGTTTGGCCATGGCAACATGCGATATTATTGACCTGCATGGGGGAAAACCAGCTAATTTCCTGGATCTTGGGGGCGGAGTCAAAGAGCGACAGGTGTACGAGGCTTTTAAGCTGCTGACTGCCGACCCAAAGGTAGGAGCTAAAAAAACAAGCACTGTTAGCTTACCACTTGTTAGTGTTTTTATGTTCAGCCATGTTTCCTATTGTAGCATAAAGCTTTATTTTTCTAGTTACCTCTTTGCTTCTGAGACAACATTTGTCATTAAACAGGAGACCTCAGCAATGGTCCATGTTTCCTGAGTGAAACAGATGACAGGCTACTGTGTTATTATAAACCTCAGCTCTGAATCTGGCTCTTAAAGTCTTGTTTTGACAAAGATCATCGTGTGCATATTAACACACAACCCAGTCAATCAAAGCATGCTTCTGAGGGATTTAGCTCTGTGTGAGTGACAGCTCGGAGCGTTTTACAAACGATTCTACTCTATGTTCAGAAATCTAATAAGTCCAGACTAAACAATGTGAGCCTTGTAAAAATACTGCAGGGCTGATTGTGTGTTGACTGTCATCACATCACTAATTCTCTCACTGCTGTCACTCCTTTATCCCGGCGCTGATCTCTGGTTGCCTTTGTGTTAGCATCTCTGGCAACCCTTTGTTGTGTGGAATGCAGAGTAAAACTAGATAAAAGTTTAGCTCTCAGCCAAGATATTTTTTTTAAACCTTTTATTACAATGGCAAATGCTACTTTGACTTGGTACAGAATGCTCTCATATTGTGTTTCGCACTAATTTCGAGCTGTGATAGCTTGTCTGGTTTTGTTTTCACCTCTGGGAGTGTTAAAAACATAATCTTAGAGACACCTGCAGCAGCATGTAGATGTCTGCTTTGTTGTCTGCAAAAAATATTTGTTTTCTACTAAATACCTTTATAAAAGTGTTATGTAGTCACAGGACTTTGTCTATTGCAGAGGTACAACTGTGATATATGAACTTATGAGCATTTGTTTGTTTATAAAATGACAGATGACGTTTTTTGTACAGCTAAACAGTATTTGATGGCATCTGTATGCATGTATGATATTACCACACAGCCATATAACCTGTTTTCCTTTTACACAACAGAGCTGCATATTGGTCAGGTATGTCATTATTTAAAGTCAACATGTTGACTGATGTCATAATTAGGCATAGGCCGAATACCGGTTTCGCGATATACCATGATATGAAACAGTCACGGTTTCCAAACCACTAAATTTTTCTGTCATACCGTTTCTACGGTATAAGCGTTTTTTGTTTATTTTTCCTCCAGTCTGTGCTACTAAAGACTTTCCCCCCACGACCCCTCCCTCACGCACCCCCACAGACTGCCTGTCGGCACTTGGCACTCCAGCTCTGCGGGGGTGCAGGTTGTGTGATGGCAGAAGGAAGAGAGTTCGCCAAACTCATTCCCTGTCTAAAATAATAAAGTCAGCTATGAAAAAACGTAGGATACCATAAAAAAAAGACGGACAGCAACGACTTGTAGACAGAACAGGCAACACATCTGACATGATATTTCAGCACCAGGTAAAGTTTATACAATCTTGATGAGCTAGCTTTAGCATCAGATTGTGAAACAGATCACCGGCTTGTTATTGTGCTGGTCACAACTTGTCTGCAAAATTGTTGTGGAGTTGTTGGATTGTGTATTTGATAAGTTTTAAGTGAAAGGAAATAAAACTGAATGCCTTTGTACCTTTAGCTGAGCAGCTCTTTAGCTGAACGTGCGTTTCAGAAACACGCGTTCATAGTTTTTTATTCTGTTGTTTCTGTGTGCGTGTAATTATATAATCTTTTCGTCAAACACCCCTTTGAAATTTAAAACACAAAAACTCCCATGATACATTACTTCAATAAAAAGATTTGTGCAGAATACACTGGTTTGTCTTAACTAATAAAGCAGTAGAAAAGCAATTATCCTATTAGATGTACACTTTATCAGGATTATTTGCATTAGGTAAGTATAAACGCACACCGGTAAATAACATTTCAGCATAACACCTCTATGATTTAAAAACAGCTTCCAAAGATAATCAAAGTTGAAAAGGAAAATAAAAAAGTAATTTTTTATTTTGGTTTGTTTTTAAATATAATATAAAATAATAATAATATAAAACTTTTTAGAGCTGTAATCATTATACTGTGACACCGTGAAATCGTGATATTTTTGCCCAAGGTTATCATACTGTCATAATTTCATACCGTCCCATGCCTAGTCATAATCTTATTGATTCTTTCACAAAATAGTGTATTTACAATTGTTTACATAAACAATATGTTTGCGTGATGACTGTTTTTGCTGCTCTTGTTCTACAGTAGAGTCTTGTTATTAGCTATCCAGATATCAACTGACCAAAAAGTCTTCACACAGTTGACACTTTACCCAGAATGATAAGTACTACCTTAATATTAACAAGATCTTAGTTTGATCTTTGGCAAGTAACACATTTTATTTGTCTGACCACTGCATTTACTACAGCATCATAACCAAGGTAGGTAAACCCAAATGTAACCCAAATGGTAAATAATCTGAACCTTTATAAAGCTTTATCAAGTCCTTATGGACTCCAAACAGGCATTTAGCTAGAGGGGCGTCTTTTTGACACCCTGGTCCGCTTTACAACGCCTCGTGTTTCATTTCATAGTGAAATATGTTTCAGTTTCTTAGACAGACATAATAAGTCAGATTGTTTGCCATCTTTGACATCACGTAGCACCAACTGTTTACCTTAGTAACTAAAATTATGATTTTGCGCTCTGCTCCGTAGCCCCATTTAGTAGGTAGAAAATCTTATTTTTTAAATATTTTTTCATTACAGTTGTGAATAATTTAAATCACAATTTTAAATAACACATTTTATGAATGCAAAATATGCAAAATACACATTTTTTGGGGGGGTTTCCTTCATTTGACCTTTAAAATAGTATTTCTTTTGTCAGTGTTTTTATACTGATTGATTATGAAAAGACTATTTCACGGTAGGTTTTTAAACACAGTGTTAAACAGGTGTGTTTTACACCTTTCCAGATGAAAGCATAAAACCGGCTAACTTTAACACCACAGCAGGAAACGCCTCGCTCCGGTCAAATATCCACTCTTTGATTGATTTGGCCTTTTGAATTAAAACCAGCAGAGTGTGAAGAAAAATGAATATGATGGATAAAAAAAGAAATGCAATCAACAGGAGGGAGAACTTCACTCATTGCTCATCCCCCATATGGAACCATCATGATCATTATTATAATACCCTTTAAAAACAGATTGAATGTTTGCAGAGATAAAATCAAAGGGAGAGAGAGAGAGAGAGAGAGAGAGAGAGAGAGAGAAAAAAAATCCTACATGGACAAGAGAACCTACCCTCCTGTTCTTCCATCTCATTTTGTTCTGGACTGTCTCCCCAGATCCAGATTGGGGGGTAAGCCTGCTGCCTATCCCTCCTGCTGTCGTGTGTGGAAATAGCAACGTGATGCTCCTCCCTAATTGTAAGGGAAAAAAGTTTGACTAGAGTTGACATTAAAAAGGGTTGGAAGGTCCATTAGCATTTCAACGAGGGGAGCTGAGAAACCTGCTTTCATCTGTGGAGGAAATGTTAATCATTTCATAATTTGAGCAAGCTGCTCATTTGCATTTATTTCCCCCCCTTTTTTGCTTATTATTTTGTATTTAAAAATTATTGCTCCCAGTCCCCAAAAATATGAGTACAGACTCACAGAATCACATCCAAAGTTAGATGAATGTGACAAATTAAAATGGTTCACTTCAAGAATCATCCCTCCCCCCAGAAATATCAAATCACAAATCCACGTGATCTGCAAATGTCTCTAATTCTTAGTACTGTAAACATAAAAATACATAAAATGCATATACCTTAAATAGGGCACATTTTAAAACATTAAGTTTTCCTTTGAAATAAAATTCTAAAATGCATGGTGAGAATACATAAAAAACATTACAGTGAAGCTTCACAAAGTTGCATTTCACAGTTTGTGGATTCAGTCTTTCGCCAATTTTTTTATTGAGCCTAACTACCAATATTTTGTGGTAATGCTTGTGATATTACGGAACAGGATATACAGTACAGTAAGGATCTTCAATTTTCTTTTGTGTGTGTGTGTTTTCAAGCTAAATTATAAAGAACAGTATATTTGACTCATTTTGTAACAAAAAAAATACAGATCTAATATTACCCAATATTAGGATTTTCTTTCCTGATTTGTGGGTACTCTAAGAACGTAACCCTCACAGAAAACAGGGCTTCACTGTAAATGCATTACTACTGTTATATGTACATGAATATGAACATTTTATTACAGACCACAGTGAATTCTTTGTGAAAAGATCATTTTATGTCAAAATGATGTCTTTTCAACAGTGAAGTTACCAGAAAAACAGGCTGCAAACATTGCAATGTAATGATGTCATACATGTACTCTAAAAACAGGTACTTCGGTGTCTGTATTCTCTCTCAGTCTCTCCTCTGTTTTTGTCCTCTCTTCGTTTTTTCCTGCTCCCTGCTTCTCACAATCTACTTTGATGTCTCAGGCTCATTCTGCTAAAAGGAGTGTACAGCTGCAACTGAATAACAGATGGAAAAGAAAAAGCCTGCCTTTTCTTTTCTCACTTTTCCAGTATCTACGCTAAAAGCATTCATTTCCTTAAAAATTAGTATTTTTCTGAAAGAAAAATGGAGAAAAGAAATGGATACAATGAGCATACTTTGAATGAGAAGGTAAAAACAGAGGTAAGAAAAAGTCCAAATAAAATGAATATTAGAGAAATGTGAGGGGGAGACTTCACACTGTATTTGTGTTTTAAATATGAGAAGTTTTATGGCACTCAACTGAGTCTGCTAGACCATTCAGCTTTGTTTGAATTTAAGCCCTCCAGCTTTTTAAGCGGGGACATATTTATTTTTTCTTGCTGAAATAAATAGCTGCACTTTCTTCATATCCACACATAAAACAGTTTGTTGACAGAATGGCTGAATTTATTGAGGGTTTTGTTCAGATCACCTGTAGGCACAAAGCAGGAGCAGGCAGCTACACCAACAACCAAATAAGCTTGTTATTGCCTTGTGCGTGCACCATAGTGGAAGTGGCAGATGGATGTTTTGTTCAAGCTGACATTTATTTTGTTCTCAAAGCTCAAGGCTGTTTTTATTTTCCATTTTTTTATGTTTTTTATGGGTTTGGGTAAATGATGGAATTTCTCTAAAATGTATTGTTTGACTCCATATCAAACAACTGTCATGGTAGCTGTTTTGTTTTTTGTAAAAAATTGTTTTGACTGTGTAATAATTCCACTAATACAAAACTCTAATTTTGGTCTGCCATAGCTTAGGTTGCATCAGGAAGAGTAAAACCATTACTATTTTGTTGTGCAAGTTTGCTCACTGTGGCGACTGAAAGGAGAGCGCGTAGGCAAAAGAAAAACAACAAAATTCAAATTAAACTGAAGGTTCAGTTTTATTAGGTTTGCCCTGCCAGAATGGCAGAGGCTACCTATTACTCTCCACTGTGGACTCTTTATTATTTCTTTATTT
>JARVJO010000365.1:5422119-5434139 GCA_031762555.1 Cynodonichthys magdalenae | reverse complement strand
AAAAAAATACAACGTACAGGCGGAGTTGCACCGGGGGCAAACCTCTCATAGTTTCTTCAGGAACTATTCTAGTTTTTATTGTTATTTGTCATAAGACATGACTATTTTAGTTTTTGACCACAGTAACAGAGACTATTGTTACAACTCTTATTCACATGCAGTATTGGTGAAGAAAAAACTGAGATGCTTAAAAATTCCACAGTAGGCATTTCCAACACTTTGGACCTGATCTACTAAGATCCCAAATAATGAGCGCTAGATTGAGTGTGTAAACTAAAAATTACACATGCTATTAGTGGGAATGTTGCAGGTGAGCTAGGTTTGATAAATCACATTGTGAAGCTAAATGATTATATTAGCCTATCCTCCTCCCAGTACTTTGCACATTCTTATAAACATATATTCTGTGTATTTATGAAGGCAAACACATTAATTGGATTGCACCTGCTGTTTTGCTCATTTGACAATCACAATCCTTAGTGCACACAGCTAGCAAATCAGCTTTGCATGCACCACAAAGTTTTTACGTGTTTTTATACATGCAAACCTTTAGTAGATCAGGCGCTTTGTGTTTCTGTGTGCTTGATGAACAAAAGTAATGCCCTTGTAATTTACTTCAGATAACCATATTCTTGCTTTGTTTAGCATGTACTAAAAACCATAACAGTTGTGTCATTTTTGCATACTTTTCAAGCTAGTTTGATATTTGTCCTGACCTTGAAGCTAATAAACAATTGTCGTGGTAAAAACATTAACCAAGAAAAAATATAGAAGGAAAGAGCTGCAATTGTTTTCAGAAAAATATTCTCCCACACTGAAAAGGTTTTATTTTTTAACATTGTATGTCATCAGTCTTGCCTTTACAGCCACCTGCTGACCTAATGTGGATATTTCTTAATGTTTGTGGAAATTATTTCTTCTCTGAATGAAAAATAATAATTCAAGCCCAAAAAGCTCAATAAAATGTTAGTAGTGCAGTCAAGACCTTCACATAACTGTGACAGTTTAATCAAACAAATATTAACAGGAGCCTGAGAAATTTAAAGCAGATTTCCAAGTTTGTCATTTTTCTTTGCCATCAACTGTGTTGTTGTTTACCACGGTTAAAAAAAAATATATTATTTTTAATAGAATCAGAGTATTCTAGGTAGGAAGCAAACTGCTTTTGAAGATGAATCAAGTTGCTGTTTTTTTTTACCCTTTAAAATGTTTTGTGTGTGTGCTGCAAATGTTCAGAGTCCCACTCACTTCACCTGCAGACGTGCAAAAACAAATTGAGATGAAAGAGAAATCCAGTGAGCCAGTCTACCCCCCCAGGAATCTGCACAGTAAGGGACCCTCCCTTGCCTGTTGCCCGGCGTACATCACACCTGACCTTAATGGTCCTCCCCGCAGGTGGTGGGTTGACGTGGAGGTTGTTGCTGCTGTTGCCCCAGGAGCCAAGGCTCGACCACTGGGCACTCGCCGGCGGACTCCCCCGACTAGGCCTGGCTCCAGGGAGGTGCCCTATTCCCCTTTTCTGGGTGTGGTTTCCTGATGTGGTTGCTAGTTTATTTCATCAAGGGTTTGGAATTGCTCTTAGTCTGACTCCTCCTCCGAGGCCTGTTTGCCATCGGAGACCCTACCTGGGGCTAATTAACCAAACAACATAACCCCTGGGATCACAAGGGTACTCAAACCCCTCCACCACGTGGCGATGATGGTGGTGATTCTGCGGAGGGCATCTGATTAGGATGCCTCATGGACACCACCCTTTAGAGGTGTTATGGGCTCGTCCTACTGGTAGGAGGCCCTGGAGAAGACCCAGAAAGCACTGGACGGATTATGTACCCTCTCTGGCCTGGGAATGATTTGGGTCTCACAGGTCGAGCTGGAAAATGTTTCTGGGAAACGGTGAAGTCTGGGTTCGCTTCTGGACGTGTTGCCTCTGTGAACCGACTGCGGATAAGTGGCAGAAGGTGAAGATGAATGAAGAAAAAAATATAGAAATAAAAGTCTCTTTATTTTTTTATTAACCGTATTATTAAAGCTATGAGTTGCAATGCTAATTCTTATTTTTCTTGAACATTAATAAGTAAGACTAACCCATTGCTACAGCTTTAATCAATGAGAACTGTATATCTATAATTCTGTATTGCTTTATTGTTACCTACAGACTAACAATACACTGCAGTATTTTTATGCTGCTGCATTGTGCAAGAATAAGTAGGGATGCAGATTTAGGTTGCTCTGTTCTGAGGTGAAATAGACACAGACTGACACATTAGTGTTAGTGTAGCCAAGTGACCCACCTTCCAGGCAAACACAGAGGTATGTTCATATGAATTTGTTAATATTGTTACATAATCTTGCAGCGAACTCTTTTCTTTTTCCCAATGGCATTCATGTCAAATATCAGTTTGTAGGCTGAAGTTTGCCCGTGTGTGTGGGTTTGTGTAATTTCTAGTTTTTTCCTTAGAGTATCTTCTGTATTTTCCCCTCTCTCTGTTTGTCCATAGCATTATCCCACAGTGCTCCATCCCCCAACTCCCTCAAAGAAAACTACATACAATTTTACTTCTTTCCAGCTCAGTGACTCTGCTTTAACTTACCTGTGGGCCCCTTTAACCACTTTCCTCCTTGCAGTGACACTCCTGAGCCCATCTCCCTCTCTACAGGGAATGAACCACTTTTACTATTTGGACTTTTATTTTCGAGTCTTTAATGATATTACGCTTCACTTATTTTGGGGTTGGACATGCCTTTAGACATCAAAATGGCCTCATCGGTCATATCGCAGTTTTGCCTTCTTTTTTTATTTTTCTTGGTGTGTCTGTCGACCTCCTCTTCTTTCTGTGGCTCTCCTTTCTTCCCTGTAGCCTTTCATCTCACTAAATCCTGTTAAAGTCAATGCGAGGAGCCCTCCTTAGTTTTCTGCTTGCTAGTTAAATCCAGTCAGCTCTGGCTCTGCCTTTCTCATTCCCATGTGGAGATGCCTGAATCCATGTCCAATGTTTTTCAACATGTATAGTGTCACAGAAAGGCAAAGGCTTCGGTCCAAGCCAGGTGAGCCAGATGAATTTGTTATGGGAAGGTAAATCATTCTTTTTTTTTTTTTTTTAAATAAAGGACAGAAGCTTTATGTTAAATGGTTTTCAAAACCAAAAGCATGTTTGAAATCACTCACCTTTTCTTTCAACCACGAAAGGATGCAATTAGGTGCAAATGCATTCTCGCATAGTTGCATTAACACAGAGACCACCTGGGACCCAACAACTTTTAATCACAAGAGTCACGTGTGATGTAGAAGTCCCATGTTGGGGTATTTTGGAGGGAATGAAATCACCTCTTCGGCTGGAGCCGAAGGCCTGTGGGAGATCCTGGTCTCTTGTGTAATAAATATGAAAACTGCAAGGCGACAAGAGCAGGAGTGAAAGTAGAAAGCAAAGTACCTCGATAATGGAGTTCATTTCTCGTGTGCAAAGTATTACACAAGTACTAAATAGGGGACCAGCTGCAAGGGGACACATACTTAGTCCGGCCAACACACTGGGGCTGCCATATTGAGGCCAAACTACAAGAGAAGTGAACATTGCTTTTGACAAGCAGACAGTTTGTGTGCTCCGAGGGAGCTGTGGCTCTAGTTGATGTATTTCTTTTTTCCCTTTTTCAATTATGTGCTGTGTTAGTTACTGTATTGATTTGTCATTAATAGAAAAGGGCTATACCTTTATGTAATGTTTTTTTTCTTGCAGATTTGCTTACAGTGCAGTAAAACAGAATAGACAGATATGAGGCTGGAATTGTGTGCATTATTGTCTGCATGGTACATTTAAAATCAACCCCAGCTTATGTTTAGGCTAATCCTGTGACTCTGTGATAATATGCTGTTGGGCAGTTATACTACCAAATGATTATATATATAGTTTTTCTATTTATTTTATTTCATCATGAACAATAATTTGTATGCATTTACAGCTTTTCAAAACTGGCCCATTTTAAACTTTCAAGTTGCAGGTTAGAATTTCAGATATCAGCCAGAAACATCTGTACATTAAAGTAGCATAGGTGAATTAGAGTTTAGTCTGTTTACCTTTTTTTAACCAGGCAATTCCCATTGAGATCACAGATCTCTTTTGCAACGGAGGCCTGGGCAATAATGAGAAGTCCTCTTTCTTCTATCGGAAATACTTTTAATTCAGGTCAGAGAAACAACACCGGCCTTTTTTCTCAAAAAAATGTTTTTTTTTATTTATTCATTGTTATGCTGGCCACATTTTTTATCATTATGATTTGCAATACCTCAAATATTAGAAATACCTGCCTTGTTCTGTGTTTCCTTGTGTCAGCAAACTGTAAGGCATATACATGTGTCCTCTGGGTCATATTGTCGACCAGGTTTATTTATGTGCATCCAGTAAATGCAGAACTACTACTAGTGAGTCTACCATTCCACTTAAAAAAGGTGTCTTTCAACAGATGAATGGATATGTATAAGCATATCATCTACATAGTTGGCTAAAGGCTGGACTCATCTGCTGTGTAAGACAGAAAAATCTGTTTTTAGTTAAACTAAGAACAAGCAGGATTCTGTATTTAACTTGGGATTTTGCATCTTTAAGTTTACATCATATTACAAAAGGGTACATGTTCAGCCAAGCTGCATATTGTCATACATAAAACTCAGACTTAACTTAAAAACAGTACTATTTTTCACATGCTGCTAAGTTATGTAATGTTCATTTTTTATTTTTATTTTCCTCCCTCATGTATATTGCAAAATGGGTATTTTGTCTATTTTGCAATGTACTTGCAAAATGAACTAAATATGTCCTTTAGCTTGTGTGAAAAATAATTTGGATTTTTGGTTATTTTGCAACTTTAACATCAGTAACCTAACATATTCATCACATCAAATGTTGCACAGTGTTGTGGATAGTCTGTTCTAATGTTACCAGCATTTTCAGTTTAACCTCAGCAATACAAAATATTTCTAGTCTGTGGTCATATAGGGGCATGTGTGGCTCAGTGCTTAAAGCTTTAATTGTCTCCGATGTGCCCCATTGGTGTATGAATGTGATGTAAAGCACTGATTAGATTATACAGAATAATTTATTTAGAATGACTTTGTATAGATGTAGTCGAGTGCTGTATACAAGACATAAAAATTGTAGAAAAATAGGTACCATAAATAGAAGCAACTGCCTGGATCATCACTTTTATAGTTGCATGTTTGGTTTTTCTTTCTTCACATCTATAAAAGAAGTGATTTATTTAAACCTCAGAGTCCAGATTTATCCTATTATTAGATCTATGCAGCAGTCAGGGATGCTTAATGGAAAAAAAATATGGAAACATTAACAGATGGATTTTCTCTTTTTCAGGATTTTTTATTTTCAACTGGCCACCTTTTCAGGCTTTCATGTCAGCGAGTATTGGCCATGTTTCTGCTACAAAAGCAGGGATTGATGATCAGTTCTCAGTTAAATGTTCATTATGTCAAAACTTCCATCAACCTTTTCAAATGTCAAAATGCATATTAGAGGTGAGAGATACGGACAGCAACTCTCACCCACTTATCATGATTAATGGTCATAAATTCAGACCTTAATGTACCTTTTTCACCTCACATGAAGGTTTTAGCTCATAAGTGAAGGACAAACAGTGTTGCCAAACTCCATACTTTCTGCTGAAGAAAAGGGGGAAAATAGAGTGAAATGTACCATAAAGCTGATGACTTGTCAGCTTGATTTGCCTCTTCAGGGAACTTAGGCCTTGTCCGTCGTTTTCCCTGTTTGATCTGTGTTTGTGCAGTGCAGCATGCTTTTAAAGGCTCGCATCATTTTCCACATCACCATCAGGACATGACACATTTACTTAACCATCCTGTTTGCATAAAGAGCAGGGGTTGTTTATGTATTCATCTCATCTCACCTCAGCACCTTGTCTTGGCACCACTTTGTCCCCTTTTTATGCTCACACAAGCTTACAGACACACATACACACCACAGATCTAGAGAGAAACAAGTCCCATGGTTATGTCTGATTGAGCTTTCTCCTGTCTGCCATCCCTCATCCATGGGAAATCAATAGAGGATCTGAGATTGGAGCTCAGGCTAATTGAGCACTGCTCTCTCTGTTCTCTTATTGCTGCCAGGAGCATTTTGTCATCACAGCACCTGGTTCACGCCATGGGGGCAGGAGGAGCGTTGCGATAGAGCATTTGGATGCCACAGAGAGGGAGCAACTGAGAAAGTAGTCGAGCACTTGTAGAAAGGGGCATACCTTAGAGCGCCTTATTTTATTCTCGTGTGCACCTCTGAGAGCTTCTTGATGATTCTACCTCTTCACAGGATGACTTAAAATACAAATGCAATTTTGTTTAACAGTTTTGGGAATCAGAATCATTACAGCAGTGAAAATTTCCTTCAAATTTCATATTACTCTTGTCTCTGTTTTAGATTAACTCATTATATCTAACTGGATACATATATTTTCAAGCCAAGGAATATTAGAGGTTAAGTCATAAAATAAACCATTGTTTTGGCAGTTTTATGAACTGCAGTTCTCTCAATCCATAAATTTGCAGTTAGAGCAGCAGTGTTTATACTTCACACGTGGTTTTAACATGGTCAAGGGTCAATCAGTCACAATAATGCCTCATTAAAATGAAATATGTTGTCACAAACTACTGTTCCTGACAAACTGTCTTTCTTTTCCCTTCCTTTTTTCTACTGTTTGAGATTCTCTCTATCTGCTGTAACGCTCCACTTTTTTCATCCTGTTTCCTTTTCTTTTTCCGTTTTCCATGACTTGACGAATCATGATCACAAGTAGCCCTATTTTGTGTTGAGAGTCTTATCAGCAGAATAGTCACTGTTAGATACTCCCTCATTTCATGCCCCCTGGGGCTTATGCGTATACACTGTGTACTTATGAGGCTACTCATATGATATCGTTTGTGCTCCCTGTGTGAGGATTGTTCTGTGTGTTGTGTTGTCCACTGTCTCCCTCGTGTGTTCATACTTCATCCTGCAGTTTGTCATTTCACTCTCACCTGTATCTGTTCTAGTAATTGGGTTTCTCCCCAGGTGTCATCCATTATCTCTCTCTCACTCTCTGTATAAATACTTCCTTGGTTTCATTATTCCCTGTCCGTTCATTGAATATGGTTCGCCCTGTCTGTTTGGTTCTCCTTGTTGTCTCCCTGAGTTTATTTAGTTTTGTGTATGCTGCCACGTCAGCTTTTTGTTTTGTTATTTAATAAATATCTTTATTTATAAAACTTCTCTCCTCCGTCCGGACATTGGGTTCATCTCCTCACACTACAAAACCTGACACCCTGAGCCTTGGACCAACACGACAAGTGATGCCCTTAATGTGGGTGATACTCTTCTAAAGTTGCTTGTTAATGATTCAAACACAGGTTAATTGCTTTTTAATGTTGTTGTAAATTAATTAGTGCAGTAAAAAAATAGTAGCGGTTAAATTTACCAGCATGCCAAAGCCTTTCGTCTTTTGCTGAACATGGTCAAAAAACATCTCACATCATTAGTTGCAGTATTAGTCACTGTTAGAACTTCCCAGGAAATACTTGTGAAACTATGCACAGCTAGCAGGTAGTGAAATAAACTGGATTGAACCAATGTAATACCCTGTGTAGGTATGTATTCCTTAGAGACTGCAGTGTCATTAAATCGTTTAACAGCTTCAATGTAAGAATTGCACATCGTATAGTTCTTAAACTTACCAAAATTGTATTGAATGGTTGCTCCCATTCTTATCATCAAGTGTTTTGAGAGACTCGTCTTTCACAGCCTTCTTGCCACCTTGCCCAACATCAGTTTGCATACAGGGCAAAAAGATTAATAGAAAATACAGTAATCACACTTTGACCCATGAAACACCTATTGGCCTATATTGGCTGAATTGGGAATTTTAGCTTAGAATGTCCTGATACATTTCAATAATGCAGGTAGAAAAATCTAAAAAGGTTGAGTCAGGTCCTCTGGAAAGGTTCTTTTGCATTTTCAAATCCCAAAACACATTATGGTAAAGACTGGTTCACACCAAAGATCTGCTCCACAAGGCATAAACTGAGTAATGTGTGCTCTTTTAAGTGCCAACAGGACTGTGACCAGTTATACATCAGGTAAACAAAGTAGCTACTGGCCAAAAGGTTGGCCCAGCACAGAAGAACATCATCAGGTCAGGACTCTGCAATTTACATTCACCTGCAGGCCAGTGGTCACTCTTTCAGGGATAAAGATTTGCTCCTTAAACGGGGTAAAGGCATTCATGTCCATTTGTCTCAGTCTTACAATGTTGTTATTGCGAGTGTGACTGCATCCTCTGTGGACAACAAGCAGCCATAAGGGCCACTGACAATCAGTTGTTAGGCTGATGGTCTTTTACCAATGAACAACCAGTTTTGATTGTCACTGGTAAACAAATTGATCCACCATGTGGAAGTACTACTTACAAGGCTGGGCTTACCTGCAACTCCTCAGACTGAAGACATACTGTATTTTGGAGAAGAGACAAAACATTTAAATGAAAAAGAACCTATCCACAGGACCTGACTCAACTTTTTAGATTTTAACTCAAAGTTTAATAGTGATTGTCAACAAACCGGGGCAGAAACTGAGCAACTTTCGACGGAGCAGTTCACTGTGTGTTGGTATTCTGAGCAACAAACCCTAGAATGTGAAGTCAGACATCATCCATACTCATTTTAAACACCAGTACAAAAGAGAATAAAAACTTTTTGTCAATAAATTTACCAATTGAAATGCCTGCATTTAATCATTTATTTGACATTTAAATGCAGGACACTGACTGTCATAAGATTATTGTGGAATATTTTTTCATTACAATTTGACAATCCAATTTTTATTTTAAATGTTCTGGCAAAGCCTGACATGGTAAAATATAAATGTTGTCTCAGCCTTTTTTCCTATCTGTGATATTATTAAAAACAGAATCAGTGAAACAAAAACCATTTTTGAACCTCGTCAGTTTGAGGATTTGCTAAAATAGTGTCAAATCATTGCTATCATGTCTGCAGAGTAAACCTAGAAAAGGTCCAAAGCTGACTTGATTTTCTATTTTTTTTAACAATGTTGGCAGAACCATGTTAAAAACATACTTTCACATATGGATGTTTTTGCATAAAAATTAAAACAAACACATTTAGTCCAAAAAATGTTTTACTTTTTCCCCACTTAAATTTACAGAACATTTAGAATTTTGTAATGTGTTTGGAATGTAGCAAATTTTTAAATTCCCAATCCTTCACTCTGACAAAATTAAGATTTTCTACCAGCTGTGCAACCTAATTAGAAAACATTTTGCATGCACTATCTGTTTAATTGTCCTGTCTCAATTTAATGCCCCTCCTCCCTGCTTGTCTTGTTACAGGTATTGGTTGCTTCGTACAGCAAAACGTGCCGGCAGCAGAACAGTGAGAGATTATTGTCACATAATTGGCTTTTTCAGGCCTGATTTGATACGAGCCTCTTGTCTGATCCACACACTTCTTTATTATTGAGTGTAATGGAAAGACAATGAAGCTGACATAAAACATTCCTCATGTCATATCTCCTGAGGAATCGACTCCTGCGTTGGGCTTTTATCTTTTTAGTCAGAAACGGGCTTAGTTTTCATTACGCCTATCAACAGACCTCCAATAAAAGGAAAAGTACTTTATTAATTTACAAGCAACATTACATTTTTTTTTTATTCTGTGTATTTATAATCTCAAGTTGTCTAAAGACTAGTCAGGAGGTGACATTTTAAAAATACATAACTGTGTACTACTACATATTTCTCTTATCCAGATTTTATTACCTTTATATTCATTTTAAGTGATTGCCTGTGGGATTTTTTTTATCAGATTGCATGATGCAGTTCAATCCCTAGTTTTTATCCAAACTGACATAACTGTCTGCTGCTGCAGCAGTCTGCCTTGTTCACCAAGCAGAAGAGGCGATGTAGAACACGACTTTCCTACTCTATTATCTCAGCTGCTATCAGCTCCTGCCAGAAGAAGATACAAATGGACAAGAAATTTGCACTAGGGAAGCAAAGAAGTACTGAACAGGCAGAGAAAATAGTTTTCCATTGCTAATGCAACCATACTAAACCTCAAATTATCTGCACAACACAAGCTGATTCCAAAGTCAAGATTTTAATTTAGACATTCACTGATGTAGATCTCTTTAAAAAATAGACAATCCACATTGTTTCATGGTTTTTCTTTTGTCCCTGACATGTTCTTCTATTCATTGCTTTTGAGGCCATGGGTGGTAGACCTGTTCGATTTATAGAGGTTATGTTGCCAGGACAACAACCTTGGAGACCTTTTAGTCTGATTTTATTGTAATCATAGAAGCACACAATACCAGTACTCTAAAATGTCACAAAAGGCTTGTTAAAGGAAACTGGCTACTAGAGTTTTGTTTGGATTATAGTGTACCCAGTGTTCTTTTTCCCTAATGGATTCCTAATGGATCCTGGTAGATGGGTTTGTTAAAGAAGTTCAAGTTTCTTTTATGATACACCACTTCAGTCCCATTTTGCAGCATCTGATGCTCTCTGTTCTTTTTGATACGGTTTGATTTAATTAAAAGGTAACGGTAACATTCATTCAGTTGCTTCTTTGGAGGATCTGAAGGACATACACAGACAAGCTGATGGGTTTTATAGACATGCATGGAGCCTGACCCCCACGAAAGTGAGAGTGCGCTGCTGTAATCTGTTAGTATTGGCCAACTAATACAATAAAACAACAAAATAGGTCAGCTTGCAAATATTAAAGGGGCAATGTAAAACCAACATTTTATTAGCTTTATATCATATTCTAGTGTTATCACCTGATCAAAAACATGCCCAGAGTATTACTTTGACTTATTCATGCTTGTTTGAGAAATCCTGTAGTGTCCTAAGGCAGCAATGCAGGAGAGCAAAAAGAGCCGGTTGGCCCTAAAACTGCCTTTTAGTCGCAGCTCCTCCTCTGGGCTCTGTCTCCAAGCCGAGCTTCCGCATCACAGAGCATGCCTCCCCCGCGACTCCTGCAGGCTATCGGTAGCAACAACTAGCAAACAACTGGTGAAACTGCACGTCTGCTGAGCTTGTAATACCAACTACTTCTTAGTTCAGTCCTTTTCAGATTAAAAAATGCCTTTGAGGAAATGGATTTTTGGATGCCAAGGATGACACGGTTCTAAAAAAATGGTTTGATTTCATTTTTAGAAGTAACCCTCCAACAGAAAAAAAAAAATCTTTATTTATTTATGTGAGCCAATTTATGGATGATAGATTTCTGAACAAAAGTGAACACTGGACTAATTACAAGATTATCACTAAAAGATAATACAATTCCAACACTCAGAAGTACCTAAACACCATTGACGTCTGCCCAGGTAAGCTGAAAAACAACTCACATTGTTTTGTTCGCATCATTGTTGTTTGGTCTATCTGTGATCTATGGTTAGTGTTTTTTACTTATATTATAGTCTGTGTTTTTTAGTTTGCTTACATCATATTTTAGTAATAAATAAATTAGCTTAACATTGACGTGTGTATGCGAGGATGACTGGGAGATATCTTACTAAGCTGAAATGTCACCTTTGTACTCTCCGGTTCTTCAGAAAATGTACTTTCTGGGTCCAACTGTGAGGTTCAGTTTTGAGTTGCAATTTTCAAAAACCAATATTGCATATTGTTGCTGCTTTTTTATTATTATTACAACAAAGTAGATTATGATGCTCCAGGTTGTAAACAGCATGAAGCTGTTGTGATGATGTGCAGATATGGGCGTGACAGAAGCAGTTTGAGTTTCTTAAAGAGACAGAGGCCAATTTCAAGGCGTTTAGAAACGTCTATGATCTGAAGTCAAGTTTATTTTTAATTTATACATATAAACAGCATTTTCATAACAACTGAAGGTAATATACACTCACTGGCCACTTTATTAGGTACACCATGCTAGTAATGGGTTGGACCCCCTTTTGCCTTCAGAACTGCCTCAATTCTTCGTG
>JARVJO010000365.1:5404648-5415993 GCA_031762555.1 Cynodonichthys magdalenae | reverse complement strand
TACCCTCTACTTTTTAAAGATCACTTTTATTAAGGTGACAGTTTTTAGTTTAATAAGATGCAGTTGTCCTTTACCACTCATTAGAAAAATTTAGCTACTTTGCTGATGAACTAAAAATTTGTTGTCCATAAATTGTCCTCTACTAATCCCAGGTGACATGGATACCTACTTACAGTAGCATTTCTGGCATTTTATCCCTGATCCACTTGCTTGACTTTAAATGGGTCTGATTTTGATATATACAGACTTAGAAATATATTTTTTTAATAAATAAAATGTCTTCCATATTCCTCCCTGTAGTCTTGCTCCTGCACATTAAATGTTAAGTTATTTATCAATTATTGGAATACATTTCACTAAAAGTGAGCAACCGTCTGAACATTTGGGCATGTAAATTGTAGGGGGGTGGCAAAAAAAAGAGGGTAGAGGTGACGATTTGCCTTGCAAAGCACACCCATCTGCCCTTTCTATGGCTCATTGGCTCCCAAGATCAGGTGCAATCTGAACTGGAATCATTTGGATAATTGACCTTCTGTGTGAATACATTAAAATAAATTAATTTTGATTGGCCATGCAGCATTAAGAACAAAGTGGGAAATGTTGGCTGTTTCATATTCAGATGCTTGGTTTGTTGTACTCAGTCTCTGAGGTGATTAGGTATGCCATTTCCCAAGTATTATGCATTTCTTTAGTCTAGTAAAATGATTCTTGCTCTGGGAAGAAGAGTGCACAACACAGACACTAAATAGTATTCAACTTAAGTAGCATTTAACTTATTGAGAAGATCTTATAATTAATCTTTAGTATCAATTAGATTCATTGATGACAGGCGTCCCTGTTCATATAAATTTTAATGTAAAACGTGTTGATATTTGTGTTTTATTATACTTTCCTACTATGTAAATGACCTTGTTATAATCAAAATCCCCATACTGTGTGTGTACACTCGGCACATGCAGCCCTGTATGTGTCATTGGTGTCTGATGGACAGCCATTAACCCTTGGTGTAGAGGTGGAGGAATATTTATGTCTGCCTGTCAGTTGTGACATGCCACCCTCCAGGAATGAATAATATGCCTGCCCTATGCTGGCTCCAATTCTTGAGTTCAGTTCACAGCAAGATGGTTTTTCTGTGTGTGCATGTTGGTGCAGATAGTGCCCGCAGATAGTGTCGCTTTGTGTATTTTGGTTAGTGTAAGAGTGTAAAGTAGGTTGAGGGGCATTGTGATACCCTGAGGTGAGCAGCAGGAGACAAGCTGTACATCCTTCACTGACATCTGACAAGAACACACACACATTTTCTCACCCCAGCCATTATTCTCTCCTCTTTGCACTGTAGCACACACAGTATGTTTCTGTTGTCTTTAATTAGTGCTTTTACCTTTTTCACTTTATATCCAAGGTTTAAACAGTAAAAGGTTAAAGTGTAGACAGATTTCCTGGGACCATGTTTGGCAACTGTTGGGGAAAAGGGGAAAATTATTTTTGTAGACCAAAAGATTGGTTTGTCATTCTGTCTATTTTTAATTGGCCCAAATTATTATGATGTTTTGGCTTTGTGTCACTCTTATTGTGATCCAATGCCTGCTGCAGTCTCTAAATTAATAATTGATTATTAAAAACATTTAGGAATTTTTAGTTGTATGGTTATATGGTGAAAATTATAAATCTAATCTGAAAGAACAATAATCAGGATGCTGTGTCATGTAAATCTGATCAAAGTGAAAGTTTTTCTAAAGAACACAAAATAAAGTCAGCTCACACAGCTTTACTGACTTCACAGCTTTACAGGCCAACAGTATTGAGATTGATGAAAGATTTTCTCCATGTAGTTTGACCAACACTGCTTAGTCAATGATGGAAAAGACCTCAAGTGTATTCTTGATATTCCCAAGTGAGAGTCCAAGGCATCCCGGTTGTGTTTTCACTTGCTTTTGTGATTATCAAACTCTCTCCAAGTATGTTAACAGTCCCTTGACATCCTTAAACAACAAATTGATCTTGTGGCTCTAAAACAACATGTTGCACATCTATTCTCTGCCTCTATGAAAAAAACGATGTGTGGTTTCGTAAAGAAGAAATTCTAAAGCTAAACTTCAGAAAGCACTTTCTGAAACTTGTGGGAAGCTCAAGTATACATTAAATGAATAAATACAGACACTACACAATGAAGCAGAAAAAAATATATTATAAGAGTCACGGTTGAAATAATCTAATAGTCTTTTAGTGGTAAATGTTTATAAGTTTTACCACTTTATTTTGCCCAAATTAGTTGTAACATGCTTAATTTTAGAATCTATTTCTGCAATAAAGATTTACTTCTTCACTAAACACATAATTTGTTTAACCCAAGTAAATAAATGTCTGATCTTAAATCCAAACTGTGTCAGGATAAAAACTTGTTTTTGTGTGAGAACTATAATAAAAAGGGTGACTAGATATCTTCACAGTAAATAGCTGGAAACCTTTTAACTGTGAACTACTTTGAAGTCTTTAACTCTGTGAGTCTGACTGTAGCATGGAATTTGATACAGTGTGATACGTACCACAAAACTGTCCTGCCCATCAGACACCTGAGGCAAGTGAAGAGGACATTTAATCTCAGATAGCATCTAGAACACTCAAGGATGACATGACAGTTATGATTTTGAATTAGGACATGGCTGCTTTTGGAAAGAAAGGAGAATGGAAAGGTGATATTGGAACTGAGCAAACCCTAGTTTCTTTTTATGCCGGGTCTAACAGCATTTTGCTTGGTTTTAGAGAATCTGCCTTCTCTAATACATGTTACAAACTATTTATCTTTATTCCAAATAGGTTGCTGAAAGAAATACACTATTGCCAAAGGTATTTGCTCACCCATCCAAATGCACCAGTGCACAAAGCAAGGTCCATAAAGACATGAATGGCAGAGTCTTGACTGACCTGCATGGAGTCCTGACCTCAACCCAAAAGAACACCTTTGGGATAAATTATAGCGGAGACTGTGAGCCAGGCCTTCTCGTCCAACATCTGTATGTGACCTCACAAATGCGCTTCTGGAAGAATGGTCAAAAATCCCCATAAACACACTCCAAAATCTTGTGGACAACCTTCCCAGAAGAGTTGAAGTTGTTCTAGCTGCAAAAGGTGGACCAACGTCATATTGAACCCTATGGATTAGGAATGGGATGTCACTTATGTGAGTCAAGGCAGGTGAGCGAATACTGTTGGCAATATAGTGTATATAAAAATGCAAGCCTGACTAAGCATAGGGTTAACATTAGTTGCTTTGCGCTGCCTTCCACCATTGGGCTCACATGCATGCCTGATAGTGATAGTGTCTCTCACAAAAATGTCATAATTTGGCACTAATTGCAGTAATTGCAAAGTGCCAACTATTAATTGTTGACAGTTTTTCTGACGATTAATTGCAAGTGAAATGATTTTTTCCCTCCTGGAAATAACATGGCAACAAGAGAAGTGACCACTTCATTTGGGGGACTCGGCCAGGCCCGACGTGGTTAATTGGGAGGACCGGGAATTTTCCCGGTGGGCTGGTCTGATGTTTGGGCTGCAAGAGCCGGTAACGTGTTAGTTATTGATCAGATCTTTGTTACTGCTGTCCCTGTATTGCTGGGCAATTATATGATACAATAGCCTGCCATAGCCCCAGGTCTGCCTCCGCCTCTAGATGGCTGCTCTCATCTTTTTTCTTTTTTTTTTCTTTCTTTGTTGTTGTTTTACACCCTGGTGTAACACATTAGCATACACGGTCAGTCCTGTTTAAAAGATGGAAAGAGCAAGCGACCCGCGGAGAAAGGTAGAAAAAAAAGAGGAAAACTCTCGAAACTGACATGGCTAAATGTGCAAAAAATTAGCAACTTTTTCAGTAAAAGAAGGTCGTGGTTTGACGATAATGAAACGGGTAAGGCAACATGTTGAACCATGTCAGCAATCCACCATTAAGTTAGTTAATTATCAAGTCCATAAATTAAGTGGCGTTGTGGCAAAAAACATGACGTTAGATCGTTTTAATGATTTGACGTTACATAACTGGGAAACTGTCTTGTAGCTTCTCAGAGTCAGAACCAAGATATAGAACCATCTTGCAGCATGAGCCAACAAGTCCAGAGTGTGCAGGTAGGATCACTCATTGGTGACAAAAGGGAATAACATGAATGTAATTTGGAATAAACCTGCTTATTTTGACATTACATTTGTATTAAATTGTTAAATCAAAATGTGTTTTTCATATAAAATGTGCTAAAGATTTTTATTGTGATACAAGTGCAGATGCGTATTGGGAATAATATTTCTGATCATCTGGCAGCAAGATGGTTCGGTGGTTAGCACTGATGTCTCACAGCCAGAAGGTTCTGAGTTCAAACCCCGGTTTTACCTGGGGTCTTTCTGTGTGAAGTTTACAAGAGTTTTCTCCAGGTACTTGCAAAAAAGATCAGCAATCTCAATGGGATTTGCCTGGTTAAATACCAGTAAAACAATAAATAAATAATTCTCATAATCAGATACTTCTCTAAAAGTTATGCTTGCACAGAGGAAAAAAAGATAAGATAATGGCACCATTAGAATGTTATGTTATAACAAACTCGGAGCACAGTGGAATATGTTTTTATTCTTTATTCATAAGGATTAGATGTCTGCAAACACTAATTTGCTTTTGATATTTGATATTACAGAAATTACAATCTGATGTAAAAAAAAGGTGTTTGAAATTTAACTTGCTCTCATATTTATTCTTTTCTTTCACTTCTCTTATTTCAACTAAATAAAGCCTAGATTCTGATATTGTTGAAAAGGATGTGCTGTAAAAAATGCTTGGAGATGTGCAAATGAAGAAATTTGTTTGGGTTTGTTTACTTACTGATTTATAAAAGCACCACACATTCTGTAGTTTTTCTTAGATAAATAATGATATATTTTTATAACCTATTGTGTGATTATTTTTGTGAATAAAATTATGGTTTTATGTACAGACTTTTCTGGGTGGCTATTACAAATGGTTACACAAAGCAGGAGGTACATTTAGCAGATACAGTACATGCCTGAAAACACTCACAACACATAATAAAACACTGGTTTGAACAGTAGATTGCAGGAAACGTGTCTGGAAACTTGACCCTACCTGTGTCCAAAACAAGAGACCAAGTCCTCCGAAGGCCGAATTCTTTGACCGCTTACGTCACAGCACCGCAACGGAGGCTGTCCAAATCCAAAGACTCCTCCGATGCGGCTGACAAATGCATCCTTCCTTTGCCCTGATTTGAAGAACTGGTCCGATGAATCCTTCCCGGCCAACCATATCCCATAATGCATTGCGGGCCAACTAGAGTTTTTTTTTTTACTGGTAATGCCTAATGAAGTGAGAGAAAGGAATACGTTTCAAATAAAAATCTGGGGGTATAAAACTTAAAATTTTCAAGCGGTTGTGTTGTTAATACTTTTGGCATTTGTATAGTCATCTTTTTAATATTATTTTTGTCAGAAAAAAAATGAGCTGGTATAGCAAAATACGCATGCAACTACGGCAGGTCTATTAGTTCTTTAACTAATGTGTCTTTACCGTGAAGTCTTGCAAAGCTTAAATGTAAAAACTGTGTCTGGTTTTATTGTTTTAGTGCATGTTACTAAAGAGAGCTCAGGCAGTTACTGTTCTTTCTAAAATCACAACAATTTCATGAAAAAAGATGATTTTGCATTAATTATGTAACATATTCTAAACATCTCAATAAAAAATGTATACATGAAGTCCATTTAAAAATCAATAAAATTTCCAACACTGATCCTTTTGGCCCACTGTCCTGCATTTTTTTATAAGTTTCCCTGCTTCAAAACACCTGACTGAAATAAATGAGTGATTGACAGGATTCTACTAAACTTGATGGCATTCTGAGTAGGGAATTCATTTAATTAAATCAGGCAAAAATTGTCATTTTTCCAAACATGATTTTTTTTTTTTTTACTATTTTGTTTTAAATGAAAACCACTTTTCTGTCGGTTTTGCTGTGGTGTAATAATACATGTAATATTCAGGCTTTGTAAATCCATTTTAGATATTTCATAGACCATTGTGAATCAAACAAATTCCACTGTCACTGCAGGGAATTTTCTAATGGGTCTTTTTAGCTTAATTTACTATTCACTTCACACTTAGATTAATAACTGTTTTTAAAAACCAAAGCAGATCTATTTTTTTGTTGTTTTTACTCCAGAAAAACTGTTACATAACAAATGACAGTAAATGCAGTGGTAAACACTGTCACAAGGCAACCTTTCCATGTCTCAAACAGAAACAAACTGTAAATAAAAACAAAAATGAGTTTCAACAGAAAGCTTTTTGCTTTTGTCTTACATTTGCATGAAAATAAAAGACTAGTCTGTGAAGAGAGAAAAAAGTAAAAAAGAAAATATAGCCTTTTGGTAGAAGCTGTTTAACTCAAACACATGGCAGTGTTTGTGTTTACTTGCAGTATTAGACTTTTTTTGTTTAATTAGTGGTATTTGTGACTATCACACCTGTCAAACATGTTTAAAGTAATTTTAATTGGGAGACCTGGCAGTGACTGAATCAGAAGGCAAATGGTTATAAAACAATAAACACCACAAGCTGTGTGATTTTTATCTCTTGACTGTCAACACCAACTGGCACAGATTGGAAAAGCCCTGATCCCATTTGGTCCAAACCAGTCATTAGACCAAAATCATAATAATTTGTGGCTCAGAAATTACATAGTGTATTCAGCTCCTATTTTTTAATTTTATTTATTTTAGTTGTGCATCATAGATTTTACCCCTCACAGCTCTGTGTGTGTGTGTGTGTGTGTGTGTGTGTGTGTGTGTGTGTGTGTGGGTGTGTGTGTGTGTGTGTGTGTGTATTTTATGAGCTTTTGCATTTTAAAGCTTATTATGCTAATTAATCGTAAACGTGTATTAATTGTTGTGTATGTTTGGTATAACTTAACTTCCACTGAAACTTACCAATAACTGACTGAAAAGAAATGCAAAACAGATTTTTTTTCTGTAACTGAGAAGGTTGGACTGGTTGGTTAAACACATTCATAAGGAAAATGTCACAGCTCATGACCTTACTTTTTAGTCACTAGACATTTCAAAGTAAAGGCCATCTCTAGGATCTATTCTCTGATCTCATGGGTTTTTTACCAGACCTCATCTTTTCTCAGTCCTCTCTCCCTTTCTTCACTCACATTTATACATTCCCGTGAACCTCTTTTTGGCTGGAATAAAAGCCATTGTTGCCTTGATTGGTTTCTGTTGGTGGAAGTGAAGAGAAAAATGGAATCCCAGTGGAGTGAAGGTTGCAGGTGGCTGAGTGCTCATAAAAAAATGTGAGGGCAGAAAGATGTGAGAAGACTGAACGATGTGGCTGTATGAGAGCTTAGATTATTGATTCTTACTGATGTAAAATGGTGCTGCTGAAGAGTGCAATTAGTTTTGTTAACTTACAAGAAATTCTACATGTGGCTTTGGCTGGTTGACTTATAGTGTACAAAGTAGATGTTTGGAGAGTCAATTTCCTATTCCTTAACATAAACTCATAAAGCCCTCATTGTGTTTGACATAAAAAAGTTGCATGTATGAAATGTAAAATGGTTCACGAGTGAATGGATGAAAAAGAGGCATTTAGCATTTAAACACTGAAAATTTGACCTTGCTTACATCCCAACTTGCTAACTCCTTGTATTATTTGGTCTTTTTTCTTTACAGGAAAAAGTCTAACCTGGAGTTGTAGTAAAGTTTTCATATAGCTGAAAATATGCATTTTCTTTTCGTTGAACATAGAAGTCTGTCATTAACTACGAAATAAACACACAGGTACCAGTATGTGATAGTGAGGCGTAAAGTTACCGCATTGATCTTTTAGCACTCTCTTAAAACTTAACGCACCCTATAAAATAAGTAATCTCACTGAATTTGACTGAACAGAGAAACCCCTCTGTTCTAAGTAGGTGTGTAATAACAGACTGCACTGATTCAAAAAAAATTCCAAATTGATAAATCAAATGTAACCTTTGCCACATTAAAATATGCTACTCTAGAAGATACTTATCGTATTTTTTTAATTATAAGGCGCACCTGATTATAAGGCGCAATAGGTAATATCAATGCCAATCAATACGTATCTGTTTTCATACATAAGTGGCACCAGATTATAGGGCGCACAGTAAGCGAAACAATGCAGCACATAGGTGTGTGCTTCAACAGTGCCGGAATTGCGACGGACCCGCACTTGTGTGTTGGACCCGCTGGGTCAAAATTCTTACATAAGGCACACTGGATTATAAGACACCCTGTCGAGTTTGGAAAAAAGTTTAAGATTTTAAGTGCGCTTTAAAGTCCAAAAAATATGGTAATTTAGTACAAGAACATTTTTCAAAACTGATAGATAATAGATATATACAGTATATATACATATGTATATATATATATACTTAACCCTCCAGTCTGCTTCTTGCCAGTGGCCTGGCATCAGTTCTCGGCAGAGAACAGTACAGTCAAATTCTTAGTTTTCATAATTTTATATACTTTTTTCTTTTCAAACTTTTCTTTTTTGCCATAAAATAATCAGGCTTCTTCTCTTTTTGTATTGCAAGTTACTCTTTATGTTAAGATTTGTATAAATGCTACAGAGAGGGCACTTACAGGATTTTATCAGAGGGTATGCACAAAACCCCTGACCCAGAATCGCGACCTTAACTTGGTGGAAGAGTTTGAGTACCTCCAAGATCCTGGGGGCAATGTTGTCTGGGAGGGGTGCTGTCTGGAGACTCCCTTGTTCTGCTGGGTGACTTCAATAATGGAGTTATCTGGAAGGGGGTGATTGGGAGGAACTGCCTCCCTGATCTGAACCTGAATTGTGTTCTGTTATTGGACTTCTGCGGTAAGCACTGGTTGTCCTTAAACAAACACCATGTTCAACCATGGGGTGGTCCAAAAAGCCCTGCCTCCATTGGTGAGTCTCACTCTGTTTGGTTCTGCTCAGGTGTGTGTGTGTCTCTCACTCTGTGGGAGTGACTGTGGGCGGATCATCAGCATGTGGCTTCAGTCAATTGGGTGAAAAACAATAAATAAAAAGTGGTTTTATCGTCAAAAAACAAACAAAAAAAAAAGAATGAAAATATATATATATATATATATATATATATATATATTAGGGTTGGGCATAATCGTGTCGTGTGCAATTAATCGTCAGAAACACACTCGATTATTTTTTGGCACTTGATGATTAATACGATTAATGCTGCCATACAGACAGACTGGAGATTTCTCCGGTCATTCTTCTCGATGCTCCTCTTCGCTTCAAATACAACAAACATTTTTTAAAAAGTTCTGTAATTTATTTATCATAACTCTGGTTTTACTTGGTCAATCAACACAATTAAAAAATTGATGTATAGTCTGAAGTCTGTACTTTTGACACAACTTGGGACTGATTTTTACTAAAAGTAAATCTTTCCCACGAGTGATTTAAATTGGTCATGTGACTAGGATATGAGGGTGTTCAGGGACTCCAGGGGATTAATCATCCAATTAATTATCGGCTAATTGACACAATTAATCATGATTAATTTTTTTGCCAATATTGCCCAACCCTAATATATATATATATATATATATATATATATATATATATATATATATTTTTTTTTTTCCTCAGAGGAAGGCACTATTGTAAGTCAGTATAAAACTAGTTCTAGTAATAATAGCTTTTATTTTATGATGGGACATAGTTTACTCACCTGGAAAGAAATGCTAATAAATGGTTTGTTTGGAGATATATGTGAATCTGTAGTTACAGCTTACCCATTTACTAGGTTTCATTCCAGACAAACACCAATGGGAAACTTTGTACTGATGCTTTAGACAGAAGCACACATTTGTTTGTGGTCATTCACATTATAAGTATAAATGTGGCTGCCACCAGACTGTAAACAGTCTATGGACCTGAAAGTCCAGGGACTAAACCTGCATGCTCAGAAGATGATGTGACATCATTCTGTGTTTACAGAAGTAAATATGGATGCTTCATATTTTATAACGTGTGGATCAATTCTAAAGTTATGAAAATGGAATGATTAAATTATTGTCTGCCATTCTTGTTTTGTTCATTGTTTACATTTGACTGTGCCTCTTCAGGACTTCTGGAATAGGAGCGATTTACTTAAAATAGAAACAAACTAGTATCAGTATGATCCAACACATTGATATAACACCATTAGTATCATATGTTGGTGTAAATTATCAGTCATCCAGGACATGTCAAATCTATAAAGTTTAAAACAGACAAAATAACTGGACTTCTGTAATTGAAGATGTGTGGAGTTTTAAACTGCATGACGTTGGTAATATTGATATCTGGATCATTACCTCTACCTCGATGGCATAAAAGTCAGAAATACTGAATGTTACATGACCGTTCAGACTACAATAACTTTGAAAAACATCAGATATGTATCTGAATTAGTACCACATATGAAAAAGGCATGGGTTAGATTTGAAAAAAAATCTGAAGTCACACTCAGACTGTCATAGAAAATCTGTTATGGGTCTTATTTATATGGGTAAAGAAATTTGATTTGGATCACTTTTGCTTGCAGTGTCACCACTGTACTGTGGTTTTCTTGCAAGATTATAATTTAGGTACAAAGTATCTAACAGTTGTCTTTTAGACATGTCCACATTTAAGTGTCTCACCTTCTAGAATGGTTTGTCTCTATCTTAATGTTAAATTCCCTCAGTCACGGCCTTGTTGTTGAAGCAAAGCAGTGTGAAGTATGTAGAGATCAGGGGGCTCATGTATCAGCAGTGCGTACGCACAAAAAAGCTTGCGTACATCATTTTCCACGCAAAACTCCTGATATATCAAAACTGAAATGAACATGGAAATACGCACGTTTCTGTGGTTCTGGTTCCCTTGGCAACACTTAGAGGGGATTCTGGGAAACTGTTAATGATGTGAAATTGATTATTGTTTACACCAGACACACATGATTAACAATTATTACATCCAAATTACCTTTAACAGGAACGGATTCAGCCTTCCTGAAGGATATAATAAATAGTGTAATGCAAAGTGTGTATTTCAGAGTGTGTATTTATACACAGGGGGGATTTTATGATCCATGATGACGACTGCATCAACTGTTTGCAGCTTGGCACTGCGGCGCTCTGGGAGCGCAGCGAGGAGCCGTGCGCTGCACGTGCAGCAGCGCACACACTGGTTCTACAGGGGCTTTCCAGAGAGAACTGACAGACCGATCGGGACTGTGCCGGTCCAGTCCACCCTGAGCCGAGTCATGCCCAATGAAACAGCCTCATCCATATGA
>JARVJO010000365.1:5379909-5398067 GCA_031762555.1 Cynodonichthys magdalenae | reverse complement strand
AAAAAGAATTGAGATGGTATTAAAAAGGTATTAAAAGGTATTAAATTTAACATAAGAATTTCTGTATATACCCTGCTTTCATTTTGCATAGCTTGAACATCATGAACCTCATGTCAAACTCATTCTGTAAAAAAACAAAATGAGACCAAATCTTTTTTTTTTTTTAGTTTCCTCTATGTTTTGGTGTTTTCTGCGCATGCATACGTTCCAGAACTGGCTGCGTGGTAACGGCAGGATGTCCCACGTAGTTACAAAATAGACGCTAACAGCTGTTGGATTTGCTTTAGTTTTTATTTCTTTAAATCGATTTGGGGATTTTTTTTTTTTAATTGATTCTGAATCATTGTGAATAAGAATCACAATTCTGATGTGAATCAGTTTTTTTGTTTTTTTTGTGCACTTTTCGTTTAAAGGTTTAATAAAGAGCCTTACTTTATGCTGTTTGAAAGTTTACAGCCTTTTTGTGCCTGTATCTACATTTAGTGGATCTGATCCATCTTTATTGAGGCTCAGTGTCTCTGTAAGAAGACCAGTGCATTTCTCAAACATGTCACATTCTGCAGGACTTGTCATTAGCAGCAGTCAGAGTAACAGTTGACACTGATTGGCTCACCTTTCACCGGTGTATGTTCATGTACCCTCTGTGTCAGTTGTGTGTGTGTGTGTGTGTGTGTGTGTGTGTGCGTGTGTGTGTGTGTGTGTGTAGGTGCAGCTCTCAGAGACATGGGGCCCATTAGTATTTTGCTTAATAGTCAAGTTTCCCCACAGCAGAAAGTGGGGTGTGTGAGCAACTTTTAGTACTTTGTATTAAAAGTGACTGCTTACTCTGTTCATATGGTATTAGGTAGCTGTATGTTGCTGTACTGTTGCTTAAAATAGACAAAGCTGGTTAAAGCATAAAAGCATGTGTAGTCTTTTTAATTTTTATTACCTTTTATTTCCACTTCTATTATTTTAAGAGTAAAGGTCATTTCAAATCTTGAAATAGTCAGTGACAAAGCTCCAACCTGCAAAACTGATCTGGCAACAGCAATAAGAGACAGTTGGAGCCAGATTGATGCTGTTTGTCATTAGTCAGGCCCCTGCCTCCGATAACTCAAACTGTTATAAAAGCCAGAGGTGGCAAAACAAAGTACTGTTGGAGCAGTGTTTTTCTCAGGATTCTATAGTTTTTACCTCAGAGTTGAGTGATTTTTATATATTTTTTCTTTTATCTGAAAAAAACTGAATACAACAATTATATTTCCTATTTTATTTCTTAATGCCTGATGGTTGGAATTTTAGTTTTGTAGCATGTCTGTTGTTTATTATTTTTATTAAAAATAAACAATTGAAAGAACATTCTCTAAGCGCTGCATAATGTTTGCTTTGGGTTGCATGACTAAACCTTTAAACTCTAATGACGCCCTTAAGAACATTATATAGCTGAAGATCTGGTCCCCAGCTACTTCTGAAACAAGTATTTCTTTAATGTATGGTCAAATTTCATGTTTTTTGTTGATGTAACTCAAAATTAGAGCCCACTTACAGTGTAACAAACATGCATGTCTGCATTTATTTTGAAATAGTATCACAGAATTAAAAGTCAAAAAGAATGACTAGAAGCATTTGTGGAAATTAGCTAAAGCTCTAAAATAAAACAGTTGTTCCCAAAGTTGGGACACACAGTGGGGTCCCGAAACATCAAGGTGGAGTCTTGAAACGTTTTTCTGAATTAAACATTTAGAAATCATGACTAACAACAATTTGTTTGCCTTAGCTGCTACATAACAGTGAGGAATGTGCACTTAAAATGGATAATAGTAGCATAATGAATATTGTTACTAAGCCCTTGTTTAATTGACCTGATACCACTTTTTATCAACCAGACATGGTTGGGGGCACAGGTCTCTTCTACTGTTATTTTGTGGGTCAGTAGCTAAAGTACTTGGAACTACTACTCTTAAACACCATCTGTGTAGTTTACTCTAACTGGCAATATGATACTGATTTAGCTCAAAAACCAAACTTACAGTTCACTTAAACTAATCATATAACAGTGCTCCATTTTCTGAGATTTGTTGCCATACAAGAGACTGTGTTGGCATTCGAAGTAAACTCGGTGTGTTACAACAAATTTCTCATATTAGACCGTGTAATTTAACCTGACTCACAAACGTTCCAAAGGTCAGTACAGTTGGGCAGTCCAAACACATCCTGCTGGCCCAGGCCTAATCCAAGCTTTAGCTGTGGGTCATTACATCCCGGGCTTCAGCCTTGCAGAGAGGATTGCTTTAGAATCAATCAGCTCAGTTCGCTCCACCGACTGCAGGGCAGTGAGCTCGGCCCAGCACTCTTCAGCAGGATCAGAATGGATTAACAGGCACACTTTTAATTGGAAAGGCTTTTTTAAAAGACTGGGGTTGATTGCACTGGCGGAGAGTTCTGTATTCCCAAACGAGGAGGAGTATCATGTGGTCTAGATGCTATTAGGGAGACATCAGCTGATGTGGGAAATGAATAAGTCTATAACTGGCTGTAAGCTTTGGCACCTACTCTTATCCAATTCATATTTAACAGATTCAACTCCAAAAGGATGTATTTATATCCACTTGTGTATGAACGTGTATTTGAAATATGAACTGTAGGAGTTGCTTGAGAAAGAGCAATGCAGCGCCTTTTTGGCAACATAGATTGTACTGCACTGTGAGCATGTTGTCTACCATCATAAGGGGGAAAAATCCTTTTAAATAACCCTCAGGGTCTAGGGAGAAGGGTGAATGTGTTCGTTTAACTATGTACCCCAACCTATTGATTTGCTGAGCCAGTCCCCAGTGTCTGTTGAAAAGTGTAGGCTGCTTTCTTCTTAAAGTTAACCTCTCATTTCATTATAAAAAGAGGCGAGAGCTTCTACTGAGGTTGGCATGTCTTTTCAGCTAAATGCAGCCATAAACCTAAATAATTCTACCTGGACAGGTAAGTTAGTTTAAAACTGACTTATTTTTTTTTCATTTTTAGTAATTTATTTTGCTATATTTCAAAAAGATTTATTACATCCTCTTACTTGATAAATCAGCCTACATCATTAATCTTGTAGTTACACATTTAGAAAATCAAAATAAAAGCTATACACACTTCAAAGATTTACAAAAGCTAAATTAAAAACAAGAAACTGCTCATGTCAAAAAAGTCTTTTAAATCTGCTAGACTTGTGCCTTGTGTCTTAAAGAGTGTTCTATACAATTTAAGAGACACAAAAACTTCCATTAAAAGCCTGACTAGCACTTCAAAGGAAAAAGTGTCTGCAGTGCTGAGGAGCTCCCTGCTCTGCCTTCAAATGAGAGGCATTTGATGTTTGACCCACAGGAGCAGGGTTCCGTCAGTTCGGCCTGTGAAGGGAATACTCCCACTACTTTGTCCTGATTATTATGAAGATTGCCAATCAATCCAACTGCATAATGTGATTTTTTTTTATTTAATTTTTGCCCCAAAAATTAGACATTTCTGCACAAATAAAAAGCTAAACCAAAAATTTCACAATTAACACTGTTATGAAGTTATAAGTTAGTTATTCAATTATTTTTATTCTACAATAGCTATATAACCTTAAATGTAGAGTGTTGGATTGTGTTGTGTTTTTTGTGTAATCACAGCTACAAATCAAATAAAACTGCTGTTTTAAAAATGTTTGTGTATATATAGGTTTATTAAACCAACATACAGTGCAGTAACTTAACATTTCATGCTCAAATGCATGTATAACAGTTGTACTCTTGTTTAATAAAAATGAATACTAATCGTTTGAAGCAAACAAAATGTAAACACTTACTTTAGCGCCCAAGGCCTGCCAGTTGCCCAACTCTGATTTAGCAGTTTGTAAAAGGTTCCTAAACCCTCATCTCACATGCAGTGTTGTGTTTTTGTCAGTTTCCTTGTTTAAACTGAAAACAAAATTAAACTGAAAGTCTATTAATCCTTGAAAGAATGGATATTGCCCACTGCTTATCATATCCAAGTTTTAATTCGATATGGCTGCCACAATTTGTGAGATTCAATTTAATTCAGTTTATTTATATAGCGCCAACTCACAACAATTGTTGTCTCAGGGCTCTGTACACAAAAAACAATAAAAGCTGCAGCAGACTGAGCCGAATCTTCGCTTCATCACAGTCTCCCATCCTGAGCAGCACAGTGGCGACAATGGAGAGGAAAAACTCCCCCTTAACAGGAAGAAACCTCCAGCAGAACCAGGCTCAGGACAGGTGGCCATCTGCCTCGACCAGCTGGGTTTGGGGACAGGAAAGAGACACAGACAAACACAGAGATGTAATAATGTTTGGAGCATGTCTTGAGGATCACTCCCAGCTACTGCCACATTAAATTTACCAAGAGTTAAAACAAAAGTTAGAGGCAAAGATGGAGTGTATAGTGCTCACAGTGTGTTGGGGATTACTCTTTTCTATTGCCACACCACATTTCAGCTCTATGTATGTAAAATTAAACTGTCTGTTAGCGCCATCCATCCATCTGCATGTGGATTGATTCTTCATGAACCATCTTAAATTAAGTTAACTCCACAATTTATTCAGTTTTAGATGATTGTTCTGTAAGATATTGATTTCTGTTGAGTCTTAAATATACTTCACATATACATGTTTTCTATTGAGATGTTTAGTATATTTTTATTATCAATGCGCAATCATCTTGTCTATATGGCTTTTAGAAGGTTTCAGAGTAATCAGCAAGTCTTCTTAGTTAATACACACCAAACAACAAACACCCACTGTTTTAATGTGTTAGCGTTGCAGGAACCTACATCTTAGAGTTAAGTCACCTGATAGAAGAGGGTACTTCCTTATCTACCATGATATAATGTCTGGGGGTGGGACTTTACTCTGATACTAAACTCACTGGCTGTGTCCAAATTCATGGGCTGCATCTTCTGTAGGCCGAATTTGACGTCCGCTTACGTCACAGCACCGCACCAGAGGCTGTCCAAATATGAGTGTTTTAGACGACACCCATTGTGACACAACTCTCCCGGTCATTTTACTCAGGTTTCTGTAAACAGAGGGAGGTTGAGTGTTTGGCCCATCTATACTTGTGAAAATAAATATTCATGTCTACTTTGAATCAGTTTCCTGTGAATTATTCAAGCTTGTACTTTAAAATCAAATTCTTTCAGTTCTTTAAAAGTTTCATTAAAATCCATCCAGTGGTTCATGAGATATTTTGCTAAAAATACAGACGAAGGAACACAGACACTGGCAAAAGTGTTATCCCTCATCTTTACCTGTGGCAACAGGTTATAACACCTGCTGCACATAGACACCAATGTTATTGTGAATCTCTGAATAATTAACTAAACTGAACACATTGTTTTTTATAACTGAGGAAATACATTCGTACAGCATTTAGGCTCTGCAGCACCAACAGGAAATTCTCCAGGGCAGGAACTGGCACGGTTTCAGGTCTTATAATTCAGCTGAAATGTTGTGGCCTGTAATTGACTCATAGATTAAAGTGACATTTTCACAATTGTCGCAAGTGAGTTGGCTAATTGGAGCGGAGCTCGAACAGAAACGGATGTTAAAGTGGCAGTGTATCACTTGGCTAAATACTAAGTGCAGACAGTGTTTTGTTCTCAGTTTAGTTGTTGAGCAACTGTCTTATTCTAATCAGTTGATTAAGCATTTAGGAGTTTGAAATCTTTTGCATTTTTCCTGCTAACATTATAGTTTCCAGTAATTATTAATAAAGGTATTCCCTCCACGCTGAAGGTAAAGTATATTTTGACTAATCTCAGTCACAGAGCAGCAAGAAGCTTCATTATTATACATTTACCTTTTTTACAGTACAGATTTTAATTAAAAAAAAAAAACAACACAAGCCTTGGTGTGTGTTAGTGTATGTGCCCACCCCATGCATATTGTGCACTTTACTGTATGCTCCTTTCCAGCCTGTGAGTAGGTCTCTGGCAGCACCTAGTGGCTGCAGGTGAACACACACATACATGACCTGCTCCACACACACCCACCCCCACACACACTCATCCAGCCAGGCTCAGTTGTCGTGGCCGCTGCTGCTGTGAGCCATCAGTGCTCCCTACCGCTCACAGCGGAACTGCAATCAGCCACCAGGCGCACATACAAGAAAAAGCAGCCAGAAAATGCACGAATGTCTTGCTTCTCGCTGCCACAGCCGTGTCATTCCCTTCCTCCACATTTTGCATGAATAACACCGGTACCACAGATGCATCATCTACACAACGCGGCACGCTCTGCTGCCGCTCGTGAATATTTATGAAAGGAAAATACAGAAAAAAAATTGCATTTGTTCTTTCTTTCGCTCCTGTGTGCACTTTCCATAGGCAGATTTGTCTTTTTGGAAAATTGGTTATGTAATTGCTGCGGCTCTACTTGGCTGCTTCCCCCACTTTGAGGTATTTTTTTCTTGTTTATAAGTTTGTTGTTTTAATCAGCTGACAGATAAGCCTGTCAGCGTGCACGCACAGATCCTTAGTCTCAGTCCAGTTCATGGGTCAGTCTGCTGAATGTGTGGCGCACAGCACTGTGAGCGACAGCATTAGCACCCAGAACACCCTCTGCCGTTTGACGAGAAAATGACTACAAACACCCTGCCCCCCTGTTTATGTGGCAGAGCGAGGGTCTCTTCCTGCTCCTATTCTAATTAATTACATCGCGGAATTGATTGTTTGGAGTGCTAGCCGGCAGAAAATGTGTTTGGAATGACTTATTATACGGCTGGACAAAAGAGATGAAATATTAGGCGTTAAGTGGCGCTCGTAATAGAATTCCTCATGAAAGGTCTATTGATCAGGGTGGCCGAGCCTTCGGAGAATTCACGTATCGTGCAGTTTTTAATTACACCCCAGCCTGGGGCAGCTGAGGTCAACCGGGAAGAGTCAGAGCTTTGCACACATGGTCACTGAGTTTAACAAACTTCAACACATTCAGATTTTAGGAAAGTGAATGCAGCTTAATATGTAATAATGGAAAGTTGTGGCAACAGTAACTATTTTAAAGTGCTGCAAATCAGCCAGTATCAGGTGTTGATCTGGTGTTTCAAGCATAAAAGGTTGTCAGTTTTTATTTTTATTTATTTTTTGACTAGGTGTGTAGAATCATGACTAAAATTTAAAAACAAAGAATCAGTTTAAAATAATAAAAGTTTAGAAGTTTTTCCTGAGATGTTATTTATAATTCAGTTTTGCTCTTTTATATTTACAACAATTTTTAAGTAGAAGCTTATTCATATGAGTTTATATACAACTCCAAAAAAGCAATTAGGCTTTTGTTTTGTTTTATGTGACTAAATTTTAGTAAAGTCTAGCTCTCAGGCTGGAGTTAAACAGCCTGAACAGATAATAATGATTTAAATATTTGTTCTTGGATTACAAATAATCTCAAATAAAATCGAGTTTACAGTATATAAAAAGACCAGATACTAAAAGCAAATTTGTCTGTCTTCAAGTTGTCTGTTTTATAATTTACTTTCTTTCTTTCTTTTTTTGCACTATATTCATATTTGTTTTAGTAATTTTAAGATAAACATCCTGGTCATTGGTTGGAGGTGATGAATTTCATTTTTGAAGCAGATAGGTGGTACTGAAACTGTTCAAATAAATCAATTAGAACATATATAGTTTAATTCATATCATGGTTTTATGAAACACTTTACAGCACAGTTCATATTTTTGTCCAGCTTTTTTTATTCTTTTTACCGTAAATCATACAGTTGGACCATGGCCACCTCCAAAAATGCAAGAAAATATGCGAAAGATTAAACATATATAGTATCTTAATTTAAAATATGACCAAAAAAACGCAATTTGAGATGCAGATAAATATGTAAAGTCCCCATTTTAAATTTTGTAAATGTCCGTTATTTCAGTCGTTCACGTGTGAAATGTGTAAATGTCAAACAAACAGCTGGATTTAGTTGTTTTTCAGCAGCAGTGTGGAATCACTGCTTCCTCTGACCTTTCGCTCTGTTGTTCACACTTTACCACTCATCCCCCACCGTTCTCCTCCAGCCCCCCGTCAGTGGCCCACCGCCCCCACCCCGTGTTGTGACAGAACTGTCAAGCTTGCGTTTGGCGGAGCAGCTCGCAGCGTTGGGAGCCAGTCAGGTTCAGACTCTGCAGCCTCGAGGGCCGTGCAGAATTTCTCCTGGAGCTTGTGTTTGTGTTCAGTTCAGCGGTCTCCGGTTCGTCACCCCACCTGCTACCCACCCCCTCTGACCTCACTGTAGCCGAGGAAGCATCAACACGCACAAATTGTCCTTCTGCTCATTGTTCGCAGTCAGAACCGCTCTCGGATCAGCAGTCGAATGTGCCGCCGTTGACCCGTAGCTCCATCCATCTGTCTGTGTGGATTGATTCCTCCGGAGAACCTTTTCCTCCTTCACACAGCCTGCTTTTTAACATGGCTGTGGCTTTTTTTTTTTTTTTACCTGCTGTAATTATGTTCTGTTTTTGTTTTTTTCTGTAAGGGACCAACGTTCACGAAGCCAAGAGGATTCTGTCGGAGAGCGGCCTGCCGATCACATCGGCAGACGACCTGGATGATGCTGCTAAGAAAGCGGTGTCCGCCATCAAGAAGTAGAAAACATTTTGCAAACTCTGTTCGCCAGTATCAGTTACATCATCACCATCAGCCTTTGCACACAAACCTCAGTAACATTAAGCCTTTGCTCTCATAAGCCTTTTTTCTTTTTGTATTCTTTATTTTTATTGTGGTTTTAAAATCGTGCACAGAGTTCAACACATTGCAAACTTGTTTATTTTCATTTTTTAATTGTTTTTTCTAAATTTTTGTATCGATTGGGGTTAAATTCACAAATATTCAAGGTTATTGTTGACCTTCTACACTTTGACCTATTTTCATTCCATTTTTTAGAGCAAGACTCAACTTTTTCTTTTTCTTTACATATTATGATGTTTGTATAGAAGAATTATGAAGTAAGACATTTTTTATTCTTCAAAAGCGCAGTCATAAGCTGTGAACTTGTTCTCTGGCACTTCTTGTATCTAAAACAAACAGAAGAGGGTTACGTTTGGTTCAGTCTGTTCTGTCAGCTAATTAAGTTTGTTCCAAAGCCTTATCTCATGGAATAACTCAGAATTTGTGCATCATGTCTCATTTATGCACAGACTTTCATCTGTTTTAATCTGTGCCTATACAGAAAAGTTTAAATGTTTGTTATTGATCATCATAATGTTTATCATTTTTATACATTTTGTAGCTCATGTTGGGAAAAGTAATCCCCCAAAAAATTGCTCTTTTTTTTAATAATTATGATTGTATAGTGATTCTTGAAACACAATCTGAAACCTTTGTATATAATCTATGAGAATAAAAAAAGGGAGATTTTAAAGTGACAGGTTTTTATTTGTAAGGGTGTTTAAAACTGCCAGTCTACTCAAACCTGGGAAGTTGGAGGAAAAATGTTACCGTCTCTACTTCTTTTTCTAGTAAAAATTTATTTGCAGAATCTAGTAAAAGTGATGGTTTGGGAGAAGCAAGCAATTTATTCAGTTCGTTGTCCTTGAGTTTGAACACTTTTCAAGACAAACACGTCTGAACACCATGTGGTTTTACAACTCCACTGAAGTGGTCCTCCACACTGAAACAGTGTTTCTGGTGGTTTATAGGTGAAACCAATTGGGTAGACTGCCAAAAGGTAACGTTTTGAAAACAATGATGTCATGGCCCCACATATAATTGAAAAATTGAGAGAATCATTTTTGTTGTGTTTACATTTATGACTCGGAGTTTAGCTTTATGCATCTGTTGAATTGACCTTTTTAAAATCAGGCACTTTTCATAGCTAGTGGTCCTTTACACCTGCTTTTCTACTGACTTTTGTACAAGATCATACTTATAAATTAATTTTGTTTATTACATTGTTTTGGCAAAATGTCCTCAACATGTAATGCTGCTGGATGTTAAAATGATCTCAGCTGAAGCATTCAAATGAAACATGGTGTCAAATCAAGGCCCATGGACCAAATTTTTAGTGTTTATAAGAGGACACATTAAACTGTTGTTTCTATGCAGGAAATACCATGTAGAGCTCAGTTATGTTTGCTAGCAGTGCTCAGCTGTAGCAATTAAGATGAGGAACGTGACGTTTCATGCTCAGTCCAAGTTAAACACGAAACGTTGACGTTAATTACAACTATGACACTCAAGTGGCCCTCTGTAAAAATTAATTTAACACCTCTGGTTTAGACTAAGTGTATTTTTAACAAACTGGAAGTAGGTAGGTAATAATATAAATAGACCACAATGCATCACAAAATACTGAAACTGAGAATGTACAGTGTTTGAATATGTTTAAGCGCCACACACAGGCATGGCATTGCCACAGTGTTTTTGGTGTTTCCATGTGGATGAAGAGATTTCTAATAATACCACAAGATATTTCTAGTAACAACAAAACCATTGTTTGTGTTTCACGTCAATTTGTTTTTGCAACACTTCTTTTTCCCAACTTTTGATTCAGAATCCAAAAAAACTAATTTTCACATCATCACAATCACATTAAGACAAAAAAAAAAAACTATCAAAAATATTTTTATTCTATTCAAAGCAGGACAATTGAATTTAGAAATTCAACAGGCACCATTAGTGGGAATGGTTATTAGAGCTGCAGTACAACTGCTAAATGACTTCAGCACCAGCAGTTTGTGAGTTCATTTTCACAGTCCTGAGTGGATTTACACATGAAAACAAATATGAGCAGCATTTGCTCCAGAGTTGCAGACATTTCCCATCCTGCTCATTTAGTAAATGTCCACAAGGTCAGAAGGTGAGACCATGTGGCAAGATTGCAGCAAATCATCCAGAGCATTTACTGAGTGTGTGAACCATTCTATTTATTTCAACCAAACAAAGAACTTCATCTGCTTTTCTAAACAGGCTTTTAACGAAAAAAAGCAACTTCTCCAACATGCAGTATTTGCTTCTCCCTCACACCCCGTCCTTCATATTTGCAGATGAGAGTTCACAAGCTGACTGGGAACAACATGGCTGAACATCTCTGCTGGTCATTTGTGAAAACAGCTTAAGACTTTCAGAAATATCCATTGAATTTTTCCTGATTTAAATATGCTTTTGTTGTGTGTGACGGTATGTTTTTTCTGAAGTTGTGAATGTTTTGTTTTTCTACCCTCATTGGGCCACCGTGACATCAGTTCTCTTCCCATCCAGGGCAGCTGTGCACCTGGTCTTGTGAAAACCCACAATAACTCATGTTCGACTGTCAACTTCTGGTAGATCTGTCTTTTGCGTTCACAAGATATCTTCTGGAGTGATCTTTCACTCACTGCCTGATAACACTATTGTTTCACTCATGCTGCTATGTACCTGCTCACTGCTGTTCTGTTTGTGTATTAACACTGAAACGTGTCCATTCCTTCTGGGTGCTTTACTGCAGAGGTATAAAGCAATAAAGTAAAACTACTTTGTTGCTTTAAATAGAAATTTTGATTATCTATAATTGGGTAATTATTTTTATACAACTTTTACTTTTGCCATTTATATTTTTACTCCGTTATCTGTACTTTCAACTTCTTACATTTTAAAAAATACAAGAAGTAGCAAGTCGTTACTCCTATTTCCTTCTAGCTTGTCATTTTTCCAAACAATTAAAAACTTATCCAGGTAAATCACACCTCCTGGGTAGAGTGAATATAACTGTTTGGATGAGAAGTATAAATATACTGTATATCATTTTGATATCCTGTTTATATGATCCATCATACCTTCACATGACACAAATCACATCACAATCCAGCAGGACATAGCAAATATACTTTATATGCTTCTGAAATTAGAAAAATGTTTTTTTTTTAGGGGGGGGGTGCAAGGTCACCTCTGAATAAATGTCATTTTGGAAATTCTAACTGCTCACTTTTACTCAATACTTTTACTTTTGATGCTTAAGTACAATACATGTGAAATACTTTAAAATAATTTTACTTAAGTAATGTTATGGTAAGATACTTGTTCTTTTACTCAAGTATCACCTCGGTACTTTATTCAAGTCTGCTTTACTGTTTGTGTCAGTAATTCTGACGATTTATTGGGATTTTTTTATAGAGTTTTGCGATTGGGCTGAGTGAAGTTTCCACTGAAGGTTTACCAGCAGTACCATGAAAAAGTATTCACATACCTTGGACTTTTGGACCAAGTACTTTACTGGGAGTTCATGGGATAGACCAACACAAAAGTTTAAACTTTCCAACAACTTTATCCTTGACCTGTGTGATGTGTTCCTTGGTCTTCATGATACTGTTTGATCAGCACTGTAAGATAACGAACCTCTGAAGCTTTCACAGAACAGCTTAATTTACAGAGTTTAAACTGCACGCAGATGAACTCAAACTTTACACTTTAGGGTTTTTAATTATAACATGAAATGAAAAAGTTCAACATATGAACATTTCTTTCGAGAAACTACATCATGCTTCAATAAGTTTTACAATGTTTTTTTTTTAAACTGTCTCTGTGAGTCTGTATGCTTTTTGTCTTGCTTCTTATCCATTCTGGTGTACACAAACCGTTAATATCCCCAGATCACCTGTCTTCATTTCCTCTAATGAAGCCTGAGTGTGTGTCGTCTCTTGAAGAGAGTGACTGTCCTTTATAGGCCGTGTGTGAGCGCCACAGAAAGACAGAGACTTGACTGAGACCTCTTCCTGTCAGACACACTGACTGTGTGATGGATTATCTGTCAGGCAATCTGAGAGGACACCCAGGCTCACAGGATCGACTGCCACCTCCATGAAAGACACACACACACACACACACACACACTCACAAAGCACCCCCACCCCATTTTTTTCCCCCTGTTTGTATTCACCAGAGAGGAATGCTGGGAGAAAAGTCTCTCAAACTGGAATTCTTGAACAACTTGTGTTGTTTCACAGCTCAAAGTCAAGCAGACTCCATGCAGGCCCCTCCGGTCAAATCATTGTTTTCCATAGTTTGGAGCGACCCGGATTAACAGGATAATGTTTGGCGCTTGGAATTTATTTGCAAGGTGTTAATTTTTTAGCCTTCTTATCACCGAGAGTCATCTTAATGCAGAAACCTCCGTGGCTCGGTGCCTGCCAGCCAAGCCGTAAAAATGGACTGAAGGGTTCAATAATTGCCTTATTTCATGCTCTTCCCTGCGTGTGTCAGAAATATCCCCGCTGATGGATTGGACGGTGGAATTTAAGGCTTGTTAAAGTGGGCTTCTCGGGGCCCTGATATTGTTTAATTCAGTGTCAAGCTGGAGGTCAGAACAAAATGTGCACACTGATTTACTGAGCAAAATTAGTGCCGCTCCTTCATATAAATATAGATGAGTGTGGTGGTGGAGGGGAAAGCTTTGGAGGTCAGCTTAAAGACTTCTATCATGTAAGCCTCTGCTTTTAATACAAGCAGAAGTGAGAGGATGTGGCTTTAAATGACTTATTTGCATGGGCTGCTCCTTTAATTATGTAAGTTTCTCTTTTGGTTGCTCACTTTATTTGTTCATTTTGGTTTCACAAAACCCAACAGTTTTATTTATGTGGCCCTGAATTGATGCTGGACCAGTAATTGCCACTTTGCGAAGCTGCTCTCAGTGTTTTGGCATGTTGAGCGGAAACCGGTGTTGTGAAAAGTACTCTTTCCGACAACAGGGTCAAGGCTGTCTCTAAGGAAGTATTGGATATTTATTGAGTAATTTGGAAGCAACAACTATGAACATATTAGTTCATAAAAAAAGCAATAGTGGTATGAATTGCCTCAGGCTTTTGTACTTCATCTTTCAGGGACAAGACGTTTGCTCAATATTTACAATTTTCCGCCTGTGGAGGTGTTGACGGGGCAGTTGACAGATAACGACTGTGACCCAGTCCGTGTGTGTGTGTGTGTGTGTGAGTCAGAATAGTTGTGTGTATGCTGACATGTGTAAACATATTCTTCCCTAGAGGCTTGTGTCATTCAAACACATTTCCTTTTTTTTTATCATTCATAGAACACCTTTATTCCTTTATTCTCGTCTCCCCCACCATTTTTATTTTTAATGTTTTTTCTCATGTCTGCGTGCATCTTCACTTGTCTGTCTTGTTAGCAAAATTTTTCATGAACCACTGGACAGATTATAATAAAACTCCCAGAAAGTCATCAACTTTTAAACTTACACATATTCAAAATGGCCATCACAGCTATGTGAACTTAGCAGACATAAAGTTACAAAAGACAGTCTTACAGATATTGGCCAAAATTAGGTGTGGTAGTAGCTGAAAGTAACTCACAATGCATACTTTGAGTACTACATGTTGTACAAGATATTTGCTGAAATTTTGGCATTAACCTTGTTTGTTTTTTAAAATGTCTCAAAAGCCACTTTTATGTTCAATCATCAGGTGTACATTCACAGTTGAACAGCTTTGAGATGGCTGCTTACCCACAGCTAATCAATATTAGCTAAAAATATCTACAGCTAATGATATTTAGCTGAAGTTTAGAGTGGTAGTAGTTCAGAGTCATTCTCAACACAAACTGTGAGCACCTGCAAATCTACCAACATTATCACATGAGAACACTCACGGCATCATTTCCAAGGTTTGGCAAAAACCGGTACAACTGTGACCCTCTCAGGACAGGTCTTGGTTTAACACCGGCGTTACAGGAAGCTGGTTGATCTGCATTCCTTCAATAAATAGAAGACCTTTAGTTTTCTGGTTTTGTGGGAAAAGAACTAGACTGAGAGTGAAGGCTGAGCCGATGGTGTCCACTGTGCATTCTGCTACAGCGCTGCTGCCGTCGAGGTGCTCAGATTTGGCCTTGGCTCGCAGATGAGCAGAAAAAATCCATTTCCCTCCCTGCAAACTGCTGTCAGAGCGTCTGTAATTGAAGGACTTCGAATCGATTTAAATTACGTTGGCTGTCTGGAGAAACTGAGCAAAGAGGAGGTAGATTTTAAAAAAAGTAACAATAAGTACACACTTTCAGAATCTTCTCCCGTTTTTTTCTAATGACAGTTTCTTATTTTCAGCTTGGTTTCAAAGATCAATGTGATCGAGGATATTTTTTAGTTTAATGCAAAACTCAGTAAAATAGTTGTTGGGATGTTTCCTGTAGTGTTCCCATCATTCTTTGCTTTTTCCACCAGTCAAACCAGATTGTTTTGCCTTTTTTCGTTTCGTGATCCATTCTGATCCCTTCTCGGTGTTTCCTCAAGAGTTGCCTTTTGCTCTGTTCAATTGCCCACCACCGAAAGACACAAGGACAATCATGCTTTTGCGTGTGTGTGTGTGTGTGTGTGTGTGTGTTACCAAAGTATCTCATGAACGCTGGACAGGTTTTAATGAAACTCTGAGAAGATAATCACTGGATGAACATCTACAACTCATTAACCTTTGGAGTCAACTCAATTCAAGATGGCCACCACAGCTAATCAAGGATTCAAGGTGCTTTGTTTGTTTTTCCAATATGCAGACATGAAAGAACAAAATTTTAAACTTGAGGCCTGAAGAAACGCAGATGCAAAAAAGAAAAATTAAATAAAACCGATAGACACTTAAAAGTTTGAATAAAAAGAAACTAAAAGCTGCACACTCCTGTTCTTACTACAATCTACAGCCTGCTCCTTTGAGATTTTTAGTTCTCCAGATGTATTTGCTGACTCATCAGTTGACTTAAGCTAACACACATATATGATTATAACTCAGTCAGTTTTTTTTTATTTGAACTAAAAATTGGTGTGGTAGTAGCTAAGAGTAATCCTCAAAACATGCTTTGCATCTTTTGAGATCCCCTAGATTTTTCTTAATGTAATTTACAAGACTTGGCCCTTCTCATCATAAAATGATGTTAATTTAATATTTTTATTATTTACTTTGGAATGGAAATAAAGAGTAAAATGTTTTGCTGGCATCTACACATTCTCTGCACATAAAGCCAAAAAGGCCAAATTTAGCCAGGCTATAGTTTTATAGTTTAGAACCACTTCTTACAGTTTTATATAGTCAATCACTGAAAATACTTTTATACATTACTTTTTATTTAGATATAAATATATTTAATGTAGTGCATCAATGAGGTTGTGATAGATTTTGTAGTTTACCTTTGATTGTTTTTTATACTTTGCTGGAAGTCCGTAACTGAAAGTAATCAAAAGGCGGGGGCACCATTCACACGTTCACTCACACCTATAGACAGTTTAGTTTTCAATGAACCTAACATGGTTTTGGTCTGTGGGAGGAAACCAGAGCACCTAAAGAAAACTCATGTCTGCACAGGAAGAACAAGTAAACCCCACACAGGAAGGCCAAGAGGCAAACTGGCAATCTTATCACAGCAAGGCAAACCATAAACTTTTTTTTTTTCTTCTTGCTGGTATGGAACTTACAACTCTGTTTACGCAAGTTAGTCCCTCAAAATGGCCGTGACCTAGCCTGTGATCTGTAGACGTGTGTTTGTGTGAGCGGTTCAGGTTGGGCCTCAGGCTGAAGGTGACTTTGACAGTTAATCGCGACAACGTTTTCTATCCATTGCCTGTTTCTCTGGTGCTGTCGCCTCATACTCAGGATGAATATATGAAACCCGTGCGAGGAAGTGGTGGTGGTGGGGGGGTCGCTGTCATCGTCAAATGGCTGCAGCGTGCACTGATGGGATGCTTTTGTGCCGAGCGCCCGGGGAAAAAAAATGGCCTGTCGCTTGTGATTTTGGCACCGATGTAAAGCGGAGCAGCGAGGACGAGATGAAGGCTGCTGCTTGGCTGAGACGCTCCCACACATCCAGCGACAAACAAACAAACAAACGGTAAACAAGGTGATGAAGTTTAGCACGGCCTTCTCCATGATTCAGGAGCTCTGGGTAATAGGAGTAGGTGTGTTTGTGTTATTTTTACTTGTGTACCGTGGACGGGTGCCACAATCCACACATCAAAGCTGAGTGGTGGTGTTTTGTTTTTTTTGTTTTTTTTTTACACATGTTTATTCTCTGTGGGGAGATATGATGAGCTGTTTGGGAAGATAAATAGGCTTGAAGTTTTGTTTGTTCTGAATGTTTCAGGGGATTTGCTTTTACTAAGCAGGTAAACTGAAAACTAACGTGCTGCCTGAATGCTTAAATCATGTTTTGTGGGACAGAAACTACAGGAGCTGAATGTATCAGTCAGATGTAAAGTTTAGTTTCCCTCTGTAGGTTTGGCAGTTTACACACCTCTAATGTGATTGGAGCACTACACATTATACAAGTTCTTTACTTAAAACTGTTGCAATAAGTGTTAGAGTCAACAATGTCTGTTAACAAAATATCTCATGAACCACTGGCCTAATTTTAATGGGGAGTTGGGTGCCAAATCAACCTTTTTTAGCTTTATATTATGTCAGTGTGTTGACTCCTATGGTAGCCATGCAGAGCTGCATAAATCGCCTATTTACCCAAAGCTCCTCCCTGGACTTCAGTCTGCATCTGAGCTCCTGTCTCACAGAGCTCGCCTCCCCCACACATGAGAGGATGACTGGGAGATATATTACCAAGCTGAAATGTGTGGTAGGAGCATCTGTACTTGCTCTGGTTCTTCACAAAACATACTTTCCAGGTCTGACGTGAGGTTATTTGTGTAAGGTTCAACTGTATCCTGAGTTGCCATTTTCGAAAACCATAAATCAATCCATCATCTTCCACTTATTCCAAGTCGAGTCACCGAGGTAGCAGCTGGAGCAGAGAGGCCCAGACCTCTCTTATCCCAACCACCTCTTCCAGCTCCTCTGGGAGGATTGCAAGGCGTTCCCAGTCCGGGCAAGACATAAGCTATGTTTACATGGACATAAGTAATCGGATTAAACGGCCATAAAAATGCGTCCTGTAAACACCGCATTCGGATTATTCCGAACCGATTCAGCTCAATCATGAGTTTCCTCTACAAGAATCAAACCCACCATTTTTAAAGACCTTGCATCGACAGCGTTCATTTTTGTTATTTATGCTTCAAATATATCTATATACAATAAACTAACAACCCTGTTTTACTTTTATGTACAGTACAGACCAAATGTTTGGACACACCTTCTCATTCAAAGAGTTTTTTTTTATTTTCATGACTATGAAAATTGTAGATTCACACTGAAGGCATCAAAACTATGAATTAACACATGTGGAATTATA
>JARVJO010000365.1:5359911-5373197 GCA_031762555.1 Cynodonichthys magdalenae | reverse complement strand
ATCTACAATTTTCATAGTCATAAAAATAAAGAAAACTCTTTGAATGAGAAGGTGTGTCCAAACCTTTGGTCTGTACTATATGTGTTGTTAATATTCTTTTTATTGTTTTTTTAAAAATTCTTGCTCTTATTGTGAAACACTGTGGTTTTATTTATATGAAAGGTGCTATACAAATAAGCATTACTCACTTAAAAATAAAAATACTGATAACCCTAAAACTACAGACAGCTGGAGTGAAAACACTTAAAGTCTCATTACTGTGGCACCTCTCAAGTGGTTTTGATATGTTGGGCTGCAGTCAGTCAGGGTAATGAGAGGCAATGACCAGGGCACAATTCTGAAGGCTAGTTGACTGGGTCAGGGCATCTTCCGAATGTCAGCTCTTGTTGAGCAACATTTGTAAAAAATAACTTTGTTTGACGTGCACTTTAGACTTACCAACTTCTTACACATTCTTCATAAACAACAGACATTTGAAGCAAAGCAAAATATATAATATATTTATTTAGTTTAAAATCTTAAACTATGTTTATTAAAATGTTAAAAGTCTCGTGTTAAAGTTTGACTGTATCATCTGCAAGAGGAAGGAGGACAAGATTAGTGGTTCCAGAGGAACAAAGGAGGGTAAAAAGGGCCTAAGGTGAGTTCTTACTGTTACATTGTTTTTTGCACATTTCCAAGAGGAGGTACCAGGTTTGCAGGACTCTGAAGGAGTTAAGTTTGGTGGTTAGGATGAGTCTGGTAGCAGCAGGCAGCGTGGGCGTGTTTGTTGATGAGCTGAAGCGTTTGTTGGGGCAGGTCACAGACCAATGTGAAATCCAACCGGGAGTGAGGAACAATGAATATGAAGATTATCTAATAGGGAAGGAAACTCGGTGAGAGGAACCACCAGAAGACCTTCAGGATCCCACAAGGAGTGCCGCAGGGAGACACGGGTAAGTGAAATTAATAAATGAAATAAATTTTACCTGCACAGAGCAAAAATTATATGGAGGTTGTAACAAGAGTTGTCACCAAGTAACGTTTGAAGTTCCAACTATGAGTAGTGTCTCAGCTCAGCCTTACATATTCTCACAGCAATCAGGTGCTGATAGGGGTGGGTGCAGACAAGGAAATTGGCCTTGCCCAGCTGCAGGAACAAAAAAACAACAACAAAAGGGAACGCTAACACAATGAACACTGCTAACGATACTCTTAAAAATTTTAATTCAAAATGTGTTTATTGAAAACAATATGGATGGTACCTGTGGTCCAGAAGTTTGTCGGGCAACTTGAACACCACAGCAACTCCAAGTTTGATGTCTTGTAGGGAAGCAATAACAGGGTTAGCAGCGTTAGCAGTTGCTTTTGTCGCAGGATGATGACATCATAACAAAGCCACACACCAACAGCAAAGCTGCATTTCATTTTGAATTGGGATTTTACACTCGGAAAATGAGCTAAATAGGGAAAATATGTTCGTAACATCTTTAAAAGGGACAATATTATGTGTTTCTCAGGCGTATATTTAATTTTTATACCTTAATAAAGTAACTTATTCACCTTTAGTTATTAAAATGCCGTTTATATGTTTAAATAGAAAACAAACTTGACTTCTACTCATATCTGTTTCAAACCAGTTTGAAAATGGCCTCTGTCTCTTTAAGAACCTCCTTCCGCTTCTGTCCTGCCCATTTCAACACATCATCACAGCCACTTCTCTCTACAGCCGGAATTCCCAAAGTGGGGGCCACGGGGTACTAGGGGGGGCCTCAGAAGACTGGGGGGGAGATAATAAAAAATTAAGAAAAAAAAACTCAACTCCATTCCACAATACATGTATTGATATAAATCCACCCCAAGTTTTCACCACAACCCGTGGTGTTCCACAGAAACAGGCCAGGTTATATCCAGTCCGTATTTTTGCACCAACCTTCTCCTCTACCTGTGAACAGTCTGAGCGGCCGGTGTGTGCGCCCCCACGACTTTAAAAAAGAGGAAAAGGAAAGGTGAGTGGCTAGTTATTAAACATGTTAGGAAGAAAGAGATAGATAAAGCAGAGAAACTAAGAGAAGAAAAAGTTCATGCAAGATGAGTTAAACCAGGGGTTCCCAAACTTTTTTGTGCCAAGGCCCCCCAAACAACATTAGCTTCTGGCTGGGGACCCCCTTGCATATCGACAAAAAATTGCAATAATATATGTAAAGAAACATCAACTTTTTAATTGTTTTTCTCACTATTGAGTAGCTGTAAAGCTACTTAATATTTAATGATTTTACTTGTCCAGCAGCAGTGACCATAGCAGCACTGCTGGTCGGTTCATTTGGCCTTTTTTGTCACAAACTTGTCCATTGCCATGCTAGCTTTAGACTGAACAAACTGTCCCTAACCTCAGGAGAACTGCCACCTGTAGTCACCTGGGTGTCAGTTCTCACGAGTTCAGTCCTGAGAGCAGGAACAAACCTGGAACAATAACAAAATAGAGAGATGGATGGTTGTAGCAAAGTCAAAGGCATTCTTGCCAAAAAATAAAAATGTCATGTAAATATCTCTTAAAAATGGGACGGCAAATGTATAAATAAATACATTTAATAAAAAATGTGCTTCAGTTCTCTTTTCTGTTTTCATTTAGGCTCAATAACATAAGAATGTCCACAGCATTTTAATGTCAACAAAGTTATGGTTATCAGATTCTGATCACCTCATTGAATTTGTAAATGGTTCACAAGTGGTTATTTTAGATTTCTTGTACACCTGTCTTCAAATGTAAGGAATACTGGAGCTTGGTTGGGATGTAGATGGCTCACAGTGACAGTGGGCAGTTTCATTTTCCTTTTCATAAAAATCAAAGCAAATATTAAGAAACAAAAAACAACCTCAAAAAGTTTTTTTTTTGTTTTTTTTTTTTTTTGTGGGTCCTGCTCCACTTTCTTGCTCCTCCTCTCCCTCCTCATCTGTCCCTTCCTCCTCCTCTTCACTTCTATGCATCAAACTCCATGACTGACTCTGGCCTTTTCAGCTGCTAATAACAGCAACAACAATCATACATTTATAGCACTTTTACAAAAAAGTCAGTCAAAATACAAAATCATAAGAAAATCTCTACACACAGTAGATGAATTACTCACTGCAATGTATTTTTTGAGGTGATAAAAATAGCAATAAATTAATATAGTCACAGAAGAAGAAAACAATTTTTGAAATATATTTTCTTTTACAATGAAGAAAATATGTATTTTTCTACTCAGTCAGTATAGATTGATTGTAATTTGTTATAAGCAGATTAAAGATTTCTGCAGGTGTGAAACATTCCTGATATTCTGTGTTTAATGTTTTGTGAGCCCTGAACACATTCAGAAATACGTAGATTAATCCTTCCCAACAAGAAACGATAAAAATATGGAGGAAAAAAGGCAGAGCCCCACTCCTCTGGATGAGTACATTACCTACATCCAAAAGATATTTCAAACACTTCCCCTTGTAAAATTCTCCATTACATGGGTCAATAGAGGGCAATGAGAGAAGAATAAATACCCAGCCCACTGCAGAAGACTGCAGGCTTCACTATGGCTTGCACACACAAACACCCCCCCACACACACACAGACATAGGCTGACACTTGCTGTCAGCCCACCTGATTGCCTGTTAGACGGTCTCACCCACCAAGACAAGTGCCCTTTATCGCCAAGAACCATTTTCTCCGCCATGTCAGATATGGGGATATTAATAAATGCACAATGACAGTACTTAGGGAGGCGAGCAGCTATCCTGCCTCCGCAAATTTACCCGCGGGTCACTTTTGTTGTACGACAGGGAAAGAGAAACTGCGGAAACAAACAGGCACGGGTCAGAAACTCATCTTCTCTCCCAGATTAAAAACTCATCTTTCAAGGCAGTGCGGCGTTATTGAGGCTGATTCTTAGTGCTCTCCATGCAAATAGAAGTGTGATTAGGCACGGTGGGGTGGGGGATGGGGTGGGGGCCTGCGAGGGAGAGGGAAACGATGTGTCTCCCTGCTCAATTACCTCCGTGAGGATAACTGAGAGATATGAGGCCAAAGGCTGCCTCTGCCTCCACAGCACTCATTAAGAGTCAAGGTGCTGTGTATTCTGGTAAATGATCTATATACACACATCTATACACAACGTTTGTAATTTTTTTCTAAACTACCACATTTAGCTCCGTACAGTACTGTGGTTTTAGCATCACCGATGATACGTTTAACTGTGCTCTGTGCTGTCTTTAGCATTTCTTATCATGTAAACACAGGAGATTGCAACAGCAAACCCAAAACGGTAAAAAAATATTTAAAATATTGAATAGTATTGCAAAAAAAAAAAAATACTAAAGCAACTAATTAGACTAATGAACTACAAAAACACAATCACCTTCTCTTTCTTTTTTTTGTTTTGTCGCCTTTTGATTTTGATGTGTTTTGCTCCTCAGGCTCTTTGAGAGTTTTCTGATATTCATCATCAGTCGTCAACATATCTGAGGAATCCAAGCTTTGTTTTTTTAGTATGTGTACAACAGTGGATCAACATTTGAGTAATAGTTGGAAAAAAGTGGATGAATAAGATCAAGCAACAGGTTCACCCTCACACTCGTGTGTTATCATATTAGGTATAATTCTGATGATGGGATTTGATGCCTTTTTAATGAAAAGCACTCTGACAGACCAAAGGCGACTGCGATAAAATGCTGGAGATTAATCTGCTGACTGTTGTTTTCTCATTAACCTTAAATTATGCAAACCAGTAGGTTCCTATTTGAGTCTGTGGACAGCTCAGTCCTACAAAGCCCCTCCTTCTTCTCATCCTCTCTTCCTGATAGCTTCATGCTTTCATGTTGGCTCCAACAGTTTTTGCCAGCACTGACCTCTGGTGAGACATAAGGTCACAAAGTATATTTTCTTTTCTAAGGTAAAGTCTGTTTACATGAGGTTGTTTTTTTTATCTGCACCTGTGTATGTGAAGCACAAAAAAGCCATAAAGCCAAGAAGGTCACCATAAACAAACCCTCATTCACTCCCGCATTCATTTTTTTAACAACTCAACTTGTTTGCTTCAGTTCTGGGTTAGTTTGTACTTTCACCCCTTTATACTTCCTCAGTTTTAGTCACAACTGTACTTTAGGAGGTACAAAAATGATACATCCTTACATTGGTCTTATTGCGTCTGCCTTGGGAGCCCCAACATTAATTATTGTTTTACTGGAGTAATTATACCTTCTGTAGTTTGAGGGGAGATTATAATTTGTCTAATCCTTAGTCCTGTCCCCTAACTCATCCATCCATTATCTATTATTACTTTATATTGTTTACCTGCTCCTTTCTTTCAGGGTCAAAGAGGTCACTGGTGCCCATATCCAGCAGTCACTGTGCGAGGGGCGGACTACACCCTGGACAGATTGTAAATCCATCACAGGCACACATAGAGACACAAACAACTATTCATTCTCTCACTCAAACAGGGACAATTTAGAATTACCAATTAGCCTAAAATTCACGTTTTTGGTCTGTGGGAGGAAACCCACGCATGCACAGAGAGAACATGCAAACTCTACCCAGAAAGGTCCCTGGATGGGATTTGATCTAGCAACCTTCTCTCTGAGAGACAAAAGGGAAAATGTTTTAAGAAGCAGTTTCTTGAGCAATTAGTTGAAACAGAGTTTATTTTTATCAAGAGCTTTAAAAAGAGGAAAAAAACTTTTATTGGGAACCAGAAGGCCAAGCTGATTAAACATAAATGTATTATTAAAAAAAATTCCTTCTTTAAGATCACCACAGCGATCAAACTCACATGAAAGATTTGGCATTTGTTTCCTAAAGTAACCTGGGCTCAAACCTGCAGAATTCTGACTCAGAAGAGTTGAGGCTTTAGGTAAAATAGAAGAATATTGTTGTGCATCATACACCACCTGTGTGTTATGCCTTTTATTTTGTTTTTTTATCACGTCATCTTTGATTTTATGTTTTGAGCCACAAAGACAATAGCAACAGATTTACCACCATTAATAATTCTTTAAGATATAGATTTTTGTGTTGTACTTAAAACTTGGAAAATGTTCTATGTAGCTTGGCAATATGATGAAATTTAACTAGATTTTTAAGGCAAATTGTTCTATAATAGTTCACACCAGAGTTTATCTGAAATTTAAATACCTGCGTCACCTGCTGTCCTTCATAAGTGAGCTCACCGTGTTTCAACAGAGGATGAAAACAGAATTAGAAAAAAACAAAACGATTCTTTCAAGCAGTGAAACAGCTGTCGATTTGCCGTCTTGGTGGAGCTACAAAGTGGTGGCGGTGAGCTGGGAGATCCCTTCTGCCTTCCTCCACCTGGATCCATCGCCCTTGGCGAGCACTTCCAAGGACGGCCGACAAAGTCTGCAGCAGAGTTCGATAATGTCGGCACAGATCCTTTAGAGCCCCACACAGCAGCTGCTTGGGTGGTTTCTCAGTAACATGTGTGTCTGGATGTGATTGTTGTCATTTTGTTTTAGAACTTCTTGTTACATTAGGTACCTTGTGGAGATGCTAGTCCTCATGGGGAACAAAGCCAGGCCAAATTAATCCCATTAAACCTGGGTATATTTGGTCCAGACCAGAGTAAACCCCAAGATTGGCAACAATATCAACAATGAGAACTGGACATGCTGCAGTCTTCTCTGAGCTCCGTCTCACTTCATGTCTTATTATAAATTAACTGATGGACGGTGGAAAGGCTCGATCTTCCTATGCTCCATATTTCTCAGTTGTCACGCTTAATTATTAAATCACTGCTGCACAACATTTTTGTGAGTGTTAACAGTTGCAGGTGTCAAAGATTTGCAGTTTTTGTCGCTAGAATGTCATACAGATGTTGTGCAACAGTGATGCAATAGTTCAGCATAATGTGGATCAGATTTCATGAGGACTTTTAGAGACCCACGCCAACAGAGTCATTTAGTGGGATTCAGAATGAAAATGTATGTTTTTGGGGTTAGGTTTTTTTGTTTGTTTGTTTGTGTTTTTGCATTCATGTATCTAATCACCATGACAACCCAGTGAGATACTAACTAATAGGAGAAATATGAAGTTTTAAAACAGGACGATGGAAACTGTAAATGGAAAAACACTGTGAATTTATGTAGTAAACTGGGAATATAGTGTTCTAGGGAGGTGGTTTGTGTTAATGTTAGAATTAAGACACCGTGTCTAAAATGATCAAACTAAATTCAAATCAGGCATATTTTCTGTGTAACAGGTAAAAAGGGGAACCTTACCTGCTCTGTATGTGTGAGTAAAACCTGAGACCTGTTCTAAATCACCCCCCACCCTCATAGAAGCAGATGACATTTCATCAAATATTTATATTAATAAAAACAGTGTGTGAACAGCGTAATTAGAAGCCAGGTTTGACGCCGGGCCGAACCCTCGGGTCTCCGGTTTCGGCCGCTGTCCTTGTTCTGTGGCTTTCAAAAGCGGTGCCGCAGTGTCGGACAGAGTCAACCCGCCACTCCCCACCCCCGCCAATGTGATGGTTTGTGCCGCACCTATGAAGCAACATTTAATTTCTCCCATCCCATTTTCTCCTGTCGTTCCTATTTATCTCACTCCGAGACGAGCCTAAATGTGCTGATGAGACACGTGCACGCTTGGCAGTCACTCATCCCTCCTCCTTCAACAGTTTGCAGATGAAGAGCTGCTGCTGAGCACATGATTATATTTTCAGGTTATTAATTACTTTCCAATTACTTAAACAAATATGCTACATTGAGTGCCTAATTTCCCTGCTAAACTGCAGCAGATGGATGTCGCCTCGGCTTGGGCCGGATAACGCTTCGTGCCTCCGCGTTAAAGGAATTCGCAAACACGGAGAGGAACATCATGCACCGCTCGCTGCTGCTAGCTGTAGCACATTAGTTAATTAGTGAACCTTGGAGCAGGGCAGCAGGACGTTGTGTGTGTTTTCGATGGAGCCTTGCAGAGAAGCAGCTGTTATTTATTACTCGAGCATTTTGAAGAGAAAAGTTCAGAATCAATGTTTTTGATTTTGTTCTTTTTTGCAACAAATTATATGTAGCTGCAGCTTCTCAGCTCAGACATCATTATTTCCTTGTATGCTAACTTTTGCTTAGCTGCTTGTTATTCAGTTTGCTTTTTTTTTTTTTGATGCACAGGTATGTACACGCCTGTGTTTGCACGTGTCTGTTTATATACACACTAACTCTCGCACAAAATTGAAGCCAAACTCTTCAGTCACATCTAAAAGCCTAATGGGAAATCTCTCCCCTAATTAAGATGCATGAATAATTCAAGCAGAGGCATACTAATTAGTATTCCATCAGTCCTCTGTGGCGATGACGGCCTGTCGGGGCTCATCGCAGCTAGTTACAGCCTGGACGGCAGGGAGGACGGCTGAGGAGAAGGAATGTGGACACCTTGAGAGCTGCTTGACAGAGTATCCTATCATTACTGTGGAAAGCATGACAAGCTTCCTATTTTTCTCCGTCTCCGTAATCAACAACAACACCGCATCCTTTGTCGATGGAAAATCTGGCGAGAGAGATAAAACTCGAGAGGAAAATGAGCTTTTTACTTGTTGCACTGATTTGTCTGAGCATGTGTAGTTTTCTCATCATCCTGAAACCCACATAGTGCTGCTGTAAATGCATGATTTAGCAGTGTTATGGCCCCGTAGTTATTGCCTCGCTCTCTGAGGGGCTGTTTATTGCTAGTAAAAGCAATAAAGAGGTGTTAAGATGGAAATTAAGCCTGGATAAATCACTGAGGTTAACTCTGGTTTGGCTTGCAATTACAGCGTTCCTTCAGTGAAATTAATTCTTTTATTCTTCACAGCAGAAGTATAAAACCTCGTACAGAAACGTGCTAATGTAGCTGCCATTCTTTGCAGTCACTCTCTCGTTGTTTCCTCTGCGTAACTGTCATTAAACGCTGTATAGTTTTAATAGCAGGTAGATGGGCCTGTGGCTGTGCTGCTGTTTGAGTATTCACCATTTTGTTGCCACGAGGCACAGACTCGGTCTGCCGTGCACTCGCGTTAAGAAGAAAGCTTCCTGCAGGGCCCCTGTCTGTGTGAGTGTATGTAGCCCTGGGGAGGCGGGCTGAGGTTCTGTGGCGTCTTTGTGCTGGGGTTAACCTTGGCTCAGGGCTAAACACAGAGGGAATGTTCTGAGAGGACCTTCAGCCATCAGCAGTGGCTTTTCATATACTGCTCCTCTCCTGTGGGAGCGCCGCCACAAACACAACTATTGATCCGCTGTCACACGCTCACAGACTCCTCCCTTCAGCGTTCCCTCTTTTCTCCCAGCGTCATGTGTGTGTGTGGGTGTGTGTTTTGTCAGCAATGTTAGAAAATACTCACCTTAGTGGTCACAGATACCATGATGTGGTATTGGAGGTATCGATGTGTTATAGGTGTCCCATGTTTCCTGTGGACTTTGGCTTTTGCATCATTTTTCCAGTTATTATTTTTAAAATCGTGTTATATCCATAACACTTTGCCCAGTTTGTGTTAAAAATATGAACCAATGACACCGATATATGTGAACTTCAAAGTCATAGATGGCTCTTTAACCAACACGTTTAATTCTGATTGGACTGGCGAGCTAAAGGTAAATCTGAGTTGACCAAAATGTAGCAAAACTCCAGGCTCACAAATGTTATTGTGATTTATGTAAACTTTATTTTAAAATAACATTTTGACAGCAATATTATAATATTTCCATTACATAATTATTTACATAGAACTCAGTGGTTATTTATAAGCACAGGTAGCAGCAGCTAGCTGTAGCGCTTCAGGTGCAGCCTGGTGCAATTCTAGCAGGAAAATCATAATAATTCTGCTAGATATATATAGTATTTACATAAATCAGAATAAAGTTTTTGAGGTTCTAGTTGTTAAAAAACTGCCGGAATCCACTCAAGTCCTGACCTCGCTCAGACTAGCATCAGTCCAGTCAGAATTAAACTGTTTTTCCAAAGTGAGGCTGTTCAAAAGGTTATCTACACCAGGTAAGATATTCTTGTTTACACCATTACCACAGAACCCCACTTCCACAAATAAGAAATGTCAGCCGTCCTTGCTCTTCTTGACCTTTAATATAGTTAAAAATAGTCTTTATGTTGCCTCACAAAATACACACAACAATATTATTTTCTTCTGAAATTTGCAGAAAAGAACTGTATATCTAATGCTTCTTGTTCTATTCCTTATTTGAGAAACATAAATCACAACCTCAACAAAGTCTGATGAGGCTGAACTATTACAAGGCTGCAACTTTTAAACTGAGCCCTACAACCTCTAAATAGTCTTTGAACACCTTTAAATTAGTTCTAACTTCCACACCAGTCATTGAGTCATTGAGCTTAGCTTTTAATTGTATTTTTTCAGTCCAGTGCTGTTCTGTACCATCATATTACAGGTTAGTTGAGTTTTTGCTTGTTTCTTTTGTTCTTTCACACTGTATTGTGATCTTTCTTTACACCTTGTCTTCTTTAATTATCACTTCTAATAAACACTTATTTTACCCTTTGTATACTTGTAAATGAGTGAGACAAATACACATTGTTGGTTCATGAAGTAAAAATGACACTGTGGAATTCACTTGTCAAAATATTTTTATTCAAACATATTCCAGAAAGATTTGTACAATTTCATAAATAATCAGTGAACTTGTTTGTTTATCTCCATAAACCACCTTTTTGTAATTAACTCCGTTTCCAACTTCACAAATTTGCCATTTCAGCCTGTTCAGCTGACCTGCTGTGCGTTGACCTAAATCTGTTCTCATGAGATTTCATTAACGGTGTTAATGAACCTAAAATTAGTTCCTAATTTCATTGTTGTGTCAAGAAACATTCTCAAGGGACCAAGTTTATTCAGAGTGGAGATATTCGTCACTGTGCTGCAACAAATCATTTGCTCACCTTTGACTCTTGTCAGGTTTAATGTTGCCTGGATATAAACCTCCACAGCTCACTTATCTGCCAGCATCGGCTGTGCACTGATGAAAACATCTTTGTTGTCAGGAAACTTTTATTTTTATGCTTTGTGATCCAGGTCATGAGTCTGAATGTGCATCAATAGTGAAAGAGACTAAGAAATTTGAGCAGATTTGAAGTATTTGAGAATGAAAAAAAGGGAAAACTTGAAATTATGAAGAAAAGAATAGGGGTAGAAGGTGTAAGTGGAATAGATTCGTGAGGAAAAAAGTGAAAAAAGGGGGGAAAACTGGAAGACCATGATGATTCATCTCCACAACCTCCGTATGCTGAATAAATGGCTGACCATTTCCACATCATAAATATCATCCTCCCCTTTTAATGTGCTCAGCTCTGAGGTGGGCCCCAGCTACAATACTCTGGGGTGATTTTTGAGAAGGGGCTGGCGGTGGGTACACAGGGGAAGATCCCTTAGCAGAAGCTGCAGGAGGAGAGGCTGCAGGGAGGGGGTGGGGGGCAAAGCGTGGCTCCATCCCCAAAGCAGGCACCATATCTGTCCAGGTCCCAGAGGGCCCAGATGTGCACCAGATGCCAGGATGAACAAAAAGGAGCATTACTCTTTTTCAGATTGATGACTTTCCCCTTCATTTCCTCAACTCAGATGAGTGAATATGCTAGGGTGGTGGTGGTGGGGGGGGGGGGGTGAAAGACAGGTACACTCTCACTTAAACTTGTGCAGTAAGACTACAGTTGCTTACTGTGAAGCCTTCTGGGATTACCTGTCAAGATTTTGAACAAAAATAGAAAAATGTATGGGTGTACATTTTCTCTCCCTTTTAATCCTATTTTTTTTTTTTTGAATGTAGACTCCTCATGCTGAGCAAGTTGGTGACATTGGGCTCCAATTTGTCCTGGCATGTTGAGGACTGGGCTCATTTTTCTGAATGTCAGACATTGTCCCCTCTGATGAATCTTCTGGCCTGAAGCCTGGGCGGATTGGCTCACACGGTGGCTACAGGCATATGATTGATGACTGGAGGAGTAGTCTTCAGCTTTGCTCTGATTTCCTCCCGAACAGCGAATCTGACAGCCCCAATCACCAGACGGACGTTAGAATTGGGTCCTAAAATATCCGACACCAAAGCCTCTGCCAAGTCTCACTGTCTAAACTGCCCGTGTTCCTCTGTGTGTCGAAACGGTGGAAAATCTTTGTGTGATGAAAACAATTTGTTTCTTTTAGAAGTCTGTAATGTAAAACACCCACACCAACATCTAGTAGCAGTAGGCTGGCTGTTTTCCACATTAAATTGTAATTAAGGGGGGGAATTTGCAGAATATCTGGGGTCCCATTCAGAACAGCTTCCCTCAGCACTCACACAGGCGGGGAGAGTGTCAAGAAAACTCTATGGATGAGTGCTCACCTTGAAAAACACACAGGTGGTGCATCTTTTCCTCAATTAGCACCTTTTCCAAAGTCCCCCATTTCCCATTCCTTCCCACAGTATGGGTGTGAAATTTAAACTCCACCACCTGCATGATTGCTCTTCTCTTCGGGGCACTGCTGAGGCAGCACAATGCCAATCACCGGAGGACTGCAGTTACAAAACGGGGGTGTTTACAGGGAGAAGGAGTGTAAGCCAAACTCAGCGAGGAGTGAAGATGAGGCACTGACTTAACGGCGTCCTTCGAAGTGTCCTACTGAGACTCACAGATGAGTCATCAGATTTGCTTGGCCACACTCCTCTCAGTGCCAATCTGGACCGTCTGTTTGTTCCACTGAAACATCCCTCGTTCCCCTCTACCCTTCTCTAATTTCTGACTTCACTCAAAGTCCCATGGCTGTTTACCAGGTGTGTAAAATTGCACTTGGCAATTATCAGGTACCCACCAAGGAGCCGGGCTAAATCCTTGGGTTGGATTAAAGAAACGTGATTGGCTGCAATAAAAGTTTTTTTTCGGGGGAGTCATCTGTTTTAGAGGAATAAAAAGCAGATGATGCCTAGCTGGGGTGGGACATTTTTAATGGATGTTTCTCTGCTCTTTTCAAAACTCACTTTTTCAACTGGTGAGGCATCTCACTTTCTTCTCCGCATAGCTAATATTCTAAAGCAAAAGTGCGATGATGCCAGTCAACAATGGGTGAATTTAGCATAGATGCTGCTATAGTATCAGTCCGTCCATCCGTTTTCTTCCGTTATCAGGGGTTGGGTCGCGGGGGCAGCAGCCTAAGCAGAGAGACCCAGACTTCCCTCTCCCCAGCCACTTGAGCCAGCTCATCTGGAGGAATCCCAAGGCGTTCCCAGGCCAGCTGAGAAACATAGTCCCTCCAGCGTGTCCTGGGCCTTCCCCTGGGCCTCCT
>JARVJO010000365.1:5311982-5334469 GCA_031762555.1 Cynodonichthys magdalenae | reverse complement strand
TTATTCATTTCCTTTTTGCGAAATTTTAAAAATTCGCTCTAAATTCGAATTAAATTGGATGGAAACACGGCTAGTGTTGACCTTGTGTTTGATGGCTTAGATCTGCACATAAATACTGTAGCTGATCTATGCAGTTATATTATTGTGTGCAGAGTTTGTTCAGCTGCATAACATTACCCTCAGTCAAGCTATCAGAGGCCATTTTCAAACCGATACCCGCTCTGTGTGAAGGTGGGTTTATGTCCCTCAGCTAACGACGCCCTGGCATGTGCTCTATAGGACTGCTAGTCACACGGCTGGCACCAGTACCCTCAGTAAAGCGATACATCCAACTGGCGTAGTGGGGCACATACAGTAAGAACTGAACAGATGCCACTCAGTCCTGCAAGCCAAAGTGATGCAACAATGAGCTGGCTGAGCACCTAAAAAAAAGTAAGCCAATAATGAGAGAACGTCTCTGCTGGGTGACGACACAGCATGGAGCCTCACCACAGTGGCCATTTTTCCCCACTCTGCTACATTGTTTGTCCTTTTTCACCGTTCTTGCCAGTTTTTTGTTTTTTTTGGCAAGTTTTTGTCTTCACTTTGTCACCTTTAAATTCTGTTTCCTGTTTCTTTTTCCTTTTCCAACTCAGATATTCATTTTTTGCCTTTTATTTGTCTCATTTCCTTTTTTGGAATCCAAAAAAACTCAGTCTTGGTGTTCTACTGTCTGTACATGCCTGTATGAATATGTGTGTGTTGCTGATGCACCCCATGACATATCGAGGTAATAAAAAGCTTCTCTGTAGGGACAGTTGTGGCCCACCCACTAATTAAACACCTCCTATGTGACCTTATTGCTGGTGCCAGTTGTTATAGAGTCTGATTTCATCTTCTGGACCCCTCGCTGCATCAAACAGCATCTTCCTTCTTTGAATCAAATGAAAAGTTGGAGCTGTGGAAGATGAAATGGAAGGACAAAAAGACTTTTTTCTTTTTTTTTTCACAAAATAGTATTTCATATTTGAGGTATAAATGCCGGTTTTCACATTTTAATGAGTTTGTAAAAAGCCACAAATTTCAGAACAACTGTTTGTTTGCATTAAAGTTGTTTACTCCAGCAGCAATGTATATATTTTAATTTGCTTCCTGTGTTACTGATGAAGATGCTTATTTGGTATCATCAGTTGCTATTTTCGTTGGCTCACTGAAAAAAACTGTTTTTCTTTCATAACAATGTCCTCCAAGTTGATGGCACCACTTTTTTAAAAAAAATTGGTTGGAGCCAAAAAATTTGTTTTTGCAGAGTAACCGTGACATACTAACTAACCAGACTTCTGAGGGGGAAGAGCAGGATATTTGGTATTTTTGGAGGTAAACAATATAAAGCTTTCATACTGATGGCCATATTACAAAAATTCTCACTTATATTCTTTGAATTAATATTTACTCAGAACTCATTTATAAGAGCTGTTCCAACAACCACGGGCAGCTTTAGTTTTACATTCATTTTTGTCCTCTTGTTCAACTTTTATTTTCTTCAGACATCCACTTATATCACACCCACTTTGTAAAAAAATATTTTTGTCTTAATAACAAACTTAACTGTGACTTTTCAAACTTAGTCAAATAAAATGTGAACATTATGACCATATGAAGTTTTTGTTATACATAAATAAAATATAAAGACAGACCATGTGCAAGAATGCTTTCAGCATGTATTAAACATTTCAGGCCTGACTCAACACACTTTTAAAGTAAAATGAACAATGTGGCAGAAAACTGTGTGTGTGTGTGTTAGGGTTAGGCCTCCTGGATGAAGGTGTCCTCTGATTCTGTTCGTTCTGAGGCAGGGGGTCAGAGCGATGGATGACTCAGCACCTGTCACCAGCCAAGCGCAGCTCATCACTTACCTGCTCCATATGCTGCCCATTAAAGTCAGACATGTGGCCACTCTGCGTTCAGAGTCCACACACCTGGTGACCCTCTGCACATCTGTTGACGAAGTCTTTAAACACATGCAGGAAAAGAAAAAAAACTGCTAAAACTGAAAAGAAAAAAAAGAAACATTTAGAAATGTATGTTTCGCTGGAAATACCAACAGGAATGGATCAGGCAAATGAGAACATTAGAATAAAAAACTCATTTTGTCCCAGACTGTAAATATACTTCATCGCTTGGTGGTCACAAAATACTGATTATGGTTCCCACAAAACATAGTTTGTAAACATAAATAGTAAAGTCATACTTTAAAAGCTATATTTTTGCAGATTTTATCTGAATTGGTTCCCATTTTAAGAATGAACACTTATAAATGCCTTTTTATCCATTCAGCCATTTAACTGCTCTGTTCAAAGTAACAACAATATGATCATTTACAGAAGTTTTAAAGCTGCACAGAGGCAGTTTAACCTGAATTAGACCCTCACTGGAGAATGGCCAGCTGTAAATTACCTCCTGAGAGGGAGCTGGAGTTTAAAGCAGGAGACAAATTTACTCTCTGCACCAGCGACACAGCTGAAGTGCCTTCGTGTGAATGTGAAAGACGTGTGCATTCGTTCATGTATGAACAATTACAAAAGCATCTTTCCTTCATGAGCCTAGCATAATTGTGTATGTGTGTGTGTGTGAGAGAGAAAGAGAAAGAGAGAGAGAGAAAGCCTGAAAGCATGCTTCACTGGCTGTGTAAAAGAAATGCAGAGGGCATTCTCTTCAAACGAACGCTATTCAAAGAGCAGGGAGTTTCAAAAAGAGACAGCACTGAGGGCAATTGAGTTTGAACTGTGTTTGTGAAAAGGAGCCCGCTTTTTAGAAAAGAACAAGGAAAAAAAAAAAAGAAGGAATTCCTGAAGTTCACTCGCTGAGATTTATTGGAAGGGGAGAGAATATTAGGGGGCAGGGGGGAGTCAGACAGACAGGCAGAGAGTGAGTTTACTACTGGAAGGTAACAAGGAAGAAAGACACGAAGGGAAAGAAAGTGTCGAAGAAAGGGACACATACTGGCCTGGGGCTCTGCTACGTGCCATGCCTCTTCAGGAGACTCGAGGAGAAGAGGAGAAAAAGAAAAAGAGAGACAAAACGAGAAAGAACAAAAACATCCACTTTCCATGAATACCTATGGGAGCGCTTGCAGTAGCGTCCTATATAGCTGCACCGATCTGACCCCAGCACTGCAGGAGTGATGGTTACTGAGTGGCCCGGTGCCCCGTCATGCCAGCTCCCTCACACACACATAATAAACACACTCCATCACCCGTCCGTCTGAACCACACCGCCCAAAGAGAGCATATTAATTATAGATGTACGTTAAATTACTTTCATTACCTCCCCTGCTCAGTGGTCAGGACAAAGACAGGGATGATGGATGGAAAGGCTTTGTTATATCTCCCCAAGTAGCAAATGTCCCTTCTTTCCCTTTCCCTAACCCTTTTCCCTCATTCCTGTTTTCTTTTTCTTTTTTATTTGCATCAGTTCCTCTGCATTTAGCGTCTGTTTGTCCTCTTTTCCCTGCTTGACTCTTTCCTCACAGCAGATAATGATATGTCTGGTGTTTGTCTTTAGAGAATGAGTAAAGTTAGGAGTTGCACAGAGACGGTTTGAGCTTTTCTATGATGTAATACTGAGCATGAAATGGATCCAAAGTTCTGATCTGATACTGATAATCCAGCAGAAACTGGCAAATTTAGTTAGAAAAAGTGACCTATGATGTTTTTTAATTATGGATAAAATATTGGTGTGCTGTTAAAATTATTTTTAAGAGTTCTGTGTCCATTTGACATCTAAGTCTAACGGTTCACGTTTTTACCAAATTTAGCCAAATTGTCTAGACATCAAGTTGGAACTTTTTAGGTGATGTTTTGAACCAAAAAGGCTCAGATGAACCAAAATTATTTTACAAATGTCTATAAACCATAGCAGTCATGCTTAAAGGCCCCTTTACAGTGTAAAAACACACCTTATGTCAACTTATGAAAAAGATGTTGAAGATGGAATAAAAATATCAGCTGGAAGCCTTATTTGGATGTATAAATACTGCGATGCTATAGATCCAATATGTGAGTCATTTAGCAAAGCAAAATTTTCACAAGTGTACAAATTGTCAAAGAAATTATAGTGACAGAACCTTTAGCTCCTGGTATATGGGTGTCAAATCGAGTACAAGTACTTTGGTTTGTGTACTTGCCGATACCAAGTATTTACTGAACTTAAACCAGTGACTTCAAAAACATATATTTTATTTAGAACAAAGTTCTTATACAGTCCATCTAATGCAGAATATTTTATTTCACTTGTATAAATTTCTTGTAACACATTCAATGGAATATTGATACCAGTATTACAGTAATATGTGTCATAAGGCTTTTCATTAAAGTGTGTTTGGTTGAAATTAACAAAAGTTGCAGCCAATAAAAATGAATCACACTAACATTATAAATAACAATTTTATTGTTTTTATTGAATCAAAACAACAACTATGAGTCAAATATTCCAGTAAAAGTAATTTATAATGCTTTTTTAATACCAACAGTGGTCTGAACCTTAACTTTACTGCTGTTTTATTTTGCTAATATGTTAATATGTATTAACATGTGGTTTGCTGCTTTTGGCTACATCGATCAAAACTGTTTCTTACGTGTGTCATGTCTTTAAGGGATTTAGTGATACCTTTTTTGTTGTAAATACAATCTTTTTAAAACACGAGAAATAAGATTTAATGTACCTCCAACAAGCATTGTCAAAATCTTTATGTGTACGGAAGAAGGCATGAATGGTTCAGTCGTTTTTAAAATCAGGTGCAGCTCCTTGAACACAACCAGCTTTTGCAACGAGTGTTCCTAATAACCCTCTGGCAGACATCACATGATACCTGACATCTACAAGCACCTATGGAGGTGTGGTTAATGTAGACCTGGCAGATATGATCTAACATTATCCCTGTGTGTACTCCCCAAACAAATAAAGAGCTGCGTCTTCCTTCCAAAGGCCACCCGGCCCGGCTCAGTGGGTTCATATGCGTCTGTGTGAATGCAGACTTCTCCTTGCTTCACGATGCTCTGTAGGTTTGATGTCACTCCTGCGAGGGGAAGCGTTACACTGGTTTGCCTTGTGCTTGCTCAACACTATCTAATCTCTGCTGCTCTGAAACATCCCCTTCAATTTCTTCTGCTGATAGATGCTGGTGCTCTTTGAGCCCTTTGGGAGCACATTCTTTTCTCTTTTACTCCTCTTTGCTTGTGTAAGAGCACTTCAGATTCATCAGGTCAGCCCCCCTTTTGTAAACAGTGGTGATTGGATACGCGGGGATCCATAGGTCATCAGAAAGGCTGATAATCAACATCCTGACGCCAGACTCTTGCTTTGCACTCTGTGTCTGTTTATGTAGTAAATCATGAGACCTCAGCAGTCAGGATGCTTTATGAAGAGTGATAACCAATTACGGTCACCCACTTCCAAGCTGGCTACTTGTTAAACAAGAACTGACAGTAAACTGAGAGTTGTCAATTACAGTTAGCGATACAGTGTTATTCCAGTCCTCATTAAGAGACGAGTCCAAAACGGGATCTATGTCACACTGCTTCCTTCCTGTTCAGGAGTACCAGTTTGCAATTTGAAGCGACAGATGTCATTTAAAGAGATCGTTTGGACTTTTTAAAGTTCTTTGGAGTCTTTATCAGCAGACAGAGTACTAGTACAGCAGGCACAGTCATCTCAGCTTAAAGAAACTTGTCATGAGAGTCAGACTTTGTTGCCTTCAACCTTAAAAACCATTCAGTTCATACAAAAACGATTCTATCAACTTTAACACCACTGTCCATTTGGTGTCATTTAGTTGGATAAAAGGTTGTAACTGCTCACAGTGAAAACCATGTTGGTCTCGTAGTCTGTTTTATTTTGTCGTCATGAAAAAAAAATACATTAACCAGCCAGAACTGTACTTCAATCTGACTCAAAAGTGGTGCAGTGTAAAAATCAGTAAAATAATGTTTATTCATTGAGGTGTGAGATGTTTTAAATTGCTGATATGCTCTGGAATAGTCTGAGTAGTTGTTAGTTCGACTCTTTGGTGAGAACTTCTGTTTGAGATCAAAATGGCTTCTGTCTCCTTCAAGTAAAATACCAAGTGCTAAAAAACCTGAAGCATTCCTTCATTAAATGCTTTGTATTTGTGTTCAATTGCTTGTCTATTAGCCAAGTACACCACTGGACATACTTCAACTCTCAGAAAGTAATTATTGGATGATTTGCAAGACTTTATTAGACTCAGCTTGATTCAAGATGGCTGCCACAGATAGTTCACCTTAGCAAACACAAAAAATGGCTACAACGCAGTCATTTTTACATTTATTGAGTTAAGATTAGCTGTGGTAGTAGCTGAGACTGATCCCTGGCACATACTTAAGCTCTAAAGGAGATCGCCATTTAAATCTTCAAGACAAGGCAGCAGGCAATTTGCACTCCTTCCTGGAATACTACCTCTTTTATTTTGCAGCTAAATCAAGTTTGCCTCAATGTCACATTTTCTTTTAACTAAGCTCCTATCTTGCTGATACATTTAGTATAAACACCAGTGGAAAAAGGAATTTCTACTAAGGTATATACATACGATTTCAAATTATTTTCTTGACCCACTTGTTTCTGTTCAGGGTCACAGCTGGTGCTTGTGGTCACGGGCGGGGCGGGAACACCCTGGGCAGATCACCAGTCTGTCACAGGGACACGGAGGAGCAGACAAAACTTGGCACTTTCTCTCCCACCCGGTGACAATTTAGTGCTACCAATTAACCTTATATACATGTTTTGGCTGTAGGAAACCTGAGTACCTGGAGAAAATGGACACATACACTGGTAGAACATGTGAAGTCTGCTTCCCCAGTCAGGAGTCAAACTTGTGATGTGATTTTTGCGAAGCAACACTTCTAACCCAACTGTTCTATCATGCAGCAAACATGTTTTTAACAAACTCAAGCCCTAATAAAAGTACTGCAACTTTAAAGCCCTTACATAATGGAACAGTACCTTATGGTATAATATTCAGGACACTAGATTTTTCTGTTCCACTGTATTTTTCAACCTGATCCACTCCGTGACCCTCAGGAGACACACCGGTCCTTTTTGCTATGAGCTTGGAGGACAACAGTCACGGAGCTCTGCAGAAACAAACACAGTGAGAAGGGCGGTCTGCAGCGAAGGGTTAGCGGGCCGGGAGGGGGCGGACAGGAGGTGAGCAGGAATATAATAATGACAAACAGATTCCCGGCCAGAGTGCCTCTGGGGAACCTTTCCACCTTGTCATGTCCAAAGACCTTGTATAGCACTCAACAAAGGGACAGGAGATAGGAGTTGTGGGGGCGCTGTGTGTGTGTATTTGTCTCTGAGGTTCTAATTTATTGGCCCAATAATTTGCTGATGTGTACGAGGCTGCATGCAGCTTGGAGCAGTATCCTGGAACATCAGGGGCCTTGCTTCATTAGGCGCCCACACCCTTAAGCTGCTGACATTTCCAAACTTGTTCCCCAGTCTTCTAATTGTCGCAAAAAGTCAGAACGCAGACACCGACACTGAGAAGCTTTACACTCTGTATGTCGATCTGATGTCATTTCTCATGTGTCTGAGTGTCATTTAGCTCCCTGTGTAAAAAAGAGAGAGCATGCTTTTATATGTCCTGAAGACCACAGATAAAAAGGAGCTTCACATTTATATGAATAGTTTTCAACATTGAAAATTATGTCATTTGTATAGGAAGATACCAAATATTACATCACAAATACACAATTTAAGACAGTGTGTTTTTATTACATAGAACAATCTTTACACGTGTGTAAAAAATTTCTCTGGAAATCATAAATCGTACATAAATAATTATTGAGCTGCCATTATTAGGATTATTTCTTCTATTTCTATTGTCACTGAGTCTGAGGTAAACACTCACATGAGCACCAACAAACTGTATCAAACCAATTAACAGAAAAATCAGTTCTCACCCAAATAAGAAATGTCAGAGCTAAATGTCACCACAGAGTGATTATATCACTGAGGAACAGTTTCTACATTTCACTATTACAGTCCAATTTGGTTTAAATACTGACAAAAGTAAAAAAAAAAAAATCATTACGAAAGAATTCAGCATCACAATTAAGTAATCAGTTTTGTCACAATAAATTCTTGTAAAAAAAAAAACAAAAACTTGCACTTGTAAAATATACAAATGTAGTGTTGCATGAGCTAAATAAAAACACAGAAAATCAAAAGATCCCACGACTGTTCCCCTGAGGTTCTTCGCATCGATGTATGAAAAATGAGTGTTTTCACAATAAAGACTGGGTTGATTTAGGATGAGTAAGAAGTCACAGAGAGGAAAGCAAGACTGATGCATTTAAGATCACTTTCCAGTGGATGTTCTGTTACTGCAAATATTTACTCTAAAAGGTTCTTAGGATCATCTGTAATTTTGCCGCACCAAGGAAAAAAAACAGCCTTTTACAATCATTACTGACACAATAACAAAAAACAAAAGACCAACTTCATGACTGGTGGATAAAGTGGTGTAAAACGAATCAGCAGTTGGTCCTGCTTTAACGTGGAATGCACCAATTAATGAATTATTAACACTGTTCCTGACATTCTAATGAATATACACTTAATAAATCCCAACACTAGTTACAACAGCTTTAAAACAAAACCCCACATTCCAGAGAACTAAAATGTTCAAACATCAGACACCCAGAACAAAGTCAGATGCTTCTGGTCAATACTTAACTGCTCACAGGCAGATAATAATGTGAACTGTGGTTAAAATGCTGACTTGGATTTTGCTTCTGTTCATAAACATTTTTTTGACCTACATAAAGAAAATATTAAAGCAGTACATATTGAAAACCCTGTGCAGCGTTTTAATCTTTAAATATGTACAGAACCAGGCAGACTGGGGGAAGTATAAGATTTTAACAGGTTTCTGATAACTTAAGGCAACAACACCACAATTTCACATAATAAAAACAAATAAAATGCATTTAAAGTGATTAATATCATGGAAAGGCACCTGCTGCTGAAGTTAATAACCTTAGTCAGCACAAAACAGGCATTAACACAAAATCTGATGAGATGAGAGTCCTTCTTAAACTTCTTCACTTTGAGCATGAGCTCTACCAATAATGCCGAGATTGTATATAAATTTATTTTCACAGTTTATCATTATAATCAATGGTCAACTAAAGGGTTGTTTTAAAATAATGAAGATCAGGACAAAAATACAGAATTATACAGCTGAATTTGATGAAAATACTAATATTTATTTATAACAATAAATACTTATGTGTTGAACATACATTTTCTGTCATCCTGGTTTATGCGACCTAAAACTGAGAGCTTAACTTGATAGGTAATTAACTTAAACTAGTTAAACTAGTTGAAATATTTGTGTCAAAACACGGATACCTTGAAAGAAATAATAGGGAATGTTGCTCGGGTAGCTAAACCATGACTGTCTGTTTTTTGATACCTAAACAATTACATTCTACTTGATTTATTTTTTCATCTAATTAGAACCAGGTGCAACATTTAAGGAGTTTTCCCTCCTCCTGCCATCATACACAGCTGACTGACAGCTTGCAGGAATGGTATGGGGAGTGGGAGTTTTCTCTATATCCCTGAGCTGACTCTGACATGTAATTAAAAGCATTTAAATTAAATAATGCTTTAATAAAAACTTGTAGTGCTTTTGAAACCATAACTGTTTAAATCCATTGTTTACCTGAAGACAGAACATTCTGATAGTATTGCAATCTGAATATTGTATTGAATTTGGAGTCGTGTGCTTTGGTCTTAACTTTACTATCTCAGCACCTTCCACCATTGTCCCATCAAATATTAACAAAGTGTAAAAAAAAACATTTTAAAAATCCCAAATGTAAATGTACCCAACAATTTGTATCTAGGCCTAAGGGTTTTCTCTTTCGTTTGCCTGCGCTCCACCTCTACAGTAAGAAGTTAATGGAAGTGTGGGTAAGTATTTTGGTAAGTCATATTAAAATCAGTTCATAGTTTTAATCAATTTGTTTCTTGGACATGTTCCAGTTCTGGCTCTTGCCTGGCCGTGTTCATCTCTATCGCCTCAGGCTCGTTCAGCTCCCTCTGCTCCTCAGAGCCGTTCACCTCGTCTGGGTTCTCCAAACTGATTTGGTTCTGCTTCCTGTCTTTTTCCAAACTCTCTTTGTCTAGCATGTGGTAGTTGTACATGTTCAGTATGAAGAGAAAGAGCCCGCCGGCCACGATCACTGCTCCACACATGAAGAACAGGTACTTGTAGTCCCCAAAGACGTCCACCAGAAACCCTGGGGCAAGAAAGATGCAAAGAAGAGATTAAAGCCCAAATAAATGTAAGATTAGATCGCTTTACAGCTTTGAAGGTGAACTCTGATGTGGCTTCCTCTATATGTGTGTGAAAGACAGTGAGAGCAAACACGGGCCAATTTGAGAAGAGCCACTTAAGAGTTGACAGAGAGCCATTGCACCCTTCCTGGCTCTCCTGCTTTTGCTGGAAAGGCAATTTGGATGGCTGCTACCAAAACGAATCAGAAGTGAAGCCCATTTTCAGAGCCATAAATATCAAGCCCAAGTCTGCAAAAAAAATGACAAATGTGGTTTAGATCAGATTTAAGCCTCCAGGTTTTCACAGCCTTAAGCAAACTTTACCCAAACACCTATACTGAGTGGGACTGCCCTTTGGTCATTTCAACAAATACAACCAAATAATTTCTAGTTTTTAAGACCTGTTGATCAAGTTGATCAGCAACTATTTTTATTGCTTTGTTTTATATGAGAACAACAAGAAAACAGCTAAATATTTTTTCAGACTTTACTGATTCTGCTGTTCAAAACGTTTTCATGAGAACAATACATTTAAAATCTTTAAAAATGTTTTAGGGTTATTACATAATGATCAGCTCTATGGGACACATATCTCAAGCTTCTCGATGCATTATCTGATTGATCACACTCATCTGGTGCCTGTACTCAAATGACCACTACGCTCATTAAGACAGACTAAGATTGGCTGAGCAATAATTACGTCCATCTGGCATAGTCACCTCTTTTTGAATGCATTCGCAGCCTAATTATGGCCCAGGTACAAGACTTTAATGACGAGAGTTTGAACTGTGCGTCATTAAACACCCAAAGCAAAAGGCTAATTACACTCACTTACCTCACTTCCTCCTAATTGGCTTGACCTGAAGGTTTGGAGGAGCAGTAACAAGCTGATATGGGAAAATAACGATTGTGCCCTCTGGAGGAAAATGTTAGGCATGCAAGGAGGCACTTATTTACCCCCATTTAATGAGCCCCTCAAAAAAGGGTCGCACTGAGGAGGACATTTTAAGTTTTCACTTCATCTAAAGTCATACTAAAGGCAAAAAAAAAAAAAAAAAGTTTTATCAGTGAAATGGTTTGAAAAGCTGAGCTACCCAAATGCTCATCATCAGCTGGTTTATTCAGAACACTAAAAAAGCTGCTTAAATCAATGTTAAGGTTTAGTTATAGATTGGTGCAAAAGTTAGCATTCTTTGTTCTGTCTGAAAGTTTTTAAAGAATATTTTTAAATAAACAAGTAAAGTAAGGACTTCAACTAAAACATCTGGGCATTTTCTGAAGCATTAAAGGGTTATTTTGTAAAAAGCCTTTGAGTTTGCTGGATTGTTGAGTTCAGTCTCTGATGGCACTTTCTTTAAAAGTATTTTGGTAACACTTTATAAGAACTACACCTTATTTAGCTAAACTTAATCAATAGTAAATGGTTAGTTACCTTTGAAAACATCATTAATTAAGGATGATTCATACCTAATAAGCTATAAATTAATTATAAATTAATGTATTAATGCTTTACCCATAAAGGCTAATTACTTCCAAAACCAACATACTTATTGTTTATTCATGTTTATTAACTCATGAATTAACCATTCTATATATATTGTGTCTATGTGCTCATATAAATGCACTTTCACATGTGTTAGACATGTACATACTAATTCTGCCGTGCATCAATAATTAAGGCAGTTGCTAGTAGTCAAGTCTATCTGTGAAGCCTTCTAAAGTGAAATCAGTGAAAATCAGACTAAAGTCGTAGTCAATTCAAACACTTTATATTTACAATTTATTTTTATACATTCTAAGGAAGCTAAAATGTCATCAAACTGTAGTGAATGATTTCAGTTCTGCTTCATGTTCATGGTGCCTTTTATAAATGCAACATTACTCTGACTAGTTTGAAATTTGCCTTTCAAATCTTCTAGTCTTGTACAAAGACAAAATCCTACCAATATGCCTCAAAAGCTCACAAGAACACATCACTTTTTCAGCAAGATGTCAGAATAACTAACCACTTTCATGCAAACCAAACCAACACTTTATAAATAAGTATTTACAGTAACATGTTGCAGAGTTTCAGAGTTTACATTATTGATCTGCTCTCTGGTCTACGATGTTGTAATATTTATCTGAAATGAAGTGGTTGTGTAATTCAAAGGACGTTCCATCTTATGTTGTACATTTGATAAAATTGTCCGTGTCAGATTTATCAGCGTCAACATAAAGATAAGAAAATCATTTAATTAATAGGACAGTTATGACCTTTGAGGTGGGGGTCTGTGAGAAGATTATAAACATTTGTCTTACCTTTTAGAGATGGCTCTTTGAACAGACTCATTTTTTCTAAAATAAGTGTTGAAGGCAAAACTTGTCAATGTGACCAAATGGACAAGCTGACAGCTAGTCTGAGGGGGCTCAAGAACAAAAAGGAATTGTCTTTAAACAACTCCAGTCTTTAAAAACATTCTAGCTGTTCAGGCAAACACTGTCATTAAAACTTTTAAATTGCAGTCAAAATTGCATTAAAAGGTTACACGAACAGAAATATGTGCTTGCTGGAAGTTAACTAGACTTTAGCTGAAGTGCTACAAATACGTAGCTCCTGCTGCTTTTATTTGTGCTTTCAAAGAACAACAGAAATGTATGTAAATTTTAGTGTAGGGGAACTAAAAGAGATGTAAGAGTTAAAATAGTATCTGCAACCACCACTTTTTAAATTTTTGAGACTGGAGTTTTAACATAGTAGCAACTCACTTTACGCTAGGCTTGGGGGAGATACCACATAGCTCAACATTTTGGTCAGAATTGAACTCAATTTCTGCAAACTGTTCAAAACACTATTTGCAACAAATGAGCAATTAAATGTTCATAACCTTTCCACAAAACCCAACTTCAAAAGATGCTAATTTACTAGACGTTTTCTTTTAGGGGTGTCCCGGTAACAGTTTTTCTCAAACCAGTATGTAAACTGTAGCACATTCAATGGAATATCAATACCAATATCCCAATATCGAGACTGGGTATCAGTTGAGAGGATTAGGGTATTTTGTACAAGTATGAGTACTTGTAATGCTGGTATCGGGACATCACTACTTTATTTTGTACGAGTTTCTCCATGTTTGTTGTGTTTGTGAGTGTGTGGCTCATGTTTGGAATATGTTACCTGCAGCAGGTGGTCCCAAAAGCATGGGGAAGCACTCTATTATGGTCACCAGTCCAATAGCACTGGGGAAGCGCTGGTTTCCCATCAGGTCCATGAGGCATTCAAAGATTAGGGCGAAAACCATTCCAAAGCCCACACCAAAGAGTACAGCATAGACCACCAGCAAGGGGTAGCTCTTCATCAGGGGACACACTAAATGGCAAGTACCGTTGAAAACCATGGCGAAGCTGAAGAGGTACTGAACTCTTGGCCTGACCCATTTGCTGTTGGCTAACAAACCGGTGCCAGGGCGAATGAACATGTCCACAAAGCCCATGATGGAAAGCAGATAGGCTGCAGCGTACTCCTCCACACCTTGGCTGATTGCATAAGCTGACAGGAACACTATGGGTGCATAGGCGCCAAAGATGTACATCACATTTCCTATGAGGTAAATAACAAAGCCTCTATCCTTAAAAAAGGTCAAATCCACAAACTTTGTAGAATTCTTCATACACCTTCCTTTTAGCTTAGTGTTGCGTTTCTCCGGTTGATCTCCATTCTTCGTTAGTGCACCAGAGGATGGTTTACGGAGAGGAGTTATAGGTCTCATCAAGGCACCAGCAACGCAACAATTAAGCATCATACCCCCTAGGATTAGCAAACTTCCTCTCCAGCCAAACTGTCCCAAAAGAAATTGGTTGACAGGGGCCAGGACTCCGAGGAACACTGGACTCCCAGCCATAGCAAGTCCATTGGCCAATGGTCGCTTGACGAGGAAATATTTACTGATGATGGTGAGAGATGCGTTCAGGTTAAAGCAGAGTCCACAACCTGTGTGCAGAAAGATTGGGGAGAGAAAAAAAAGTCACGTTTTAAAATCCCTCCAAAGAAAAACTGAAGAACCTAAACTCCAGAGGGTACTAACTAAATTGAATTACAACTGATTCTGCTAAGTGCTCATTTAGGTTTCATCTCATTTTACTTTTGCCAACTAAAATCTCATTACAGAATGCCAAAATTATTTCAGATATGATTTGTCCATTTAAGTAGAAATAAATTAGGGAGCCTGGGTAATACTTTCTCTCTCTTGCTTCTGTATGCTAAACATATTAATTTAATAGCAACCTAATTTAAGGAAGATGAAAAGTTACAGCTAGGTGGTTATGGTTCTATATTTCTCCTTCCAAAGTTAATTTATTGCTCTTGTCTGGATCCATAGGAAAGCTCATGAAAATGAGTTTGCCTTTTTCCTTCTCTATTAAAACAAGTCCAAGCAAGAGCTTCTATTTTTTTTAAACAGAATATGAAATTTGCTTATTCTTGGGTTTCCCGTTGATTTTTCAGTCGAGCATCTTTTTTTGTTATTGTTGACTGTGTGATTTCTCACTGTAACATGTCTTTACCAAGCAAGGATTCAAACCAACTAGAAGAATTGGCACAGCAGCAACATCATCATACAATTTTTGACCAGTAAATACTGCCTCTCATTTTTTAATTAAAAAATCTGAATAAAGCAAAACAAAGCAGAAAGGGTGCTTTTATATTACATGGTCATCATTTTATACTTGCTGTTATTATTGTACGTCAGCATGCCTGCTAGGCAAAACTGTTTGATACCTACACGTCATTAAGCCAGGCACATGGGTGCAAAGCAGGACCAACACACGCCTATGGGCACAGCACAAAGCTTAGCCACTTGCTGGGCCGATTAATCCTTCATAGGAGCTTTTGGCAGGGTAATGTGCCTCACTGGGGGTGGCAGAGAGCCCCCATGTGACGAGGGCCATAAAAGACTATCCTCTTTGGGATCAGAGATAGTTCCGTTTTAATTACTGTCCTGGTGCTGATCCTCTTGCTGCTCTAACTACAATCCAGGAGTTGTGGCACTTGCACAAATTCCAGGACAAACAGCATGAAGGCCAAATCAGTGGAGACAGATCTAAACCAAAAGTGGATGTAAAAAGACACAAACTGCCAACTTCACTGCAACTTATCCTTGGAAGGAACAGTAAGTTAAATGAAAAATATAGTTTTGGCTGTTGGCTGTGTGGAACTGACTAAAGTAAAACAGCAGGCAGTTTCTAAAAGCAAACTACAGCAATAAAAAAAAAGATTTTCAAACTGTGCTATACCTCCAATGATGCCAATGCTTAAATAGAGATAGACGATGGAGCTCCCAAAAGATGCGGTTACCATAGAAACCGCACACATCAGTCCTCCTATCATGACGATTGGTCGACTTCCAAAGCGACTGACCAACACACTGCTCACAGGTCCTGGAAAAATAAAGAGTAAAGTCAATAATTTACAAATGAAAAGTGGAAATAATGAAAATCATAAAGTATAAACAGTTAAATTACAGTTAAATTAATTAATTACCAAATACAGAACAAAAGCAACATGTCAAACTTTGTCATTTTAAAGTCAACCTTTAATATAGCCTGGATCAAGCAAACACTGTACAGCTTGTGAATTAAAAGAAAATAAAATTTTCAACATTTACAAGTTGGGTTATGTGGCGATAAGTATGTACAAAACGAGCAACACTGCGCTATTTAAAGGAAACATGGCGTGTGGTCTTCCATTGTTTAAAAAAACGAGCCGCTAAATAGATTCAGCAATAAAAAAATGTCTGTCACTGTTTCTCTTCAAATGTTATGAAAAAATTAATAGAGTACATTATGAATCAGTCTTTCAGTGTCAGCGTAGAATTGTAAAGTTCAGTACTTTGTTAGATCATTCTCTTCAGAGTAAAATAGTAACAGATTTAGAGCATTGAGAAATGTCTGAAGCAAAAACAGGACATTCTTAAACACTGATTTTCATGGCGTTACCTTGAGATAAGTTCATTATCTCGTTATGTTGAGAAAGAACCATATGTTTCTACTATGAAGTTTTGTAATAAATGCAGTAAGGTGTTTATCATTATTTCACTGAAATTTTAAAGGCCTTCCCTGAAAAGAACATATGTTGTTCTAAAACTTGCATATTTGTTTTTGCATTGATGGTGCCTTTCCAGATGTGTGCTGTCCATGCCATAGACACCAATGCAACCCCATACCATCTGAGAGCCAGGCTCTTGAACTGTGTGCTGATTAGTGGCTAAATGGTCCTGAAAGAGTCTTGAGCTACTAATCCTGACATGTAGTGAATTTTAAAAAAATGATTTTCACAGTGTACATTTTGATCATGTCCTTCATCTGCATTTTTCCATTTTCAGCTGTAAAGGAAAAACATCTCCATAATAAAAATTCTCTTTGGCAGTGAATTAAACTGTTTAACATAAGATGCTGAAAACATCCAAACTGTCTTTAGTGAGCATAAGTTCATACAATTTAAACCAAGGGCAAAAGAACATCCCAGTAGGTGATGGAAAACTTACATGCATGTTTCCACAAGAAGGGGCCAAGCAACTCATTATACTTTCCCCTGATAATGTATAACTCTACACGCAGTGATCAATCAGCAATTGAACAGTCTTTTATATGCTGTCAACCTTTCCTTCATTTATAACCTTGCCTAAATGACTGACATTGCGCCACCAGTCATTCTACAGCATTCCATAATGAAAATGTCTTTCTAGCTTTCTGCCATAAAGACAAGTTGTTTGAATATAGATTGATCTTACCCAAACTCTGCAGACAAGAAAGTGAGCATCATTCAAACTGCTATCTCTAGGCTGCTAATGACAACTGAAAATGCAGCTGATTTTCAGGGAAATGAGAAGAAGGTCGGCGATAACTGAAACCAGCATAATAAAAAAAAAGATTGACAAACATGACTTTTTTCAAGGACACGTCTCCTTCAGTGTTGAATTGATTTTTTTTTAGTGGATGAGACAGAAATCCTGACAGGGAGGGAAACCAATGCTAGAACAAAACACTGTATTACAAAAACAGAGCGATAATGTTTTGCCTCTGCTTGTGTGTGTACCCGTCACCAAATTATCTCACAAACCACTGGGGAAAAAAATGTATTGAAACTTTCAGAAAGTAATCACTAACACTCATTAACACTTGGAGTCAACCCATTATCCTAAAGTTGATTATACCTCAGCGATTTCAGATATTGATCTAAAATCTGGAGTGGTAGTAGCAAGTCGGACACCAACTATTTGTTGTCAACCCTGTTCATCTGTCAGCAAAATATCTCATGAACCATTGGACAGACCTTGTGACTTGTGAAGAACCTGGACAACAGCTGTATTAACAGTTTCTTCTATCTAACCTGCTAAAGTTTGTACTTACAAGGTCACAGGTGTCACAGTGTTCTCACTCACTACTTTCCTTCTTGCACGGTCACTCAGTTTGTGAAGACAGCAGGTCACACAGACAGATCCACTGATCTTAGATACATTTTTAAAACTCTTGATGCACATCCTCCACATGCCCCATTTATAGAACTATCAGCATGTCTGCAGACTGGATAAAAACATCTTTTTCCAGCTGCTAAGCTGAGCTGACAAAATGATCCTAAACAATTGTTTCCTTTGCACACAAAGGAACAAATATCCATGAGGTGGTTTGTACAGTTGACCAGGTGCCAGCCGGGGTCAAAGATAAATCATCTTCCTCACTGCAGCTGCACCACAGAGATGCATCTCTTTCTACCAGCATTTCCATTTCCATTATAAGTTTATCATTCAGACTCCTTTGGTCAGAGGTTTCCTGAGAAGGCTGTCATATCTCTCCCGTGAGGACGTGATGTCAGACCCCAGTGTGCTCTGATATATCCCTGCCATCTCTCTCCTCTACTGGGTGACATTGGACTCGCAAAGGACAATATGATAAAGTCTTGTGCCTGATCCACAGCGGAGACGTATATTTCACGAGTGTACTCCCTGAGCTGAGAGCAGGTAAATCACATGACCCGCTTTCCTGTAACCTTGAAAGCAGCTACTGGTGCCTTTTATTTAATTTATTTAGTCATATTTTGTGTCGTTCACATGTGGCACAAATACAGCTTAGTGTGAAAACGGGACGCGCGTTGTTGAATTGTAGTTTCAGCTGTTTTAGATTGCTTTGTGCAGCTGTCACATGGTGCGGCTCATCTGGACGACTGTTGCCTCTCAGCGAGGTCACAGGATCATCTACTGGCCAGGGGACTTTCTGGGTGAAGTTTGCATGTTCTCCCTTTTAAATCCAAGTCAGGTGACTAATACATGCCGACATTTCTCTAATTAGGCAGCCTCACACCATGTGTGAGTGCAGCCACTCACATGAAGTCAATATATCAATTGTGTATCTGTTGGGCTGAGTCCATAATACAAACACACACGGAACATTTTGTAAAGAGTTCAAATAAGTGCTTAGCAAAATAATTCATGAAATGAGTCAAAAAAGTGGGTTGTTTTTATGAAGTTGAACCCAATGCTAAAGTATGAACTTCTTACTATACGTTTATACAAACTAATATCCATCAGCAGCCAGTTGTTTGTTATAGCTGTGTTTTATATCTGCTTCGACTGCAACTTTGTTCAGATTAAATAAGAGGAATGATAAACAAAGAAAATAAAATCAGAGCTGACCTAGTTAATGTTTGCAGCATTACAAAAGTACTCTGATAGTGAGTTTAAGGTGCTGACTAAAGAACATGTGCTGGCCTCCAGATCTGAGATCTAAATTCCTTTTTTGACGTCATGCAGCTTATTGGTTTTTCCACAGATATATGAGTGAAAATCAGGTGATGATGAAGACCAAAATATTGTAAAATAGCATTAGTAAACAGGTGCACAAAAAAAGGTTAAAAGCTGTGGCATCATTATATAGTTTTCACACCAGAAAACAGCTTTCAAGCATTTGTTTAAAAAGGCTCATTTGCAGAAATTTATACACGTGAAGTTTGTTTTTGTTCTTTTAAATTAATCAGACAAAGCATCAGCTTCTGTCTTTTATATCTACATTACATATAAAAGTTTATCTGTAAATTAACAGACTGCCCCAGTGTACTAAAATGTTCAGAGTTCATTTTAAACCATGTTCTCAGGTAAGATTTTGTGACATTGTGGTAACAGTCATTCTGTTTGTACAAACCAACGAGACACACTGATGACTCACCGCCTGCATACATTACAGCTAGCATGATCGAAGAAATCCATGCTATTTCACTGTAGCTGGCCTCCAGGTCCTCTTGAATCACCTTGAAGAAAATGGAAAGAGCTTTGGGAGTTGAGTATGCAAATCCGATGGAAATATGGGCGCCCAACACCACCATCCATCCCCAACCGCCATCCAGGGGTTTGTCACCCATTACGTCTGCAGGTGCGGGGGCCATCTTCCTGTTGACGTTCAGCACAATACAAAACAAATTATAATCAAAAGCTTTCTAAAACTTACAATGGAGCATTAAGCTTAATACCAAGTCATTTACACTTTCATGCATGTGACTACAGCATCTCTCTGTGAGCCATGCAAACAAAGACCCTAACCACCAGTGAACAGGGAGTGAGATTAATCTGCATGTCAGTCTAGTTTAAACAACAAAGTATCTCATGCAAGCTCCACAAATGGGAAGCTAAACATCTTCAACTACTAATGTCCAGTTGCTGTATTTTTTTTTACATAGAAAAACAAAAGACGGTGAAGGTTTTCTTTTTATTTTACGGACGATTTTTTTTTATTTTTTTATGACAGAATTTGGAAATTTATCAGGGACCAGAAAATGTAAGTTAAACAACTTAACTGAAGAAACTTTTGACGCAATGAGAAGTTAATTAAAATGCAGTTTCAAGTTCTGATACTGGAGCTAAACCTAAATTATTAATGATTTTATTTATTTACTTTACGTTTTTTTATTAAAACTGAATTTTGTGAAGTTATACCTTGAAAAACAACTGAAGCCATGTGATATAAAACGTATCACCTCGGTAACAAGGCAACGTGTGGTCATGCAAACATACGTCTTCTGTAGACTAGACTGTCCCATTTCACAGCAGTGTATGCTGCTGACACGAGCTGCCTACAGCCAACATTGGTCGCGGTCTACATTGGATGCAACCCATGAATTGAGACACAGCCATTATCACTAAGTACCGATGGCTGAATCTGAGCAGATTAGACCGATAGATAGGGGTGCCAAATGTCCCGTATTAGCTGGAATGTCCGTATTTTAAGCCAAATTGAAGTGTCTCATTTGGGTAGCTCTTTCTCCTGAATGCAGTCTGCAATCAGAGCCGTCATGTTACGGCAGGCAGGTAGGCATTTGACTAGCACAGCGAGTTGAAGGGGGGCCCAGAGGGACAGTACTGAAGTGGCCAAATGCAACGACAATATAAAACACTGAGGGCATTGAAATGACTGGCATACTCACGTTCCACCCTTACTGTGCCCCGGGACAGTAACACAGACTGTAGCAGCTTCATTTCAAATGTTTAATGAACTTTAGAACAAGATCAGAAGTTATGGACGGGACAAGAGAAGGTTTATGTCTAAGCCGCTGTGAGGCGACCCTCTTGTTCAAGAGGGAAAACTCCAACATTGAGGCATTCAGCCAGGTTCTTGTGAGTGTCCCTGCACCCACCCAATGCCTCTGTGAGTACAAAAGAGTTCAGCCTCTCTCTGGGAGTTGGGTTCCAGAGCCCAAGCTGTGCGTAGAGGTGAGCCCAATTAGTTGGTGTCGCTCAACCTCAGCTCTGGCTTCTTAACCCCTCAGCAAGGTGACCTTCCATGTCCCGAGAGCTAAGCCTATGTCACCAGAAATCCAGGGACCTTTCCTTGCCTCCACCCCGACCCTCCCAGTGGTGGGCCCACGTGGAGTTGGCATCCTGTCTCTCATTTGGACTTGGCCAGGCCGAGCCACAGGAGCCAAGACTGGGTGCTCGCCAACAGGCTCTGGATCTGACCCCTCTCCTAAAGCCTGTTTACCATGTGAGACCCTACCAGAGGCAAAAGCCTTAGACAACAGAACCTTCAGGATAACAAGGGTACTCAAACCCATCCACCATGTTAAGGCGGCGATTATGCAGCGAGGTCAACAAGTTTAATTTTACATTTACTGGCAGTAAATATAATTTTACAGTTATTTGACAATTAAATCTTAAATGTAGTTTTCAGATACTTATCATAGTCTTTGCTTTGTTGTTCTTGTGTTTTCCTGATCTTTGTGTTAAGTCTCGCCCCTTCCTCAGCCAGCTCTGGGTTCTCCTATTCTCTCTCTCCCCTCACACCTGTCCCCACTCAGTAATCACTTAGGTGTTTTCACTTTCCACTCACCTCTGCTCTATTTTACCAGACTCCTTTCTCTACTTACTCTCCGGCTTATTACCCCACATCTCTCCTTGTGCTCCCCTGTTATAAGGTTGCTGCCTTAACCAGCCTTTTGTTTCGTTAAGTATTTTATCCTAACTTTGAGTTTCTCTGTCTCCTGAATCCAAACCATCCCAGAGTCTTACACTAATGACTATTTCTGGTCGAAGCACACAAACGCTGCCCACTGTTACACTTTTTTAATATATATAAATTTACAACTACGGGTTTTGTCTCCTTGGAAAAGTTAAGTGTTCTTAAAACCCTCCACTTATGTTTCACGACCCACAATAGAGTTCCGACCCAAAGATTAGGAACCACTAATCCAGTGGTCCTCAAGGACCAGTATCCTTCATGTTTTAAAGCAGGAATATTCAACTAAATTGCTCAGGGGGCAGAGTTACTAAAAAACAGCTCTGAAGCTGGAAATCCAATTGAATAAATAGTCTACTCATTTTTTAAATAATTTAAAATCTTTTATTTTTTTTTTAGTCATTGTCAGGCAGACTGAATTGTATAGTCCTGCTATAAATAATTTATTTAACAGCATTGCCACTGAAATATGTGTCATTAAATTCTAAAAAAAATAAAATTTAACTCATCAGCAGGCCGGACTGAGGTCACAGATGGGCTGGAAGTGGCCCACAATAAGTGATAAACAAGCAACTTGAACTTGAAGACCTGGGCCCCGTTTCAGAAAGCAGGCTTAACAAACCCTGGGTTAACGCAGATACTCTGAATCAACTTACCCCGCT
>JARVJO010000365.1:5285492-5297871 GCA_031762555.1 Cynodonichthys magdalenae | reverse complement strand
TCTTTTTTCATGTACAGAGCCCTGAGACAACATATGTTGTGATTTGGCGCTATATAAATAAACTGAATTGAATTGAATTGAATTAATTGGGACCAATGAGGTTCATTAGCTAGAGGCACTAGTACCTGACTTTTCATGGTTGGAGAGAGCGACCATATTGTTCAGGGCAAGGACATCTCAACAGAGAGTGCTGCTAGCTGGTAAAGCTGAATGTGGTAACCATGACATGTTAAATTTAGGTCAGCACATCAGTGAAACTCAGTGTGCTATCGACAACCATTATTTTGATTTGATAAAAATGCATGTCAGTGTATATTATCATGTCAGGCAAAAACATGTTGTCAAGGCAAACACGTCTGCAATGAATGATGTTTCTAATAGGTAGAAGCTAATCAATGAAAATATTTATATGCAATTTTATGCAAATTCTAGCCATGATAAATTCTTTACATTGACAGTCCGCCCCTTCCAAATTTTTAGTATTTTTTGTTAGAATTAGGTGAACAAACTTTTTTTTTCATGTAATACTTCATGGGTCATTTTGATTTAAGGGCTGCAGGAGGGTTAATATAAAAAGGATGAAAAAATGTTTTTAAAATAATTTTCTGTATTAATGTAGGTGAGGGTTTAGAAGCGAGACAAATGTGAGTGGGATACTTTCATTAAAAAAAAATGTGCATTTGGCAGGCATTTCCTCCAAATCAATAGTCATGCTGAGATGGAATGGAGCCAATCTGAAACATCTGCTGCCTGAAATCTGACCAACAGGTGGTGCGGAGCTGTTCAGTATCGTGAGAACACAGAATGCACTCGGCGCAGGGTAAGGCCAGGTGCTTCAGAGTCATGTTCATCTGTTAAGGAATCCATTTTTATTAAACCAAGCAGACCGAAAAGCCTGATGCCAGGACATATTGGAGCTTTACCACAGCTCACCCACGCAGGCCTCATGAGCACCCAGAAGTTATTCTTCAAGATTTCTCTCATTTCTACCATAAAATCTCTCTCTCATAACAAGTGCTGATAGAAAGCAAGCAATTACATGTCTGATTTCCAGTTTACAAAGGAAATGTTGAACAAGAGCAAACACTTGGAGAAGAAAAAAAATGTCAAGTTGCATAGTGTTCATATGGAGAGAAAATTAACAGGAGGAAAACGATTCAGAGGCAAAAGTAACTGAAACAACACTTGACCCAGAAATGTTTGTTTTTCCCATTTTGGTGCTATTGACATAGCTGTTCCTTCGTTCCGGCTTGTCCCGTCTTTTCACAAACACATCCAGGTGCATGTTGGGAGCCAGCCTCGCCAATTCAAAATCTTCACCATGGCATCTAGCCCAGAGGAATTGATCATTTTCAACACTTAAGCTCAGGGAGCAAGCAGACTGAGACGGAAGTGTCAAAATAGGACTACTGCTCACACAAAAAAAATAAAAATACTGAAAGAAAACACTGAAGTTGAAGGTGAAATAGTCTTTGAACATGATGATTTTCACTAATTTGGGTATTGTACCAGAAATGTGATATTTTACGGGGGGCTGTTAAGTCCAGCTGTTAGGTTTGACAGTTTTAGGACACAGATGGTTTTGTGTGTGGGTGTGTGTGTGCGGGCGGTGTGTAGGTCAGGGTGGAAGTGTTGCTGATAGACATGTGAAAGTGTGAATTACTTGTCCAGTGTATTTTACCATGGATGCATGCTCAGTTTTGTTAAATTGTTAGTAAGTACATACAAAACCCACCACAAAGTTGTAATTGAGCATCTGGCTTCGGCAGCACAAATAAAAGCAAGAAAGTTAGGTTAGAGGTGGGTTTATCTGCTTCGAAAGGTAGCATTTATGCTGACCACATGAAAATGCAACAATGGCTTGCTTTAGTGGATTTTGTTTGTTTAAAAAAATGTTTAGGCGCTGATAATCAGTTTTTTTGTGACAGAGCAAGGCTATCACGGCTGGAACAATTTTTGTGTATCCACAAAACATTGTTGCAGTGTGGACAAATGTATTTATGAATATTTATCAGATCCAACAAGAACAATCGAAATTCAAGAAATTAGTGAGAAGAAGAATGAAGTGAGGAAATAAGGTCTTATGTCCTTCCTCAGGGTGTGGTGAGCAGTTAGATAAGCTTGGGCCTTTTCCTCAGGGAAAGCTACTCGGATCTCAGAGCTGTCCTGTCCGCCTTTGTTCTTGTTTCTCCTTCTTATCTGATCGGCATCAACATGCCAATATTTGCAATTCTAATGAAAATCAGACACCTGCCTTGCCAATCTTTGCTGCTCTCTGCAGATTCCTGCCACAACAAGTAGAAGAAAGCAGCTGAGAAGAAAGGATGGGGAGAGAAAAGCAAGGGAGGTGAAGAGACATTTAGAGGGACCCTTTCAGAGGAGGGGATATTGTGTTACTGCTGGCCTGATAGAATGACTTGTTGGACGGCCCAATAAGGGATGGAGAAGAAGAGCCTCTTTCATTTGGACTTGCTACAACAGAGATCTTCTCACACAGTGGAAGAATCATGATATAAAGTTGGCTGTCAGACTGTTGTTGCGATCTGGGCCTCTGTCTTCCAATCTTGTGTTGAGGAGAATAATCTGTGATGTTAGAGGAGCATCTAAGGTGGCATTGCTTTGACGTTTATAAGGGCTGTAAAGTCAATGTAAAAGATATACCCTGACAATCTTAAAAAGAATCTTGTCAGTTCCATGTACTGTCATTTCAATTGTGTCCCCTTAAAGGTTTATTTATAATCTCTCATCAGTGAGTCTGTAAACCCTATAAAGTTACAGAATGTATAATACCATTTAAAGTCAATCCTCACCTTGAACAAGGCTTTGCTGTGTTTCTTGCTATCAGCTATGACAACATATGATCTGCTCCTCTCTTTGGCCTTCAATTGCTAATAACTAAAAGTTGAGAGTAACGGCAGCCCTAAAAGGGGCCTTTAACAGCCAGCAGACTAAAGAGAGGAAAAAGAAGCAGGTGGAAAAGGAGGGAGGTCAGCATGATGGTATCAGTCCATTACAGACCCCCCCGAGCACAAAAGCGGCTTCTGTCCCTTTCAGTCTGGCCTAGTTGTGGCCAATGGTGAGATACTTTCATGAACACCAGATGTAGGTGCATGGACAAAGGCAACTTGATGCAGGTGTCAAAAGATGCCACTCACTTCGAATGGTCTGTGTGCTGAGTTCCACTCTGTTTTTAGGTGACTTTTTATGAATAGGTAAAGCAGCAGAGACCCCAGAGATCATCAGAGAACACCATGATAAAAGAAAGACCACTCTGTCTTTGATTATGTGTCAGAAAGTAATAAGATTTAGGTCCATACTATCTTGTGACATTTATAGGCTTAATTATAGCCAACTTCTTCTTTTGTTCCCTTCCCGGTAGCCCCAGGTTTACTTTCCTGGGACGGAGTCAAGGGGACTGCTTAGAAAAACCAACTCACACCTGTTCCCCCCTCTGAATGCCTTTTCTAGCTCTACCCTCCCCCTGGAGCTGCCACCGGATTGTACTGGTGCTTAATGTAGACGGGGTGAGGACAGTGGTATTGTCACCCATTTAGAGGGCTCTGAGGACACGTGGCTCACCCTTTAGCATTCTTGAGGGGGTATGGGTGAATGTAGCCTGCAGGCCGCAGTGGCAGGTGCTGTGACGGATTTCCTATGGAGTGCCAAAGTAAACACAGGAAAGCGAGGTGGGGTCCGGGTGGGGCAGAGATGTTGGTAAGGCAAGATCAGTGGGCCATGGCCCTGCACTTTTTCAAAAAGGAAGGAGGAGTGAGAGATGTGACCAGAAAAGTGTTAGGACACAGGGTCACATTCTGCTGTGTCATGCCTTGGTGTTTTCAAACAGGACACCAAATAAATGAGCTCAGAAAAATGGCACACACATGTCAGAGGAAGCTTTAGTTCTGAAGTCAAACAAAGAGGCAGTGTTCAAACAGCACCTGACTCTATCCATTTGTAGGACAACTTTGAAGTCCTGCTCCAACTTGAAACATTAGCAGCAGAAGGAAGTATGAATCAGGTAACATTTGTCTTGCCTCTTGTTATCGAATGGCCCACCCAATCACCAAGACATGAACATTATTCTAAACATGTGCACAGAAACCTGAAGGTGTTGCTGTTTCACAACAGAAATTGGATATTCCTTAACCGCTAACCTTGGTCTATACCCTGCCCTGAAAATCCCCCTTCACCAATATGATAGTGACGAAAGAAAGAAAGAAAGAAAGAAAGAAAGAAAGAAAGAAAGAAAGAAAGAAAGAAAGAAAGAAAGAAAGAAAGAAAGAAAAGATAAAACACATGCACAAAGAACGTGTGAGGCTGAACCTAAACTGTACTGAACAGTGATGAGAAGGTCTACCAGCTGATGGCAGATTTTGGGATGAATGGATGCAAAGATGTTGTGGAAATGTTGCACTGCTTTGATTTGTTTAAGAGTGATCCAAGAAAAATGGACAGGTTTAAGACCACTGTAACCAAGTAAAAGGTATTAAAATAACACATACAGTCCATGTTCTTTAATCCTCATTAGGACTTTGTATTGACTTCCATTCATTTCTATAGAATAACACTGACTCGTACCCTAAACAAATTAACCCTAACCCCACCCCTCCAATCTTAGTCCTAAACCTAATCCCTAATCCAAAAACAGTATTTAAACTCCTGAGGGTTGGGCTTTTGTCCCCATGAGTGGGTCCTCACAAGACTGTGTGTACCGGAAAAAGTATCCTAAATGGTCCCCACAAGGTAACAAATACACACAAATATATAAATAAATCATCAACCTCTTGATAGATTTTAATAAGTTCTCTTGCAACCCCTGCAAGGGAAGCAGCCAAAAGAAAACAACAACTGAGATAGAGTGCATTGGTTGAAGTTGAGACATATTGCTGTTACACTTTGACGGGGCAAGATAGGTAGTCACAAGCAAGATGATGAGTAAGAGGAGGCAGCAAAAGTGATGATTGCAGCTATTGCTGTTTCTGCCAACTTTTTTGTGAGATGTTATTTGTGTAAAGGCATCTTTGAAAGGTGCCTACCTTTGTGGTTATGTAAAAAAAAATCATACTTTCAAAAAGATTAAAGAAGTTTGCAAAAGTCAGGAACACTCTTTAAGACAAAACTATTACTATGATCCTTCAGCTAAAGCACACAAGTACTTTTTCTTGATCTTGTATATTTTAAGGTGTCAACACTCCACTGCTTCAACATGGGCCAAGGAATGTCTGATAGAAGTTGAGAGGTCAGAGCAAAGCATGCCTTGGCAGGGACAGAGGGACATAGCCACCTGGTCATTTAGGTTAATTATAAATGAGGCAGACTGCAACAGGGGAAGATGAGCTGGACAGCTGTCTCTCCAGAAACACATATAAACAGGATCACAGCCCATATGGAAGGTCCGCTCTGCTGAGCTCCAGATCCCGGGGGCCTGTCATGGCTGAAAAGCCCTCAGCAGCAGCCAGGTGGAACTGGGGAAAAGTTCACAAACACAATCGCCAGTCTTTTTCCACTCTCTGTCTTTTTCTCAAATATTTAAAAATCTAATACAAAATCTTGGTCATGTTTGTCTTTCTAGTGGGAAATGTAGCATGATGGAATTTGAAATGATGAAACTATTGATAAAAAAAAATCTATGGTCATTTTAATGAGCAAACAGTCAGATATAGACGGTGATGGATAAGCCTTGCACAGACTGGTACTGTGGTGGTCTCTGTTGAGAAAGTCTCCATTTTTTTCGCGATTTTCTTCTGAAGTCTAAAAGCATGCATATTAGCTTGACTGTTGATTGGAGTCAGTTTGCACGGCCGTCTGTCTTGTATCTTAGCTGTATGATGACTGGTGTCTTGTCCAAGACATTCCCTGACTCTCGCCTGATGACAGCTGGGATAGGCTCGAACAAGCCCCAACATGACACACAGTAGAAAAATAAATAAATTAAAGAAAAATAAGTGAATGAAATCTTAAAACAAAGGTGCTAGTTTGTTAAACTGAGAAAAAAGTAAATTCGAACTGGAAAACACATTTTGATTGGGCCATGCTGAAGAACCATAGCACATAGCAACAGAAAGTGGATTCTGACGTACTGACACCGAGGACAGAAGAGGAAAAAGCAAAGTGACAAGAGAAGATGAGAAGTGGGAAAGGTGAAAAGGAGATAGGTGATGGATGGGTGGACAGGAATACGTGTTAAAGAGACACCAAGAGAGTGAGAAATATAAAATCGACAATCAAGCAAAAACTGGAGAAGGGGCGATCATTTGCCAAAGAGACTGATACCGGCCATAAGTCTTCCTCACAGGTTATGAAACTGAACACACATTGGATTTTGACTATCAGTCAAATTCAGCACCTGTGTCTTTACTTGATAATATTTCACTTGCTGAGTGTTGAAGTTTGTAAAATGATAAGGCTGATTATTTTTTGCTGATTTTGTATATAAAGTAATGCTCTGCTTAAGCCATCAGACGCTTGTCCACTGAAACATTAAACTGTGTTCCCAGCTGATATCAACCTCTGTCCAAAAAAAGAAAAGAAAAAAGCCTCAGTCTTTGCTGCCAGACGCTGCAGAAGAGATCTAGAAAGCAGACAGATTGTTGAACTTGAGCTTTTGTGGAGGTATTGTCCAAAAAAGTGCTGACAGTGAAGGAAAACCATCCCAGCTTTACTCCCATGAAAGAGTGTCAGTGTTTGTGAGTGTCCAGTCACTGGAAAAGCCATCTCAGTAAAGGAGGAGTAATCCTGGCTTGATCTGTCTTTTCACTTAGGAAAGCCATAAGAATCCAAGCCCTGAGCAGAATTCCTCCCCTGACACCCATAGCTGAGATAGTGGAGGGAGCCGTAGAACCACTGTGTCTCAAATAAACACAAAGAATCTGTCTACTGGGTGTAATAAACCCGATGTTCACTTGTTCACTCTCAGCAGCGAGGGAATAGTCTTTGTGTTACAAACAAGTGTTTTGCGCACATTAAGGTAGTATCTCACATGTCTGCAACTGTTAAAGACAAGTTGGCAACGTCGAATTGAGAGAAAACGGGTGAATTCTGATTGTTTGAAACCAATCGACCAGCAAGCCCTACAGTCACTGTCTTTGTGGCCAATTTTTAAAAATAATGGCCTATTTTTATGTGCATGACTTTCAGAAAGATAGTGCAATGGATCAGTGGTTAATACTGATGCCTCGTAACAAAAGAGTCCTGGGTTTGATTCTCCGCTTTGGACCTGGCGTCTTTCTGTGTGGAGTTTGCATGTTTACCTCATGGTTTTGCGGGAGACAAAAACATGTGTGTTAGGTTGCCTACAGGGCCAGACCTCCCTTGCAAAGTAGATCTGTGATCTCAATGGGATTTGCCTGGTTGAATAAAGGTCAATTAAAAAAAACTGTATTCTAGACCTGTGGACCCCCATCTGGGGGGACCATGGCTTTGTCTGGTCAGAAGTTGTGAAAATATTAATTTATTGTTTGTATATTAAAATTACCAAAACATGTTCTTTGAAATAATTCTGTATAACTCAGTTCTTCATTTTTTCCACTTTTCCAAATACACGTTGAATTATTCACTTTATTCTTTTATTATTTTGTTAAAGAGGTAAAGGTTGAATACAACTTTGGGGGAAGTAGGGAGGGGAGAGGGTTGGGGTCTTAGTTTGACTTGGAAGTACGATAGGGGGGCTTTGAGGCAAATAGGTTGGAAACCACTGCTCTAGGCCAATCATGTTATTTGGTGCCCACTCACTTAGGGGTACACCTTTGAAATAAAGCAGATTTGCAGATCTATTATTTTCGTCTGTTATTATTTATCTTCAATGAGGTTAGACCTGAATATTTGTGACTATTGAATTATTTTTTTAGTCAAAGCAAAGCTTTTGTGAAAGTGTAAAAAATACAGCTCTAGAGTGCTAGAATTTACTGAAATTAAACTAAGAAGGACGTGAAATGTTTGCAACAACTCTGTCACTATTTTGAAAAAAAATGTGTCACATAATATTTTTTGATCCACCCATCCATCCATTATCTTTTACCCACTTCTTCCTTTTAGGGTCACAGGGTCACTGGGTAATTTTTTTTAATCACATTCAAAATTGAAGTGATAAGACTGAGTTTCTGTGACTCACTCAAGTTACTTGAGAACCCATACAAAAATTTCTAGACATTTTAGAGATTCTCTCCTGAATTGCATTTGCCAACAATTGCAGCCTTATGAGATACTGCCTTAAATTTGAATTTTTGTGAATACTTCTTAAAGTCATTGGAATTATTAGAGGACCTTTTCCCATTAAGGACATATCATGTCAAAATTATACTCCATTAACTGTCTCCAAACATGAAAGTCAAACCATAAAATGTAAAAAAAAAAACAAAAAACAAACACTATTCATCTTTTGATTGTCATGTCAAACAAACTCTTTCTAATGTCCAGTCCATTAGGATCAGTACACTGTATCATCAATTATAGTAGACAGATCCAAACAATGAAGCATCCTTAACCTTTCATTTTCAACCAGACAGTGAATATAGGGGGCATTTTGCTGCATATCCACCATATTAACCCACATCTTGCTTCTGCCTTTGAGAAACAGCAATGTCACCCGTCACTCATGAACACCGTTAAACTCATGAGGCACCTAAAAGATCTGATTAGGTGGGACTGCCGGTGGTTAAAATCTTCTGTCATCAGAACACAGAGCTTGGCCAGAAAAATAAGCTGGATGGGATGTTTCATGCAGCGATCAATAAAGTAATTTTCCTAATGGTAAACTAATTTTCTCTCTTTTCACTGTTGAACATAATCATGTTATTGTTTTTCATATTTGCCAGTGATACCACTGGTATGAATAACTAATAAAAAAGCAGCAAGGTGTCATCCGTTTGATTGTTGGTCTGTCTGTTAGCAAAAATATCTCATCAACCAGTTGATAGGTTTTAATAAAACTATTACAATGTAACCACCGGAAGAACATCTACAACTGATTGACCATTGGAGTCAAGATAGCGACCACAATTAAATGATCTTAGCAAACACAAGAATTGTCAGTTTTACACATATTGAGCTAAAATTTGGGGTGTTAGTAGCTGAGACCCATCCCCAACACTCAGAGTGCTAGCAGATCATGAGAGGTCTTGCTTTATTGGACACGATTATGCATGACGTCCTTTTTGAAGATTTTATGCAAAAATTGGTATAACTCCATTATTTCTGAGATCTATTTCATTTACTTTGATGGCCTGTTAACCTAACATTGTGAACAAAAATCCTTATAATCAAACCTGTACTGAGTGAAAGTACAATTGCCAGCAGCTGGTTAACAGCTGGAATGTAATAAAACAATGAAACAAGACAAAATGTGTGTATTTTCAGCAGGCTGGAAGTGTTATTTTGCTGATCTCCACAAAAGTGTAAAATTAAAGAAGAAATCTTTTCTCAAATATTGTGCAAGTTGTTGCATAAAACTCTTGACATCTGGAAGAAACATCAACAACAAAATTTCCTAATGTTTAAGGGTATGAGCACCAAATTAAATGTCCAGGTTTGGATAAAAACACTGCAGAATAACTCTGAACCCATTAGCTGAAAACTGGAAAAACAACAACTCTGTCTGAGCACATAACTTTTTTACAAGACCTAAAAATAACACAGTACAATATTACAGTTCCTGCAATAACTACACGCTATTTACAGAAAATTAGCTTTTTGTTTTTCAGATGATCACGATGCATTATTAATAGTTCTTTTGATCCACCCAGAGTCATCATTCAGGGCTGCTGCTGTGACACTTAAAGATGATTTATTCCAGTGACACGTCGATCAATAACAGACGTTCCTTCGTGTGAGATTCATTTCAGTTTGACTCAGTTGCCAGCATGACTGTTCAGATTTTTAAAGACAAGGAACCCCTTTTGTTAAATTGGGATTTTGAAATCATTTAATCTATCACTAGTAAACATGCCTTTTAGGATTTAAAGAAATATTTTTATAGTATCCCAATAAGACACAATGTTTTTTGTTTTGAGATTAAATACATTATTGGTAATTGCATGCCAACTGACACAGTCTTGTATTTAAGCTTTAGTCTACCTACTCTTCTCTTGCAATGCCAAAGCTCTCAGTAGAAGACAGCTTTTGTCAGTCTGGCATTATCCATTTGAATGAAGTGGTCGGTCCACCTAAGCTGACTGAGTAAGTAGTGCTTCTACAATGGGGACGTTTCTGACTTCATAGTTGGAGACCTTATTTTTCCAGCTGACCTTTGAGGAGCTAGTAAAGGTGTGACATCTGTACTTGCTGTAAACGGTAAATGTGCCAATGGTTGCAAACCAGATTTTAGAAAAATATGTGTAAAACTAGTTGATTTATAGCCCTTTTGTGTTTTCTAATGTCAGTTGGCTGTAGTGGCCGTATTAAATCAAAAAGTAATCAGTTGTACATCCAATGGTTACTTTGTGAGTTTTATTAAAATCCAACCTCTGGTTTATAGGATATTTTGCTAACATGGTAACAAAATGCATGCTGATTGCCATTCCTGGATAATAAACAGTTTGTTCGCATCATGTCTCAGTCTGAAACCTAATTTTCTCTGATGATAAACGTGTTGTTCTTTTCCTTCCCAGAATTTAGTCAGAGCTGAAAAAATATCTGAAAATGATCGTCCGCTCCAAGTTCAGCCCAGCTGTTGCCTGGACATGGAGCAGAGATTGGGGGGTGGGGGTGACAGTTAAATGTCCAGCGCGGTCAAAAGGGAAGGGGTGTGTAAAGGTGGCTGTGGGGCAGCAGAAAGCAAATCCAGGGGATGGAAGGGATCAGGCTGGAGTGTTGGCTGAGGGATCGAGTGGTGTTTGGCCAAGGCCTGAGGAAGTATCATATGTGACACCTTCATGTGAGAAGGTTACTCCAGGCTGAGGCAGGCCTGCTGGACCACAGGCCTCGAGATCTGCTGACAGACACACAAAAACAAGTCTGCACGGTCAACGACACACTCATGCACACAACTGCTTACACAGTTCTGAAAGATGAAGACAAGCATTAAAACTCCCAATCTCAGCTAAAGACTCTGTTGCCAGCACAGACACACTCATTGATTAATCCATACAGGCTAGCACAAACACAGCAGCTTTTACCGGCTGAGTGTTGAAACTGGACAGCTTCATCTAAACAAAGCTTAACATGTCACAGTTAGTTCAATCAGCTGCTGTCCCCTGTGGGCTGAACCACAGGAACTTCATTATGTGCAAATCCTGAACACAATCAAACAGAAATGACTAAATTTACACCACTGCAAATGTTGCTTCATGCAAGAAATTATATGATAATGAGAAAAATGTGCATTCACATGCAAATATGTGGTGTGAATACTGAGCACCATTTGAAGATGTAAAAGTTAAAAGCAGAACAGAAGCTAATCAGCAAAAGTCGCAGCTTGTAGCTGGAATTAGCAAAAGGATATCTCAAAGGTAAATAAAACAAAAACAGAGCCCAAAGCTAAAATAAGCAAATATCAAACAGCTAAAACTAGTGTAACTGTAGTTCATACCAAAAATGAGCAAAACCACAAGTAAAACTTTAGAAATTCTTGAAAATTCCAATAAATGTGGTATTATAGGGCCAGCATCACAGTGGGTATTTAGTTACTTGGAAGATAGGAAACATCCATCCATTATCTAAACCCGTTTCTTCCTTTCAGGGTCACAGGGGTCACTGGTGCCCATATCCAGCCGTCAGTGCGAGGGGCAGGGTACACCCTGGACAGGTAGCAAGTAGATAGGAAACAGCGTGTTTAAATAAATAATGTAAGATCTGAATTCTGTAACATTACATGTGGAATGCCTCAGGGTTCTGTACTTGGACCTAAGTTATTTATTTTATATGTAAATGACTTGACCTCCACCCCTGTTCAATGATGGACGCCTTTTCTTCACAAAAATGGCTTCCTTTACTCCTCTCTCAAACCAACGTTCCTCTCTATCAAGGTGAGAACATCTTCATCCCTAACAGAGTGACCACTGGCCTGTAGATGAGTATAAACTGCAGAGTCCTGGGCAGATGAAGTTGCTCATCTATGCTGGCTCATTCTTTTGAACAGTGGCTGTTTTGTTTCTCCGATGCATAACTGATCACAGTCCTCCTGACACTTAACAGCATACACAATATTATCTTGTTTGTGCCGAGGAGATGGATCATTGGGGTGAACCAATCTTTGCCGTAATGTGTTTTGGGGTTTGAAAGCCACTGGGAGGTCATGTTTAGAGAATAAACGTCTCAGTTTCTCTGAAACACCCGCAACATACGGAATGACCACTGGTCTGGGTTTGGGGGTCTTCATTTTCACCTGGTGGTTGGCTGGAATCCTGTTTTGGTTTCTTGTCTGCTTTCAGGAAAGCCCAGTTAG
>JARVJO010000365.1:5255193-5271701 GCA_031762555.1 Cynodonichthys magdalenae | reverse complement strand
GGGGTACACCCTAGACAGGTCACAAGTCCATCACTTATTTATTTCTTTATTTATTTATGTTATCAAATTGTTTAAACGTTCCTTAATGCAGAAAGTGTTGACTTGCATTCAGGGTTTTGTAGTTACATTTTACACAATGTTCTATAAAGCTTTTGGAATTGGGTTTGTATTTTCATGCTGAATAGAACAGAGAAAGAATAGACTTGTTGTCATTTGTTCCCACAACGATGCTCTGAGCTCTGAGTTCCTGGCCTGTAAAGCAGATAAAGGGAGAATGAAGGGTGTTTAAGGAGGTCCTAATGCTTTGAAGGCTGATGGACAGCTCACTAGTGGCATGCAGGAGAGTAATGTGGGTGATTGAAAAAAGCAACTGGTAACAGAAAGAAGGATTGAAAACATCCTGTGTGCACTTTAAAGCTTCAGAGAGAGAGAGAGAAGAATAAAACCAGACTATTTGTTGGGTCACTGCTCCAATAAAACTGCTATTCTCTCTTTATTTCCTATAAATCTCATATGTTTGACCTCTGTTTTTAGTTCCTGGCTTCTTCTTTTTATCTCTTTTTCATGCATGCTAAGCCTGAAATGCTCACAGATGTATGTACACACACACACACACGTCTGGGGGCGTGCAGGTGCGTAGGTTGTGTAAGCAACTTCTTCCAGGTGCAGATGAAATGCTTCTGCTGTGACAAACGCTGAACTGCTTTTCTACATTCCAACGCTCCATTAACCCTCTGCTCCGCTCTCATTGTCTAAAGAAGGAAGTGAACAGCAGGTATGTTAGTAGTGTTGTGATTCATGCTTTGATCATTTCTTGAGAAGATGAACAAGCAAAAAATCCATTTTTCTTAACAGTTTGTTTCAAGAGAGGTTCTTAATGATGGCTCATTCAACAAAATAAATACTCACCTTGAGACTGGGAATGCAAATATAATGTTGATTGAATAAATTTGAGAACATATCTGTATAAATCTAAGTGCCAAGCGAATGTGTTTTTATTGTTGAATGCAGGGTTTAAAGCTTCCCAAAAATAGTGACGGAGCAAAACTGGTAAAGGCACTGTTATTCTGTAAGAAGCCTGTCATCAGTTTGAGAGGTTTTATCACCGTTTGGAGTCATGATAAGTGCTAGTCTGAGTTTCAAATCTCAGACTATTTAACAAACAACTCAGCAACGAAACAGTTTGTTTAGAACCAGCAATTAGTGGTTTAGAGGTAACAGCAAGTAAATGATATTCTTTAATTAGAGCAACAAGAATGGTTACTGACTCATTTTTCTTCAGTACAACTACTATTACATGTGGTATATACCCATTAATATGAAATGGGATTTAGCACAATATTAAAAAAACTCTTTCACTTTTATTTCCAAATTGCTACCAGTCTGTAAATTTGCCAGCGTAAAGTAACAAACTACACATGTATTCATAGTAATACACTGTCAGTGAAATAAGATGTTAACAGTTTGTAGAATTCAATTATGGTAAAGGAAATTTTATATTTTGTGTCCTTGTTGTCATTATTGCTTATTTTATTCATGTATTTTGGAGTTGGGTGTAAATTTTCTATAAATGTCAGCTCCGAACTCATTTATTTCTATTTTAATCTGCCTTGCATTAGCTCATAAATCCTGTCAGAATTAACCTTTTTTTATAATAAATAAAGGAAGAAATTTCATAGCTTTTCCACATTGTCTCACTTGAAAAGCTCTGAACTTTAAAAACAATAATTTTCAGTAAATGTCTTCAACCCTGCTGTAGTACTTATACAAATCATTGTATATACAGATATAACAGTACAAAGCTGCTATAGCTGTTTGTTGTTTCAGATGTTACCTGTAGTCATAAAAGAGTTTTAAAAACTCTAGATATGAGCACATTTTCAAACATTTATTCTGCAGCAGGCTTGGCTCATGTTTTCAATTAAAGACATTTTCTTTCTAATAAAAAAATTGTGAAATACACAATTGGTTTCCATTAAATTTAATGCATTTAGTTCATTTTAAATGTTAAAATAAGCTGATTTTGTTGTATAAACGTACTACTTTTAAGTGTCAAGCAGATAAACACATCTAATTTCATCAACTTACCTAATCAGTTTAACTAAACTGACTCCCATACTGACTGAACGCAATCTAGTCAAGTTAATTCACTTTATCGTGAATATATTTTATAACTTAATGAAGTTAATTCTGTTTACTCCATCATCTTGGATTAGAGTGACACTGTTTGGTCACTGTTGCTTAAAACAGTTTCTACCAAATAATTTACTTTTAAACAAGGTTTAGTAGAACGAGTTGGCATGAATATACAGGATAAGTCAAAAGTCACAGGACACCCTTTCATTCCAGAAAGAAAATGACAAATCTGAATACCGCAGCAAGTAGTGGGTGACAGGACCTATCTCTGGGAAAACTTGCCCTTGATCCAATATGGCGGCTTTCAAGGTGGAGGCCATGTTCTGGACGTAGCCTAAAAGATAGATCCTCACAACCATTGCTTGCTGGGATATTCAGATATGACAATTTCCCTTTTCTTTCAGAAATAAAAGGGTGTCCTGTAACTTTTGACTCACCCTGTATTGAGAAAACCTAACGTTTAATAGCGTGGGATACTTTGACAGAGGAAACTCCTGCTAAAAACATTGGCGTGAGAATCACAGTGCCTTCAGGCAAACACCACATATTGTCAGAAACTCTCAGACGAAATGTTAATTTGTGTGCCTGCATGTCCACATTCACACAAGTTGGCACATATGCTGACATTAGAGGTATGTTAAAATAATATTTTAACCAAATAGAATAATTTGTATAAGATAAGTTCGACTCTGTGAGCAGAGAACACATAGCTCCAAAAGTGAGTTTAGATTGAAAGAACAATTATTTATTTGTGTTGAGCAGTGTTCATCTAAACTTTTGTCACAATCTTATTGGTTTTCTGATTAATATCAGTACATTACTGTGTATTTGAGATGTTGACCCTGAACATGTGAGCAAAGCAATAACAGTGTGAAACGAAGAACGGGACAAAGAGAAATAGCAAATGTCTGCTTGGTGTTAGACATGCGGAAGCTGTTGAACATCTTGTCACGCTCCTGCTTCCATTCACTCTGTAGTACGCACGTTAAATAAGCACAACAAATTCAGGACAGGAGGATAGATCTGCAGGTGAGCATATGTGTGAAATGGGGAACATCCGGCACTTTAGATGACTAAAACAGATGAAAAAGATCAGACTGATCAGCATAAGTTCAAATGCAGTGGAAAAAAATCCAGCAAAGCAACAATTCATTGCCGTTGAAGGCTGAAACGAGCTAACGAGGAATAACAGCAGCCGGCTGAATGACCTCAGCTGTGAAATAAAAAGGTGTTTACAACATGGGTCTCATTATGAAGAAGAATTTAATGACTACTCCTCACTAATCTAGACATCTACCAAGTGTTCATAGTTACAATGGCTGTTGACCAATTTATGCGTGAATTTAGCTTTGAAATCATGAAAACTTTTTAGCTTTCATCCATTATCTACACCCGTTTCTTCCTTTTAGGGTCACGGGGGTCACTGGTGCCCATATCCAGCCATCACAGTGCGAGGGGCGGGGTACACCCTGGACAGGTTGCAAGTCCATCACAGTTTTTTAGCTTATAAACAACTAATTGAAAAGATCTTGTGTGGTAGCCTCTAAATGTTTACCCAAACCATGTTTCAACAGCATCAGCTGAACTATGTGTGCACTGTCCCATATGTAGGCTGCCATCAGGACCAGAACAAAAACTGCTGCTTTGAGAGTGGTATCGTATAGAGACACATGGACTAGTGATGAGTGGAATCAAACCATGTTCAACAATTAATCTCACTTCTGCAATGCCATGGATGACCGTTATGGGAGCATATCATGGAACCAAGAAAATAGGATCAATCCCACCAATGGGAGATTGTGGAGAGACAAACCAGTGTTACCTCATCTGTCATGGTGTAAAGAGCTATAACTTTAGGTCAACTCTGGTAGTGATACAAGGGACCCTGATAGCATCATTGACATTTTACTGGGCTCTCTATAGTCATTGCTGTCTGGCTAAGGCGCACTCCCTCCCTGTCATCACCCCATGGCTGCACAGGCGAGGTGGACTCTTGGTCAGCAGAGCCACAGAGAGCCATTTTGTCGCTTCCATGCACAAAAATTATCCAATCTCCTTCCACTAGTTCTTTGACTATCCAACAGTGCTCCATGCATACCTTGGGGGCAATGCACAAGAAGGGGTCTCATGAAGGTGGGGGAAAGAGAAGAATAATATGTAATTTTTGTTATACAACCATACCATACCATGTCAGTGAAACCGTTTATCTTACATCTCATGGACTATAAATCAGCATGTTAAGGAGTTAAGTCTGTATGTCTTGATGTTTGTCCATTACATCGCAAAGATGACTAGTGATGTTTTGGGTTTTAGTCTGGGTTTATGTGTCTAGAGATGACTTATCAGTCCAACCTCACACATATCAAACATATGTGGTCGTTGGCTTCCATTAGGCCACCACATGTCTTACCCCTTTTAAAACAGCACCATGCTACAGTTTTTCCACAAAACAATTCCCCTCTACACACACCTATTTACTGCTTGCATCATGTTGAGGTCCTCTTGTATTCAGCCAGGTCTCTTGATGTTTCCCAATCAAGCATATAGGAGTTAGCTCAGGTGGTTAGCTCTGGGCTGGGCTGTTGGATCTCAAGGACAACAACTGTGTGCTGACTTGCTGCAAAAAAGAATACAACAGCAGTTTGACTTTACTCTACATCAAATCGCTGCTTGTATCCAGGCCTAAGATGGTGCCACACTCTAGGGGCCAGCAGCATGTTTGTACTGCCATCCTTATCTCTTCAATCTCGTAATCACTGCATTACAGTCACATGACCTTTCAACACGTACAGTTTCATTTCATTTCCAGCACTTTGTCTAAGTGCTCAACAATTTTGTTGGCGAATGTATTAAAAAAATGTCTAGATGCTGAAAAACACTGATTAACTCAACATGGCTGTTTCTCATTTCCATTTTTAAGACAGTTTCAGCATTAATGGATTTTTCTGTGGTGGAATTTCACATATTCAGCAAACTGCATTCAGTGTGCATTGCTTGGGTGTGTCTATGCATGTTGCTGGAATGAGAGAATGCTTATTTGCTTATATGAAAGGTTTTCCCACATTTGATTTCCTAACCTCTGCATTCCAGTGTTATAGTTACGTACGAAGAAAACGATGCATGTAGAAAATAGTGTCTGTTGAGGATGAATGAAAAACCTTGGAAGTTGAATGTCTTTTTTTTCCTTTAACAGTTTTCCAATGTTTTTTTCTTTCACAAAGAAGGAAACAGTAGGAAATTTAACTTTCCTTTTCACGTCTCTCTTTCTCTTCACTTCTTGTTTATTTAAAAAGATATGAGCCTTTCAGATCTTAAAACAGTCAGCAGAGCGCTCAGAGACACGCAACACTGTCCAGAAGCCATAATAAAGAGCAGGAATGTGCATCAGAAGCAACAAACATATTTAAGTACTTCAAAATCTGCCCCAAATTTAAGTTAGGTTAAAAAAAATACTTTTCTTGCTGTCTGCATACTTCCCAATAAACACGTCTAAAAAACGAGCCACATTTTCAGTGGCTTATAAATTACTCTGTAATTCATTTTTACTACCCAGAATCAAAAGAACGGATTTCCTAAACTTTTCTTCCGAAGGGAAAAAGTTCAAATGTTCTCCCTTTGCCATACCTCTAATGTCATTTTACATGCTTTCAAACATAAACTGCTTTCCCCAGAGTCTGACAGAATACACACACACACACATTCACACAACACACACAGCCCTGAGCATTGCTCTGTGGGTTTTAAGTGTGCATAACATGGCAGCTATTATCCTATTAGCAGCAGCACAGGCCGGGGGGAAGGCAAAGGGGGGCTGAGGAGAAAAAACTAAAGAAACTGGAGGTGCAATCAACAAAAGCAACAACCCATAGGTAACAGGAAAAAAATTTCAAAAAGCATTTTTAAACCAGGTAAATACTAAAAAGTAAACTCGTAATTTGTACCACGATTAAGTTATTCTTTAAAACCTCCCAACAACTTTCATAGGCGATCCACTGTGTGAAGCTCTACTGTAACAAACATGAATTTAAAGGCCCTTTAAGGCACTTTTCCTTCTTTTTGAGCTTCAACAGAGACCCTGCTAAGCTCGACCTGCCAGCATCTACATACCCCAACTCCACAGTCAACCTTCCCTTTGAACTCAGCCCAAATAATGGACTTCTCCTGCCGCTTCATTATAACATGCTAATTTTGATTATGACGAATTAAACTGAGGCGCTCTTCACCTCTGTGGGGGCACGAGGATGGGCTTAACACTGAACTCACAATACCCCCCCACTCACCTAACTGTTTCTTCTTTCCATCCCTCCCTAACGTCCATTCCTCACAGCATTCAGCCACATCCTTTCATAAGGTCTCTATTGAAGTTGGGACGGGGGGGGGGGGGCTGAGCAGCAGCAGCTGGCCGCTCTTTTCTCCCGGGCAGGTATAGAGGAGCTGGGAGCTCTCTGCATGAGTGAGCCCCTCTCCTCCAATTCCATTCAGCTCTTGCCTTTGCCTCCGCTATTCACCGAGGCACTACTTTGTCAGGAGGGAAGAAGCACACACAAAAAAATAAGGATCAGCCTTTTCTCCCTTTGTGCTTCACATAGCTATACAGGCATTCCTAAAGCCTCCGCTAATGAGTTGGCCTCAGTGTTGTGAAACAGGAGAGAGAAGCAGGTTGGTAAAAAAAGAAAGAAAAAAAAGTTTGATTTATATGGATTTCTTCCTTTCACTGATGGAATGCCATTCTCGTGCTCATTAGCCCACTGGGTGGTTGTGCTCAATGAGTACATTTGCATTGTATGTACCTGCTTTAGAACATTTTAGAGGGAGAGCTCGGAAAATTAAGTTGTAGTTTTACCAAAATGCAAATTCATGTGGTTCAGAGGGCGGGGGAATGTGGCTTTTAGTGCTTCCTTTTTTCCCCACTGGCTGGTAAACACACACACGCACACACACACTACACACTTTGTGGCATCTAACACTGCGCCTAATTGCCATTTCTCCACAGCTAATGATACACCCAAGATAATGTAATGACGCTGAATGAATTGCTTGTAAACGTATACAACACACACCAAGGGGGAGGCCGTATAGTTCACCAGTAAATGGGTATCCAGTTACCTCAAATAAATTTGATTTTCCACCCCTGGCTTGTAGTTTCACTGAGTGTGTTTTGAGGACCTAATTGAATTTAGACTAGCAGAGCGCACTGATGTAGCCACTCAGCGGATGTTGCAACACGAAGCCTAAAGTGTAATCAGTCGTAAAATGTGGCCGGTCAATAGTAGGTTTACTGAATTTCAATTTAACGGATTAGAGGGAAAAAATATGCTTCTAAGAGTTCTGTAAAACACGGAGTTAGAGAATTATGTTTAATGTGCGTACTGGGGTGAATTTATACAACAACAAAAACTGTATTTTAATCTTAAGAACTCAAAGAAAGAGCAAGAATAAGACCGTGATAAAAGAAAAAAAATTAGATCCTTTTTATTGCAAAGGTGCATTCACACACAAACATACACATAGACACAAACAAAAACGAAAGAAAAAGTTTTGGCACACACACACAAAACAAAAACGCTGTTTGGCTGTTGCAGCTTTGCAACGCAGCAACACCTTTCAAAGACGGACTAAAGTGCATTCCTCATCTTGAACAGAAACCGTTCTAAGCCACCTCTTTTCTAAAACCTTCTATAAAAAACAACCATGGGCAAATGCACAAAAGAGTCACCTTTCTTCACCCTGCTTGTCAAATAAAAAATAAAAATAAGGCGCTGAAATGCAACAAGCTGTGACTTCATTTTTTTTTATTTTGGGTTCTCGGCACCGTTGTCACAAGTAAACACCTGCTGAAAAGATCTGGAAACCAACTGCCATTTTGCTCCGACGTTCAACAATGCATACCTTCACTTCAGCTGACACAAGTGGCTTGAAAAAATAAGCACGACAGATAGGGAGAGCTCCTCTAACCGCACCTATGCCTCGTGATGGAACAGGTTAGGGAGGTGGTGCAGTTTGTCTCTCAGTGCGTGCCGTAGGGCTGACAAGCTACAAGTCTTTCCTGCTGACAGAAAGTTGGCACGGCGCGGCCTGACTCACTCCTCGCATTTGACAAACATTGATGGGAACTGTACATGTTAGCACTCTTTCAGTGCAGATGGAAAGAAAACCTGGTGGAAGAATAGCAGGAGCTGTGCTGTTTGGACACCTGCACATCAGGTGGTTGGATCAAACACAAACAGCCAGATCTTTATTACAACTTCGTTCCAAATGTTGGATATTTCACTCACTCCAATCGGGTACGATTCACATAATTAGATTAGGTTTACATAACTTCATTTTTTCCAGATTTTACCAAGCTAATGCTAAGACTGACTTTAACTGCTGCAAAATCTTCAAAGAAAAGGTAAAAATAAAAAAAAGATATTACAGGGTTACCACCGAAACACTTGAAGACTTCATGACCATGAACTGCCAAAAAGTTCAACAGAAGATACGTGTAACAAAAAAAACATGTCAAATAATCTTCTTATAACAAACAGACCTGGTTTTATTTCCAATAAAAACAACTGGTCTTAACTGTCAGTCTTTTACTAAAAACACATCCAATCCATACCTGCTTTATCTTTCTGGGTCTTGTGGAGCTGGTGCTTCTCAGCAGTCACTGTGCTAGAGGTGGGGTACACCCTAGTCCAACACAGGGACACTGAGACGATCATTCACACTCTCACTCAAATACAGACAATTTACAGACACCAATTAACCTCACATGCATGGTTTTGGTCTGTAGGAGGAAACCCACACATGCATTGCAGGTAAAGCAAACTCCACCCAAACAAACGCCAAGAGGTGAACCTGTGAGGCCATGTACACTGAAAACACCTGCTAAAATAAAAAAATTCTGGATTCATTTAACCAGAATGACCTGTTAATATTCTACCCACTGTTGATGGCTCTTCATAGAGCTACAACGTTAAGAAACTTTAGTTTTGACGGTACTGACAAGCTAACAGCCTGTCTGGGCAGCTCTGACCTCAATCTATGCATTTTGTAAGATTTAAGTTGTTTTAACATAAGTTGTTACACCCCTATCCATTAGTTCATCAATATTGAGAGAAATAAACTCTAATCTGCACTCAGAAGTCCACCAAAGGTCTGTTTACAACAGGTACTAATTGTTCACAACTTTTCCCAGAACCCATTTGAAACAAGATATTGAACTCAGGGAAACACAATTGTCTCACTTTTACCAGAAATTGCACAAAATTGTTGATGTGCTCAATACAAAATTTGGAGCTGGTAATATTTGAGATAATCGTATTCAAGTTGAAGACTCAGAAGGATTGGCTCAGTGACAATGCTAGCTAACATCAGTACTTCACACTTATCAATTTTTTTTAAGTACAGTAAAAATGGTTGAACAGTTAAGTGTGACAGATCACAAACTGAGAGGAGTGCTATTTAACAGTTTGGTACCACAGACTACCAACTTTTTTTTTTCTTTGCAAAAGGCTTGATGGTTATCGAGGATAAAGCTGATGAAATCTGTCCAACTTTTTGAATCAGAAATTTAACTTTGAGGGATATTTTTACTGACTTTTCCTACAAGCAACTTGGAAAATCTAACGTCTAACAAAAGAAGTGTACCATAATTTTACCTTTTTGTTCCACTTATAGTGCAGTTATACACCAAAAAAAGTGATTAATTCCCAAGAGCATGTCTTTTAATAAACATTTAATAAATATTTGACATATTTACTACACTTTTTTGTGCGTGTACTAGACAACGTATTAATGAAACTCACAGTGAACACCATGACTGAGCAGATTCACAATTGAGTTTATAAATCAATTTCAAACTGCTGGATGAAAAAAAAACACCCAAGAGACCAATCTAACCTGTCTGAACTGGCACTGGAGATGAAGATTTATGAGGGCATTAAACAAATGCTGGATGCCGAAAACGAGTGACAAAGGCCAAAGAATGGGCTAACTCATTTATTCAAACATCACAGCAAACTAAATGAGGCAAAGCTTTACAGTTTCATCTACGACACTTGGGACATGAGAGAACACGACTGATGGTGCAAGACTTTGGCCAAAAAATGGTTTCAAAGAATTTCTCAACTTCTCTCCAATCCCCACTGACATTGTTTCTTTTATATTTCTTTCTAAACATCTGTTCCCCACCTCATAGGCCACGTATCATACATCTTAGCAGGCAGCCTGGTATTAACAGAAATGCCCCAAAAATGTAATTTCTGCTTCCTATTAGCGAGGCATTCGCACACTCCTGCTGCACCCGTTAGCCATCCGGCCCTGTGTATGATGAGTTGGCCGAGCTTCACGCCTTTCCATTTTATGCTTGATGAATGGCTGCAGCAGATGGTTTGTTATCTTTGAAGATTCCAGTAAGATGAGCGTGATGAATCGCTCCAGGCCCTAAACTCTACCCCCCACCCCACTCCGTCTCCACCCTCTTCAACACCACCACTACTTTCAGACTTAAGGAAAGTGAAATGGGATCAATTTTTAGTTGACTCTTCATGTACAACTCAAAGAAGTTAGACCAGGTAGAAATTTTTTAGACAACTCTGTGACTTCAATTCTATTCCACCAATGTGCTTTCGACTTATATACATTGAGTCATGAACCTTTTTTACGATGCACTTTTCCTGACAGACCCACGTCTTTTCATCGGTAACGATGTCCCACAGCAGCATGAAGGTCAAAAAATGGGGTTGTGTGAGCTGGAAAAACTGCGATGAAGTAATAAAATCTCCCAATTCTTTTCTCCCACTGTTGATTCTGTCTGTTTAGTACTAAACAAAATCTATTTTCTATTGAATCAATAAGATGTTAACACAACATTCACAACCAGTGGGAGAATATATACTGTCAAAATAAAATGCTGTAGAACAATAAGCAGGTTATTCAGCTTTGTAAAAAGCGGCCTGCAAACTGAAATTTGAATTTAAACAACTGTGTATGGTTCGTTTTTTGTTGCTTCTGTTTCAAAACAAAATTGCAAAAAAAAAATAATCATGTTGCAAGGGTTTTTGTTTTGTTTTGTTTTTTTGCCATTTTTTTAAAACCTACAGGCAAACATGCAAAACTGGACTAAAAATCCAGTGTTTCATTTTTGCTTCAGCTATCTAAATCCAAAATAAAATATACTGTTGTTGTTTTAATATGTAGTTGAAAAATAAAGCGTGTTCAATTACTCCATTTTGTGTTCACAAAAAACTTGAAATGTCAACAATACTGGAAAGTTTGATTGTTAAGACTCATACAACCACCACAGCGATGGACCAATAGAGAGTTTATTTCTCAAGTCTTCCACGAGAAATACACCCACATTTAACAACTTCTTTGAGACCTGACCCCACCTACAACCATTACCTCACTGGGGGAAACACTTCCTGTTCCGGGGATCAGGTCTTCAAACAAATTTCCTTCCTGCTCATGTTTCAATTCAAATTCTGTGTTGTTAACATCATTAGGCATGTTTCTAACTAAATGTATTTCTTGCTCTAAGTGACCATAACGTCAAACCATTCAGACCAGTCTGTACATAAAATTATCATTTTAATCACAAAAATAATCACACAGTAGTTTAAAAAAATATATCTTTATTCACCTAAGAAAAACGCTAATGCGCTAGGAGCTCAGGCCATGATTTTTGTCCAAAAGTTGTCTTTGTTTTAACTATTAACATAAAAAAGAAAAAAAAACCTTAACAATTTTTGTCATTTTTCTAATTTAGTTTTAAAACAACAACAAAAAAAATTCTACAAAAATAAAACATCAGATTATTAGTTTTTTACTTATTTTATTTTGAAACGGAACAACCAAAACACAAACCATACAAGGATTTAAATTGCAGTCCTAATAAATTTAAAAGTATACGGTGATTCTGAGCAAATGTTTAAACCTGTAAAACACAAGACAGACATATGAGTATGGTGCTGCATCTTCGATTACTTATTGCTCAGTTTCACTGCAATATTATGCAAAAGGCAGCTGGAATTTGGTGGAATCATGGTCCCCCACCAAAATATAATAGCTAACATGAAATCACCTTTAAAAATTGGGCACTGACCTTAGCAAAGGACCATTTTTCTAGCTAAAGTTATTTGTGACCGAAGTCATTTACAGCAGGTGATCCATGAAATAAATCACGTTAAAAGACGTGTCAACAGCCCTCTCAAAATAGACCCCCAAAGTACCTGGTCCACATACCAGGTTCGTTGAAGGAACATCCAAATGTATGGTTGAGCATACTTTGGATAGCTTTGATGGAGGAACCTCCTCCCATATGTATGGAAGATGTACCTGGTCCACAGATGGTCTGAAAGATCAGAAATAAAGAAAAAGAAAAGTCAGTCTGACTGTTAGTGTGGCTATCACAAATCATATAACTAATACTGAGAGTACTGATGTAATGTCAAATGTCTGAGACAACATTTGGACAATAGAACAGTCGCTACAGATGACCTTAAAGGGATAGTTTGGAGTTAGTACTTAAATATGTTCAAGTTTTTCAGTAAAAATAAGCAATGAGCATTTTTTTTTAGAATCTTAGCATTGATAAAACATACATTTGACAGCTGTCAGTCTTAAAGGAATAAGCTGGCCATTTTAAAAGGATTCTGTGTAAAAGTTAAAAAAGCTCTTTGAATGCCTTCAGTTTGGAGAAACAGAGTTTACATCCAACAAGACTGATGAGCAAATGGCTAGTCTGAAAGTGGCACTGAAATGCCATCATCTGTTTTTGTTTCCACGCTTTTCGTAGTGATTCATGTGAATGCTATTTCATAAACCCTTACATCAGGATCATAACTACATTGCATGGTTAATATTTACATAAAATACTGTAGTTACTTGTAAGTATAAAAAGCACCAGCAGCGGTAATATGTAAATCTTCCAAAGTATCCAGAAACAACGCCTGGCTTCAATTACATAATATTTCAAATAACCATCTAATGCAAAACTGACTGCAACGTTTAAATGACAGCATTCTCAAGAATGCTACAGAAAGCTACAGAAATGTGAACGTTGACGCTGTTTTAGGAAGCAGTTGGTCTTTTTGGGCAAGACATTTTTAGCTTGTCAATGCAATCTAAACAGACCCACTTTTCAAAGGCTTACTGCTTCATTAAACAACTCCAATCTTCAAAATTATTTAAATCGTTACCCTCAATTACATTTTACAACACACAGGTGTTTTAGCCTATGAGTCATGTCCGACTGACAGGCGGGACTTCATGAAACTTGCAACCTCTGGATGCTGCTGGTGCGGTTTACACTCGCAAACAACCACTTGTTTATATAAATAACTGCGTAATTCATAATTTAATGTGTTATAAGAGTTTATAAAACAACCTTTTTATGAGCAGGCATGTAACTTTAGACAACAAAGTTGCTTTCTGACTGCGTGAAAACACTTCAGTCTTCAATCAACTCTGTTTCTCTAAACAGAGGCTGATCAAAAAGCTATCTGCAACAGGTAAGATACTGATTATTTTTTACTTTTACACAGAACCTTCCTTCAGAATAAAAGAATAAATTCAAACAGGTTCAGTTCAAACTGTAAGATTCAGCCTGTTTTACTCAGTTTCCTTCAGTCATGTTTTAACAGGGTCTCGTTGCTCAGTTATTTTCCTTCTTGAGCTACAGGCCTCACCTGTAGGCAACTGTGCTCACACTCACAATGCAACATGAAACTTTTGTCTGTTCACTGGAAAAGGAAGAAGGAACTGTGCCACTAAACTGCCTGCAGTGCTGCAGGTGTGAATATCTGCGCCCTCGCTGTTGTGATTAATGGCAATGGAGCCTGGGCCTTCTCCCAACATGAAGCCATCACAATAGCTCTGACAAAAATCAATCAAAACACTCTGTGCCAAGCAAAAAATAAAAAATGTGATGAGAAAAAAAAGTGTCCATGGGGCCAGGAGGCTGACAGTGCTGCTGATTTATCACAGATGTGCAACTCAGAGACGACGGGGAAACGTGTTTTTAGCATTTGGGAAACATTTCGGGCTATCATGTGGTCATTATAGGGCAAGATCACATGTTGGAAAAATCAGTCCAAATAGACGACACACACAGATATGCACACAAACTGCAAAAGTATGTGCCTGGACACACCTTTCTAAAATATGTGCAGTCTTCATAGAACTTATAGACAGTAGTAAAAACAGGTAAATGCTAAAAAAAAAAACATTCATCCATTTTTTTTACCCATTTCTTCTGTCTGGGCTGTGGGGAGCTGGTGTCTTATCTGCAGCAGCCACTGTGTGAGAGGCGGGGACACCCTGGACAGGTCACAAGTCTATAGGAGACAAACAACCATTCACACCTAACTCAAGAGCATGTAAACTCCATAAAGAAAGGCCCCAGGGCTAAAGATGAACCTGCAACTTTCTCACAGAGTCTACAGCTTTAACCACTGTGTTGCTGTGCTGCATGCCCCCCAATAAAAAAATCTAGTTGAGCAATCTAATAATAATAGGTTTTCAGAAGTTTAAGCATCATGTGTAAATTCTCTGCAAACTGCAACTCAGTTCTGACATTAGCTTATTTTGAACCCTTTTATTTTTGTAATACACTAGTTCATAAAAGTGAAAACAAAACTTTTAAACACCATTTATTTGAAGCTTTTACTTACTGGCTTTAGACTGAAATGATTACTTTATACATGTCAAATTTATTTTAACAGTATATTACATACAGTGTATATTTTGGACATTTAAAAGATAAAATCAAGGTTTATTTATTGTTGATTAAACTATGTAATGCTTCAATTTAGGTTAAAAATCTGATATATAAATTTTATCTGATTTTAAAGGGCATTTAATACTTTATAAATTCAATATGAGCTGGCAAACACTCAAACACTTTAAAGTAAGAAAATAGGTCCAATTACAGTGTATACACAACTTTTAGATAAGACTAAAAATCAGTTGAGAAAGTGCACTGAGTGTAATAACACCTAGTTGCTTACCTTCTCCTTCAGATTTGATAGGATGAAACCCCTGTTTATTACATTCTCTGACACTTTTACATGTATATGTTGATGTCATGAGCGAATTATTAGGGCATTCAAACCAATTATCTTATTAAGGCTTGTTATAATGCGATTACAGAGCTTGATCTGGGTGATTGTGTCTTTAAGAAGCAGCGAGAGTGAGGAGGTGGCGCGGTTTCACACCCTGGGGTGGGAAACATGGGCGGGACCTGTGACCGCTGAGTGACAGCCGCTCAAGAGCTCTTTGAGTTCGCAACGCGGGGAGAATCAGAAACGACCAATCAGGTGAGGGTATAACCCAGCCGTCAAATCCTATTGGGCAATTAGAGCGAATTGTGGGCGGAGCCTGAAATTGCTGTTGTGCTTCCAACGTGGGACTGCGGAGCAATCACTCACAAAGAAAAAAGGAAAAGTAACTCGGGAAAGGAGAAAACTCATGGTGGTAAAACTTGGTCGGAAGGAGGAGGGGGGGACCTTATTTCGCTATTAATCGGATGGTTGAGAATTTGTAACCACAGACTGCACCTGATAAGCTGCTAGTTGAGTTTCTTCGGATGGGAACGAGTTCGTTTGTTTCGGAGTTGGATTTGCAGTGAGCCGCTGTTCAGATTTTGGACTAAAAGAAGACGGAGAAGCGCTCGGCTTTCAGAGCTCAATGCTGGAGTTTTTACCACTATAACTAACTTATTTACGTCGCATTTAACCTTTTGGTGACCATTTCTCGACATTATCAGAAGTTTGTTTTCTGCCACTGTTGAGGAGAACTACTTTTACTGAGAACAACTTGAGCGAAGTGTCTTGAAACACTTTGCTGCTCAGTTTGTAGAGGTGTCGACGATAATAAAACAGTCCAATTTTACGCCTTTTGATGGACATAGTGAATTTTAGGTTCCTTAAGTCTTACAAGCTTGATAATTCTGCTTCGTCTGTGAATTACCTTTGATTTTCAAACCGCCGCGGTCGGACAGCTGAAGGGAAAAAGTTGGAGCGGAGACTTGTCAGAGACATGAATTCTTCTGAGACGGACATCTTTTTACTTCAACAAAGCTGTTTTTACTAGTCCCGTGTGTCTCAAACAAGACAATTGATGTGCTTTAAGGAGCTTTTCCTTTCCCTGGAGCTTCATTAATATTGCGGGCAGCAGGCGAGCTCTGTGGCCGCGCTATTAAGTACTGGATACAAAATGGCGGCGTCCCTGGGACGATTTGGATACGTGTGTCGATGTGTTTTATATTTAATGTTGTCGATGGAGCTGTTCGGCTCTTATGGATCGAGTTCAGGTTCGGTCTGTCCCCAGAACTGTACCTGCGGCGGGGATTCAGTGGACTGCAGCAGTCTGGAGCTGACAGCTACACC
>JARVJO010000365.1:5237081-5254732 GCA_031762555.1 Cynodonichthys magdalenae | reverse complement strand
TTGTTACCAACAATTTAGCAGATGTTTCAAGACTACAGAAAGCTCCTATAAAGGTACCCCAAATGTTTTGAAGTGACATGTTTCACTTTAAAGCCACTATTTTCATTGCACAGGACAGTCATCCTCAGTACTCTGCTTTAACACACCTGAGGAGAATGAGTAATTAACAGGCTTCTGCAGAACCTGAAGATCTGCTGAAGAACAGGAAACAGCTAAAACCTACAGGATAGTGGGACTTGAGGACCGCTTGCATAGGACAAGGCTGTTTTTTGTTTTTTTTAAATAATTTTAGCTGAAGCACAGGCGTCTAGCTAAAAGTAGACCGATTAATCGCCTGGCTAATGTAATAATCGACTATCAGACATTCATTTGCATACTTAGCCGATAGAAAAAGGAAAATGCAGCATTAGCTTTTCTTCACCAGTCCAAGATTTTGTTATTTTAACTATATAAGGTAATAAATCCATATTTGTTTAATCAAAAAGAACAAATAAGTAGGTTTTCTGGATGGGTTCTTCTTTAATGAAACATTTCGTTTTCTCCTCCAAGAGACTTCTTCAGTCTGTCTGAAAAGTCTTTTAGAGGAGAGACGAAATTTTTCATTAAAGAAAAACCCATCCAGAGGACCTATTTATTTATTTTTTTCTTTTTGATTTTTTCCCCTGGATTACTGAGAAGCATCAGGACATATTTATTTAAGTTTAAGCCGAAGATACACAATAGCCCCAAAATTCAGTGTTGTGTTGGCCATCAGCTGTTCTGATAGAAAACTATAATGTCAAATTTTAACTTTAAGACTGCAGGAAGAGGTGTGAAGACAACTTGTAGTTTTAAAAAAAATTTTAAAAAGTACCCCAAAAGTTTCGAGATGAAGGGTTTTGTCGTACACATTTATTGTGCAGGAGAATACTTTTTTATTTTTGAAGTATTGTCCTGCAGTACTTTTGTATAACGGGTTGTGTTTTTTCAGTGTTACTTTAACTTGGTGCATTTTTAGATCTTATTGCCCACATTCCAGTTTCTGTGTTGTAAGCCGTAGTTCACAAATTAAGTTTAGAGTAAATAAAACTTTTTTTCCCAGCCAGAGGAAGACTGACCACAGTTCATACCCTGTCTGCAAGCTCATTAAGGAAATGAGCCAATTTGTAGCATTTTTTATGAAACAACCCCCAGTGTTTGGTTACTTCAACACTTGTGCTGGATAACACAATTTTCTTGTAGACAACACAACTCTCTATCCTTCCAAATAATGTTTTTTACTCTGCCTCTGCAGTTGCTTTTGTCCAGTCGTGATTGGTAGTTATCAGTACCAATTGGGCATCTTGTTCCAGATTTGTCAGCATCTGTTTGTGTGTGTGTTGCTGGGAATACGAGGTTAAACACGAACACCGCTCTGGCTGCCAGGTTCCTCTGTGCAACAGTTTATCTTTCCCTGTGAAGTCAGGAATGCAACTTTGTGAAAAAAAGTCTTCTAGGAAAAAAAAAGGATGAATAATGGCACTTGTGCCCATGTAGCCACGTTGCCCTGAAGCACCACTTAGCCAAGATCAAGTGTGCATGCAATTTATCATGTGTGTACACACAGACATACACTGCACCCCCTGTCTTTTTGGACAATGCTCGTCTTATAGTGATACAAATGTTCTGCGTGAAGACAGCTGCTGCAGCGTAGCCCCATGGCACTCCAAGCCTTCTTCTGTTATCTCGTCCAAATCCTTATCGGTCAAGATTTAAGCACCCGCAATCTTGTTGTTTTCAAAGGGAATGACTTTATGACAGGGAGTTATCTTTTAAAACACCTAAGGTTGCATATTTCCTCACAGCGTGAGAAAGTCGCTTTGTGTTGACAGGTAACTCAAAGGGAACCAACCGTTTTCTTATGGGGTGTAAATAAGATTGATTACCACAGACTCAAAGGTGCAAGTATGACTTTGACTTGTTGCCTGTTCTGATTCAGATTTTGCTATTCAAATCCAAAACCAGATAAGTCTGTCCTTTTTTGGCTGAGGACGATGTGTGTTTGGAGCAGCAGTAGTCACAGTTAAAACATATATATCATTAGATTAGATGTGTGTGTCATTCCTGGCTTATGAACTATGCTTGTCTAGCTCGTTACTAGTCATCAGAGCAAAAAGAAACCCGTGTGGAAACGGTTATTTCTGTTATGTTTGCCCCAGAGAGGGAGCAGCCGCAGAAGGAAATACAGTATTGATAGTTGTCAGTAAGTACAAGAAGTTTAGTCCTGTATTCCTACATTTTTAAAAACATAAAACCTATTTGTTCCAAATGTTAAATAAATGGCTGGAGATTGTGCTGCTGCAGTTGCTAATCGGTTAGATAACCCCCATGTTATTCAAAAAAAGCTTTATTAACATTAGCCTTCTTGTTTTATAAATGTTCATGTTTAGAAAGTTAAGATTGTTCAAGCCGAGAGCATAAATCTGCTACAAAACAAATGAAGATTATTTTCCTACCCTTATTTATGGATGAAGATTGATTGCAATGTCATGTAGTTGTTATCTTTGTACAAGCTCTTTAATTGGGGTTAAAGCAATGGACCTCAGGACTTGCAATTATCCAGATGTTCATGGCAGGAAAATGACCTTTCAGTTATCATAGTTTCACAGAGACGTCTGAGGGTTTTGGTGCTGCTAGAATTCATGTTAGCAAAATCCCCTTTTTTCTTTTTTGCAACATTCACACTCGCTGACAAAGTATGAAATGCATTACGTCAGATTTTTATATTATTAATAAAAACAAGTAGATTATTGATATGTTTGTATTGCCTCTTAACTTCTACAATGGTGGCAAAACTATTATACTATTTGTTCCACCGGTTACAATAACATTAAATAGTGGGTCTTGTATGATGTGACAATATCTGGTACAACCCCAGTTCTGAAAAAGTGTCAGTTGTGTAAATGTATATAAAACAATAGCAGTAGCAATCTGCATATCTAAAAGAACATAATAATTTGTTTACAGTGGTACACAGTAAACATCAAGTGTTTAAAAGTAAAATGGTATTACTTTGGAAAAAGACAAAGTAATTTAAAATTTGTTGACAGCAACAGATCTAATAAAACAACAGAAGAGATGGTAAGAAGGTGTAAAAAGGGCTTTTAGAAAGGCTGAATCTTACAAATCTTACGGGCATAATACTGCCCCTAAAATACATTTTTCAGTAATGTTTGTCAATGTAAAATTAAGAAAACTTGAATATCCCATAATTTACAGTTTATATCATTAAAAGATTTCAAGAATCTGGAGAATTATCTGTCCTCAGAGGACAAGGCTCAAAGTCGTCATTGGATGCTTGTAATCTTGAGGCCATCAGGGACCACTGCATTAAAAACAGGTCTGATTCTGTTCTGTACATCAGTGCATGAGCAAAGAAGAAGCCATACGTGAGCACCATCCAGAAAAGCAGCCGTCTATTCTGGGCCAAAGCTTATGTTAAAGAGACTTAGGCAAAGTGGAAAACTGTTCTTTTGTTGAACAAATAAAAATAGAAAAATTAAACCCACAGATACCAGTTCCTCAATAAAGAAGAGAGTGACCATTCAGCCTGTTGTCAAAGCACAGTTAAAAAGGCTGCCTCTCTGATTGTATGGGGGTACTTCAGTGCCTATGACATGAGCAGCTTAAATATTTCCCTCCAAAAACTCCATCAGTATCATCAGTGCTTAGATGTTTATGAACTGTTGTTAAAAGAGGGGATGCTTCTCAGTGGTAAACATGGCTCTATTCCAACATTTTTAGGTGTAATACGGCCAGCTTGATAACAGAAATTACCTTTTTTAATATTTAATATGTTTTCTATGTTACATTGTAAATAAAATATAGGTTTGATATTCATCTATATATACATATTAGGGGTGCAACAATACATGTATCTGTATCGAACCGTTCAATACACCCTTGTATCAAACAATACAGATTTTTTAAATTTATTTTATCAACTTGTCTTCTGAAGATGCTCTGTGTTGAAGGATCAGTGGATCTGTGTTCGACTGCTCCACTTAGGCTGCATTGTTGAGCAGAGATCCACTGAGAAACTTGCCGTTTCAGCAACATTTCATTTAAAAACTGTAGTTTTGAGGTTAAAAAAATTTTCAAAATTAATTCCAAAAAATTACAAGTTAAGAAATGCATGGAAATAACTCTTTTTTTTGTATCAAAAAAGTATCGAACCGAACCGAATTGTGAATTTTCTGTATCGTTGCACCCCTAATATATATATATATATATACAATGTTTCAAACATTTTTTCAAATTGGAGCCCTACTTACAGAACTTGCAGTGCTGTCCAGATAAAAGTTTTAGTTTGTTCAATTGGAAACACAATGTCCATTTTGCCCTTAACAGCACTTTTAATGGGTATTTGTTCAGGTAAGATAGCTGGCCAGAGGGCAGACTTCTGCCTGTAGCTCATCCATCAGAAACTGTCTGAAGTCCTCTGTGGCACAAATAAGGCCACAAGTTGTGGGGAAAAATGCTTTCCAGTTGTCAAAATATTCACTCTTGAGATCCGTAACTGCAATGGTCCTTTAAGAAAGGGGCTTTGATGAGGATACTGGAAAACAAACATGTTGGCATGTCCACAGCTTGGCAATCTGAGCAAACATGGTAATGAAGAAACTAGAGTGTTAAAAATATATGTGGAGTTCTAACAAATGACAGTTTTGATAGTGTAATCACCAGCTTTTTAAGTGACTTTTTATTACAGTAACAATGATCTCATTATAGTGCTTTATCAACTGTTTTATCACATTCTGTCTTCAGTTTCTTTTTTAACCAAGAATATTAAAGATTATGAACTTAAGCTTATTTAAAGCCGCTGTTTGTCATGCATATCATTAGGAACCATATCTTTTCCTGTTTTTCATCATGTCTCCTAACATTTAACATACTGACCATTAGTCTCAGATGTTAGTCTGCTCTTTATGATTGATGAATAGCCTAACAACATTCAAAGCAAGTTTGCTCTCACACAGTCACATATTTCCCCTCAGGAGTGGTGCTTTATCCTTTTTGCGGCCACAGTAATGTGTATAAAAAGCATTTCTAGCCACAGTGCCACTGGCGTAATGGGGTTTTTGAAAGTAAATAAAAGCTCGGGCACTACTAATTTTGGCTGTGATTGCTGTGTTGGATAGAGATGAAGCAGATAGCGGGTGTCTGTTTGCTGGCGTGTCTCCATCTTTTCTCATATAAGGTTGTAAAGTCCTTATATAAAAGCTGCAGACTTTTAATGGACTTTGTAGTTTTATTTGTCTGTATAAACCTAATGCAAAACCATTCTGATTCACTCTGATCCTAAGTGATTTTCTCTGACATTTCCAGTGAGCTCCACTGCTGAACGGCAGAGGCAGACAGTAATCTTTTTGCCCATATCTGTTACCAAAATTTCCCCATAAACCACTAGACAAATTTTAATGAAACTTGCAGATAATAGTCATTGAATCATCTACAAGTGATTATTTTTTTAGGTCAACTCAATTCCAGATGGTTGTTCCAACCAACTGAGCCTAAAAAACCAAACATGACCATAACTCAGTCAATTTTACAGATATTTCTTGTGAAATTTGGAGTGGTGGTAACAGAGACTGATCCTCACACATATTATAAAACAAATCGAGCAAGATCTTTATTTAAACCTTCACTATTAACTGACCCACGTCAGTTTGTTTAGAAAATACAAACATGACTATAATTCAGTCAATCTTTCAGATATTGACTAAAGATTTGACGTAGTAATTGTTGAGAGTCATCTTCAACACATACTCCAAGTGCTACTCATTGCATGAGATCTTTGCCTAAAACTGAAGCATTTACTGTCTGAGTCAATACTGTTAGGAAAATACCTTAACCACTGGATTGATTTTAATAAAACTTTTAAAAAGTAATGTTGTGGAAATATTATTTACCCAAGACAGAAAATACGTGGTCCAAGAATAAAAAAGTACTCCATGGAATGGTTGTCAGAATTTATTGCATATGCAAGGCACACATGATGTCACACAGGGCAGTGGTACATAATATTTGTGTGCTGAGGCAGTCTCAGCGGTTTACATTTATACAGAATGTTATCAAAACAGACAATGAACACCTCTCTTGGCGCTGAGGAGAATATGATATGTGATAAAGTATCCAGCAAGAATAATTACTTCTAACAGATCTTGTCCTAATCGAAAAGCACTTGTCTGAAAGAAAACACAGGATAAACAGTTAAGTCATGGTGACATTTAGGTTAGAGAAAAGAGGTCACTGACTCTTGGCCTGAGAAGAATGTGGGACCTAGGAAATAAGTTATTTTTCCTCAACAGTAATAACTGGGCAACTACAATTTATTAATTTTTTCAGTCAGTCCAGTTCAAGATGGCCACCACATCTACTGGTAATTTACATTAGCCAACTTAAAATGGCTACAACTTGATATTGAACTAACTCATGAGTTACTTCTTGTGTTGTCCCATGAGAATGTGCATAACGTTATTTTCATGGTTTGACCACAATTGCGTCAACTATGTAATTTCTCATCATAAGGTGATCTTACAACTCACATCATCTTCTCTCAAAAGTTTTGAAACATGTTGACCATACTGCTTGGTGTACACAAACACCCTGCAGCCCAAAGCCATAGCCCTAAACCTCACAGTTGAAGCCTCATTGGTAAGCACCACCCCCACCAGCTGGTTTTGGCTTTTGCCCTCAGGAAATGGGTTTGTGTCGGTGGTTTCATGACAGCCACTAGAAGCTGAAGCGGTCGTCTGGTTATGGACTGCTCAGTGGGGGTGGGGGTGGGGGGGGTGGTGGCTTCAGATCACCTGGCCTGAGGTAACGTGAGGGGAGGCGTGTGTATTTTAGGTGGGGGTAGGGGGGGTCATTTTCCAACTACTGCGTGCGTCAAAGTGTTTTGTTAATGTTATGGTCTGCTGCAGCTGCCTCCAGGCTGGTTCTGCTTGCTGCTGGTAAAAGTTATGTCAGTGGTCAGAAACCTCAGCCACCGTCACACATGTTCCAACACACACGAAGAAGTCAGAGGAAATGAAAAGTTACAAGACAAGTTGATTAAATGTCGCAAGATTTTAGATATGGCATCTTTTTTATTTTTAGGTTGTTTTTTTCTTTACCTCGCTCTAACCCTTTAACAATATGAAAAGCAATTTTAGTCAAGCGTCTTATTTGTGTGCTGGTATCGTGGTCGTTTTTCCTGCTAAGCTCAAACATGACAGAACAACTGACTCATGCACTGTTTGTCCACTAAGCTGCAGAAATATGTCATCTTCTTAAGCGCATGAACATTTCAGTGGTCAGGGCAGAGATGCAGTAACAGCAGCACCACTCAGCGAGGCTGAGCCCCTTGTGGTTTCTGGGGCATTTCTCCCTCTGCAGCCTTGTAATTTTGTGGTTTGGGAGGTGATTATATCCAGTTTGTTTATTGTCATAGTTTTGCTAGCCTTATGACTTGTGTGTCCTCTGGTGGATATTTTAAAGTCCCAACTTGGGGCATTCGAAGGGTTTATTATCACTGGCACTGATTGTTATCAGCTGCTCTTTGCTTCTTCCTCCTGTATCTGGCTGTTAGTCAAAGCTCCGGGAGTTTCCATATGGACATTTAAAAACAGTCTTTTATTTCTAATCACCATCTTTTAACAAGTGCAGATTGCTCATGCACTACGTTGGCTGTGAACAAATTAGGAAGAAACCGTTAAGGTTGACCCTAACTCTAATAACAGCAGATAAAGTCTGACAATAACATGAAGGTATGGAATGAGCTCATCGCCGCACTCTGGCTTTAATGATAATCAAACAGCTGCTGCCACAAGTCATTCTGCAGGAATTCAGTCTGCAGAATAGATGGCACTTTTGTGAAGATGTTTCAGAGCGCCAAGTTTTCTCTCTCTCTCTTCCCTTCAAAGTCAGTGTCTACAAAGTGGGTTTCATCAATGAATCATCTATGAAGCCTCTACATCTGGTAAGAGTTTAGAAATCCGGAGGAGATTAAAAAAAAAAAAAGCATGACTTGGATAAAGAGCGAGAGGTGGTGCGAAGCTAATGCAGCTTCTGCCCAGAAAACACACATGGCTTCAAGGTGTGAGAGAAGACTTGGATCAAACACGTTCTTGGACTGGAGACTCTGCACCTTTGTGTTGCCCTGTTTCCAAAAAGAGCAATAAAACTTTAGTGTCTAGACATTTTCTCATGAAATTATTACAAACCTGAGTAATTATTCCTCTGCAAGTAAAATAAATATCAACAATGGGGGGGGGGGGAGATTGGCCAAAATCCTCTTTTTGTTAACTTTGAAGGTATCAACGTAGGGTCAGCAGCCTTGTCGTACTGCAACAATAATCCCCGCTAAAGAGACATATTGTGTTTATGTTATTCTTCCTGATTAATTGAGGCCTCTCATTTCCCTCTGCTCATATTGTCTGGCGCCATTTGTAACAAATTACGTTGTCATCACAACATGGCCCAGTGTTTTTTAATGCAGGAGCACGACCCAGTGCACATGTGAGCTAAGATGCTCACAGTGTGGGGAGGTTTTTAGACCTCTGAGTATCCAAGCTGGGGTATTGCCTCGGGGCCAGCGCACAGTTTTCTACCCCCCTTCAGCCTCGTGCCTGTTTGTTTGTAGTGCTTTCCTGCTCCGGCCCCGGATCAGCAGTGTAGAGAATGGTGCTGCACGTGGCCCCAAGATGTGGGCTGGCTTCAGAAACAAAGCCAAACTTCTGATATGACTGATTTCAAAGGCTGAAGCTGCTTCTTTGTAAGCAGTTTTGGGGGTGGAGGGGGTAAAGAATCTGTTATTCAAATGTGATCACTTTTTGTTTTTCTGTGATTTTACTTTTACTAGTGCTGTAGATTTATCATTATTACAGCAAATCTTGTTGGCTGGCTTATGCTTTTAACTTTGTCAGAGCTGATAAGAGACCCCCCCCCCCTTCTGTATGACTTGTGTGTAAATTAGTGGCCTGGAGCTGGTGTTAGCTTTGTGTACACTCTCACTGCAGTTGCTGAGCTATAAAGCAGCCTTTATTGACAGGAAGAGCTGTGTGTGTATGTGTGTGTGTGTGTCTGACTCTCTGACGGGCAGGTTATTCTTTGACCAGGTTTATGATGCTTTGAAATGGACCACATTAAAGGGCTTTTGTCTCGCAGCAGGACCATAGACGGCTCATCACTGACATCACTTCACACTTCCAGCGAGCAAAGTTCACTCTGTGCTTATCTACTGAAGAAATGGGAAAGATAATGATGATTTATTTCTCTGTCTGTGTGTGTGTGTGTGTCCCAGCTCCCTTCTTCTGCTCTCTCCCACACACAGAGTTACAGTCATCGTGTCATTTGCTATGACATCACCCCGAGACTCCAGGCTTTCCTGTTCTACCACTGCTCTGAGAACACAGCTATTTCTTAAAGCCTTTTTAATGACTTTTATATGTGACTACAGTGACTTGGTTAATGTTGATAATCTGCTGCCGGCATAGCTCTGCTTTTCTTCCACAGAGAGAGATTTATTACTATGATTTCTGATGAGTTTGCTGGCTGAGGAAACACAAAATGACTTAATGAAAAAGTTTTTTTTTGTCATTTACCAAACACCTTGGCCTCTGTGTTTGTGGAACTGAGCTGAGCTATAAATAAACGTAAGAATCAGAAAAGTCTCTTTATACAAAATTTATACACTGCACTGATGGAAATAGACCAGAAAAATAAATGGTAAAAGCTAACATGTACAACTATCTTTGGAGACTAATCAGTGCCAATCACATTCATACACTGATGGGACACATCAGAGGCATCAGGGGTGAAGTGTCTTGCCCAAGGACACAACAACTGAGACAGCTGGTACGGGGTATCAAACCGGTGACCTTCCGGTTCCAGGACGACTCCTCTAACCACTCTGCCACAGCCATCAAATATAGAGGCCTAAGCTTGTAAAACAAGCTAATCAAGGCTAATGCTAACGTCCACAGCTCGTTATTATGATTTTCAGAATCAGTGAAGATGTATTTAATTATCTAAACAACTCTAATGTAACATGGCTGATCTCATCAGAGTTATGGGGCTAATAAATATGAAGCATTTAAAAATATGTTGTAATTCACAAGTAGGACAGATTTCAACCATTATAAAGTTGTGTGACTTGTTTTGCTACATACTTCCCACAACTTGACAAATAATTATTGGAATAGTCTCTGTCTGTTACCAAAATATCTCATTAACCAGTGGATGAATATTAAATAACCTTAAAGTAATCATAGGTTGACATCCACAATTATTATGCTACATTCATACCAAACGCGTTGCGCGGCTCCATAAATCTCAAAAAGCACTCCTCCTGATGCTGGTGTCCATTGAGGACTGACGCATTCAATTTGAACATAGACGCGCAACACACGCATCGTGAAAGTCTCTGTTGTTTTCCTCTGCCGGTCTCTGTTTAAAAGCAGATGAAATAAAGAAAGTGGCTTTGCTTTATTTACTGAAAGCAAGAGAAAGTCGCGTTCACCGGATAATTAATTCACAATTAATTCACCAGATTATTCATAGGTTGTCTGCTCAGTGAGTTTCACCACAGGAGCTGCGAGCTGACGAGGTTTGCTTTCAGAACAATTTTTGTCCTGAGCCCAGTTTGACACGTTTAACGCCGATATCTCCAGCCAGAACACCAACTACAGACGGTTGATTTTAGCTAAAGAGCTCCTGTCCGTCTGTTTCAAGTTAGTGGGCAACATTCAGGAAACCGTCACGTGGAAAAACGAGTCTCTGGGATTGGTTGACGCGGCACATTGAGCAGCAAAAGTTCAGGTTTTACAGCTCGAGCGTCGGCTGCTTTGGACGCGCCGCACCCACGGAAAATGCTCAAAACGCACAAACCGCTTCGAACCACGCCGCTCAAAATGTGCCAGACTGGCTGCTTGACTTCTAGACGTCCCTAGATGTGTGTCCATCATTGACTTTGCAAAGTAAACCAAACGCTCCTGATACTCAAAATGCGTTTGGTGTAAATGTAGCATTAGGGTTTGGACTTAATTCAAGATGGCTGTCACAGCTGATCTTAGCCTACATAAAGTCCTGTATTTCCATGAGTTTAACATATTGAGCTAAAATTTAGAAAGTGATTGTAATTTACAACAAACACTGTAAGTGCTAACAGAAAATGAAAGATGTTCAAATTTTGTATGAGACTGCTCGCCTCACGATGTTAACTAGTCCATGTTTTTGTTAAATCAGTTACTTTAGTAATGTTTACTACACCATATTTTATTGCACACATCATACCTCCCCTTTTACAAGTTGGTTTGACATGAACTTATTTGACAGAAACTTGAGGAAAGTCACGGAACGCTAAACCCAGTTTGGCATCGGACAGGATATTTTGGTTGCTCCTTTTTTCTTCTGAGCTTGTTTGTTTCTCTTGGCGTCTTATTCTGACATCTCTCCACTTCTGAAGCAGTCAAAAACTCTTACGGCTTCTTATATGCCTCTGATTCCGTCGCAGCAAATTCTTCAAGTAATGTGCAAGTGCAAGATCGCTTTCTGGAAAGCATTAACTGCATCCCCTCTCCTTTTCTTCTTTTCTTCTTCAAGAGAGGTGGGGGAGGGAGTTAGCGAGGGAGAAAAAGCAGCCTTATCACCATCTCCTTCTACAGTAGGTGTTAAAAGACTGTGAAACTTATCTGATCTGATAGGTAAGTGAATAAATCAGTCTGAATCAAGTGGAAGGGAAAAGACACAGTTGTGTAAACACAACAGGTGACTCAGAAGAAGGTGTGCGCGTGCCTGCGTGTATACACAAAAGCACCTGTATGACAGGTTTTATTTAGCCATCTTTTTATGTTGTGCTCTCCTTTAATATTTTAACCTTTGCATGTTCATTTCCCACTGTTGAAGTATAAGAGAACCCATGTTTTTTATTTATTTGTAGTCTTAGCCTAATATCTCGTAAATCAGAGGACAAGCTTTAATGAAACTCCAACAAAGAAATCATTTAGACACACATTTACAACTGATAGACCCCTCTCTCAAACTAGAATAGACCACTCTAGAAGCTGGAAGGGGGCGGGGACTTGTTTGGATTTAAAGAAACAGCATCAAACTGAGCTGTTTCGAGATAAATTTCATGAAAGGAGTGAAAGAGGGACTTGTGGAGTTACAAAAAGGAGTCCAAATCATTCCAGTTGCAGTTTATATAAATCTCAAATGAATTATTAAAATGTGAAAAAGAAGGATTTAAAAGCAGGATATTTCAATTTTAAAAAGCAGGAAAAAAAAGGCTATAAGTGTCAGCTTTACAAATACTGAGCTACATTTTGTTGTGGTAGTAGCCAAGTCATTCAGAGCACATAATCTAAACATTGTGCAACATATTTCCTCAAAACTTTGGCATTCATTTTTAGAGTCAACACGGTTAGTATAATATCTTTATGAACTATCAGATAGAAAATAATTATCTAAAACTCTAACATTTGAAGTCAATACAAAAAATAGGTATAACTCAGTCAATTTTGCAAGTTTTTCTGTTTTCTGACTAGAGCTTTATTTTCCTAAAATGTAAGAAAGAGTCAAAGTCCTCAATGTGCTCTGTGCCAAAGTCAAGTAAAATAATCAATTGGACATATCAGTGACTAAATTACTCTACAGACTTGATCTTGTTGGCAGGTTGTATCTACCTCCAGGCTTGGCCGCTATATTTTGCATTTTACTATTAATAGTAATTGCCTCGTGTTGCAGGGGAACAATATTTCAGCCAAATAAACCACTAAACGAGGTGCCCTAACACAGGATCAACCCAATGTAGATGTTTATGCACACCTCCTTGTCAGACCTGTGACTGGAGGGCAGACTCAGGCTGTGCTATTATCTCGTCACAAATAGACGTCTAGAGAAAAACAACTGGGGAGAGGCTGTCATTATCTGCAATTGAGCTCAGAAGACAAGAAAGGGAAATCTGTCAAGCTAGACGGCGATTGAGATTGATTGTTTTAAGAAAACGTTTTGCGTACTGTTATTAACTCACCTTCCGCACATTAGCTGGCTTAATATTCGTCCCTGCTTTCTTTAATATTCGTCCCTGCTTTCTTTAAAATGTGCAGCACAAAGGAAGGTACTGTGAACTTCTCTGTTTCCTCCGCTGAGCTGCTCTTCCTTCCCCAGTGACACGAGCATATAAGGAATGCGTTCCATCAGGTGAAAGTGTCCCCAGCCTCTGGGAACAAACGGCCATCTCTCCGCGGGTCTGTGAAGCATTCCTCTACCGTCTCACGTCTGGACGGGGGTGGGGATGTGGATGGGGGGGGGGGGGGCACGAGGATGGCAGCCTAGAGCTGTGGGCTCCCTTTGTCCCAGCCAGCCTAACTCCAATACACAAACACTGGTCTCGCTGCAGGCCTCCGCTCTGCCAACATGCACATACACTTGCCCTCTGCGTGCCAACTGCGCGGAGGGCAAGTGTATGACTGAGGTGACACTTGTTTATGTGTGGGGGGGAAAGCATTATTTATTTCATGTACAGGCGGGGTGGAGAGAGAATCTTGTTATTTGTCAGCAACATCGCCATATCCCCAGACAAATTGCTCTCTAATATGCCTCCGTACGAAGTCAAGTGGCAGCTATTAAATACACCGTTAGCCTAAAGTGCAAATTGACTGCTGCAGATGAATGGTCTGCGAGTCATGTTTGGAAAGTGAGCCTGGAGAGAGGCACTCTGTATCGACAGTATTGATCCAGGCCCTCCTTGAAGGCTGGCTGGATTTATGTACTGCACTGTTTTCAGACGTGTGGACGGATGATGCTGTTTGTCAAACGGGAGATGTAATCACTGCCATTTATCAAAGTCCCCTCCTCCAACACACACACTATTTTTAGCTGCTGGGAGTAAACATTTGGTGTTTTTAAAAAATTATCTTAGCATGACTAAAATATAATTGCTGCTTTCACTATATTAACAGATTTTTTTTATTATGTTTCAGAAATCTTGGCAACAATAAGCTGACCTCTATCAACGCTGAAGCCTTTGTCAACCTTCCCAACCTGAGTGAACTGTAAGTAACTGTTCATAATAAGCACATTCAAATGAGCCGTAATCAGTTGTGTATAAAATTAGTTTCATTTTTCATGCTTTTTCGATATTTTTATCTACAATTTAGTGCAGAGTAATATCACCCATGTATTTTCACGACACTTTCTAGCAGCATCCTGCTATGTGTTGCCTTGAACCGAGTCCAATTAAGAATTAAGTGGTGGTTTTCTATATTAAGCCTTCCCCTCCACCACCTGATACTGTGGCCAACGCTGGCCTTGTAAATATTTTATATAGTGAGGAGAGGGCTTGGCTTTGTGTCACTCAGCGCCAGCGTACAGACACACACACACACATGCATAGGCGAACGGATAACACACACACTGGTGACATCTTTGGCAGGCCCAGCAGTCATACGCTCCTGGACATCTGTTTTACTCACGTGTTATTTTTGGTTTTTACAAAGATGACTTGCCACTTGCTCTGCGGCAGACGTGACAAGTTGTATTTGAAATGCTTTGATTTATGCGTGGATTGAATTCAGATTCCTGTGACGGAGCGAACTGAAACGGTTGAACTTAATTGTGATGACAAGAAGATTATAAGCTTTAATACCTTTCTATATTCAAATCTTAATTTACAGTTCCTTTTCATACTGTGCTTTATTTATGAATCTGAAAAGGACTTGTTATCTTTGTGTTTGTTTCTGGTTTTATACGAGGCACGTTTTGTTCTCTGACCTGCTCTTTGTCACTTTCAGGCGCTTGGATCACAATGAGCTGACCTCCATACCTGATTTAGGACGGGCTTCCAAAATTGTATCCCTCTATTTGTGAGTACCTCTTCACCATTTTTTAAAACAGAAACAGAAATACCTCTTTTCTTTTTTCTTTTTTTTTTAAGGCCAGCTGCCTTTTTGAATTGCTCTTTAAATAGTCTTTTGAAATCCATAGAGGATGCCTCGACAAGTCAGAAGAAACACAGACTTGATGTGAGATAAGCGGTGAATGTGACCTTGCTGCACTAAACTAGATCAAAAATCCATTTTTTCCTTTTGAGCTACTTTGGAGTCAGTATGAAGTTCTGTCTTGAGCGATTAGCAAATGCTTGAGGAACTGACGAGTCTCATTAGCTGGCTATGTGGTCCTGTCTATAGTGAGTGGTGCTGCCTGTATGGAGTGTCAGCTCGTATATAGTTTCAACTTGGTTTCTCCCAGTTGTGAAACCGTGCCTGTGGGGACTGCCTGCACTGGCATCTCACTGGAGATTTACTGCCGTATTTGGGAAGGGCGTGTGTGTGCTTGTGCATGTCACAAATGTGAGCTCAGCAATCCATCAGCAGGCGGATTTTTCTTTTCTTCTTAAGTTAGTTGAAAGGGGAAAATGATGTGATAACTTAAGTTTTGTAGATTGAAGTTATAACTGCATGCAAAATGAATGAACTGTTTGCAGTTTAGTCCAACTATAAATGTAAGAAAAGGTAAATGAAAGTACGTTATAGTGCTTAACCATTCTAAATGTTCAATATTATCACAGGCATTTAAATGGTTTTGGACAAAATAAGTGTAAATCGAAATGCTATGAAACTTTGTGGCAAAGGTGACAAATGCCATAAAAAATTTGTGGTAAAAACAGGACTTTTGTTTTTCAGCATCTCATGTAACCATTTAATATTTTAACTCGATTGGTACTAAATAGTTAAACTCAGTTAGGTTGGTCTGGTTCTAATCATTAGCTGTACACCAGCTTTTCTTTTACACCTTTCTAGTATACTGACTGCCTGCCTGGTAGTAAAGTGTACAGCTGCCGCTTCATGTCATGTTTGCTCATCGTCATATCATTTTCAGCGGCGAGCTTTGTGGGAGTCACAAGCTCGCCTGTGTGTCATCTGCCCGCTTCTCAGAATTCATCATAATGCACTAATGTGGTCAGAATATTTCTGCAAGCTGTACAGAGTCAGCAGGAAGAGGGGAGTTTGTGTCTGATTAAGCAACTGTCTTATCTTTGTTAAAGTACAACTTATTTTTGATTTGATTCGTATTGATGTTGTTTATTGCTTGGTGTTCTGTCAATCTGACTTCGCTTCAAAACAGACAGGAGCGAGTTAACCTTTACTTCACCACAGACTGTGGAAAGTGGAAGGCCCTCCAAATGATCGGGGTGTCTTTTTTTGGCCTGACTTGAAGCCTGTTGCTAGGGAGGAAAGCTTCTAGGCCTGATGGGAGTGGAGGCCGGAGGGAGGGTCGGATTTTTACAAAGCTACGCAGCTGAAGCGAAGGGCCGGCTGAAGCACTTGCAGCTGCAGCTGTCAGTCACATGGCTTACAGTAAAACGAGTAATGGTGAGCTGGGGGAGACGAGATGAGAAAACAGCGAGGGAGTCTGGGATAAAAGAGTTGAACAGTGTCAGATCAGGGTGACATCACTACTTGCCAAAAGAAGCACGATTAAGAGGAAGTAGCCTAAGGAAGGAGAGCTTGGTAGGAGGGTACAGAGAGTCAATAGAAGAGGAAAAAAATGTTTGTAAGAAATTATCTCAGGGTTCAAAGTGAACTCGGTGCAAACTGTCTAACTTGCCAGCCTGTAGGAGGGAGCATTGTGTGTGCACTGGCAGAGGCATTACTGTCCCCGTTTCATTGGTAGGAGATTGTCTGGAATGTTGTCTGACAACAAGTTTGTGAGAGACAGCGGCTAACACACACACAACCAAATGGACACAAAGTTCTTCCTTCAGCTGTTCATCAAACAAGACTCTCCAGACTGAGAGCAGCTCACACATAGGTGCAAATGTCTGAAAGTCAGACTACCTCTGAGTGTTTCAGTGTATTCATTGGGTAGTTTCTGTTTACTCAAACATTTTACACACAGCCGGTTTAAAAAGGAATTCTTGTTTTGCTTCACCGATGTGTTTGAAATGAACAGATATGGAACGAAGGGTTGGAAGCTGTTGATGAAACCAAAGTCCTGAACAGATAAAAAGCAAAAATAAAACTATATAACAGTCATGGCAGGCTGTTCAGAGCCGTAGGGCAGATGCCCCAAAGGATTGATCATCTCTGTTTTTTTCTACCTAAGCATCCCTAAATCCAACGTATAAGAAAGGTTGAAGCGTCAACACACTCTTCCAAAAACCTACTTAAAACCCTGGCTGTTGTAGATAGATTTTTGATGAACTCAGTTGAGAGAACCAAAGTTTAATGCTCACTGACTAGCTGAAAGCTCATTCAAACGGGACCGGGACCAAAATGGATCCTGTCGTCATAATTTCATTTTCATAATTTCAGTTAAGTTATTCTGGCAGAATTATGAGATGATAATTATGAAGAAAGTGCTACAGCTTACTACTGCTGCTATTAGTGTTAGTAAAAAACTAGTGCTGGGCATAGATTAAAATTTTAAATCGCGATTAATCTCAAGATTTTTTTGAGATTAATCTAGATTAATCTCAATTATGTTTTAATAAAAATCACGCTATGGCTGAATGTTTATATGTTGCAATACACACTATGTACATTTTTCTTTTTTTTCCTTTTAACTTCTTATTTTTTCATGACAACAGGAGCCTCATCTATCTCTCATTCATCATAATACTAATTTAGAATGACAAAAAAGTTCTT
>JARVJO010000365.1:5219190-5237018 GCA_031762555.1 Cynodonichthys magdalenae | reverse complement strand
AGACGCGCGATGAAGGCTGTCTAAGCCAATAGTGATCAAGATCCCGCCTCCCTGCGGCGATCACTGGGTTTGTGTGTTTCTGTAAGTGTGTGTGTGCGCGCGTCTTCATAGACAGAACAGAGAACAGAGGGAGAAATATAAAGAAACTGCGTTAACGCGAGTTAAAAAAATTATCGCCGTTAATTGTCGGCTGCGTTAACGCGATAATAACGCGTTAACGTGCCCAGCACTATAAAAAACACATACTACTATCTAAATGATCCTAAAACAAAACTAGATCACTTTGATAAACAATAAACAAAAAGTTAAATTTACTAAAAGACAGCTAAAGAGGAACCACTAAAAACCATATGCCAGACTCCCACAGTCACACAATGCGTTTGGCACTGAGGCCCATCGGATTCCCAGAGTGCCACAACAGGATGGCATAAATAAGAGAGAGAAGCAACAAAAAGTGTACAAAAAAAACACTGTCAAAGTGACAGCAGAGCAGCACTAACTTTCCCATTGTACTCATCGCCTGCCCGGTCAACATCAAAGAGGCCCCTCTAAAACAGCTCGGGATAAAAATCAAACGGCCCAACGGATGATCTGATTTTCAAATAATTCTCCTTTTGTCCCGACCGTCGGCATCAAACGGAAAGAGACGGGTCGAACAATCAACCCCAGAGATGACACTGGAAACAAGGGGGAGTGACCTTGCTAGTGTAAACCCCTGACGCACTTTTCCATACATCAAAAGAAGTGTCAAAATGAGCCGGGCTCATGCTAATCAGACAGTCAGTGGGGCAGGGTAATGAGATTTAGAATTAAGAGGAATCAAGCCGAATGAGGCCCCCCCACATCAAAGAGAACAAGAGGTTAACCAAGCTCCTCTCTATAAGAAATGTCACAGGCTGTATGATAATCAGTTTTTATAAACCGTACGAGTGTATGCTTGGACTTCAAACACTTTGAACGCCGAGGCTTTTATCTGTTTCTAACACACAGCTGGAATCAGAGTGGGGAACGAGGGGGAAGGAGAATGAATGTGGTTAATGTGGAGAAAGAGTTAAAAGTGAACAACCTCTCCCACCAGTTTGGGTCTGATCTGTTTTTTCCCAGCAAAAGGTCACCAGCTGTTGACCCCACCTCACCCCTTAATCCCAATCCCCCATTTTCTCCCCCTCCATTCCTTCCTTTGCTCCTTTTGCTCACTGTAGCCACTGTCTGTTGCTCTGTCCCGTCTGTTTGCTTCCTATTTGGATTGTGTGTGTGTGTGTGTGTGTGTTTGCACGTGTGCTCATCCTTATCCATTTCTGCCACTGTTTATTCAGGTGGGCCACCGTAGTGTGACCCCCCTCTTCCTCTTAGTCACCAATAAATGTGTGTGTGTTCATCAGCTGGTCAAAAGGCAGAAAGGAAGTAGGGACTGACCTTGTTTTCAGAAGTTTGACTTGTGGAGCACCTGTTCCCTGCTGCACTTCCTGTGCCACGTATACTGAGACACAGCGTTGAGAAAAATTGCAAACTAGATATTCAATAGGTTTTTCATGAGAACCGGTTTAAATGTAGATGATTTAGTTTGTTGTCCAACTGGAATGTCGGTCAGTTTTTCTGTCTTCTGTGCCACATTTCAGCCAAAATAACCTGACGAAATCCTCTATGAACTGCGTTTTTTTCACGTTTTTTTTTTTACGTTATATTTGTTTATTTTTCATGTTAATTCATCTGAATAAATCAGATTCTACTGAATTGTATTTTTCTTTCATAAGTAGCATAACCTTACATTTCCTGAACAAATGAACTTTCTCTAAAAGATAGAACTAAACAAACTGGCTGCACGTACTGGTGGGGCAGCAGAAAAAAGGAAACTGTGTGTGCAATAAATTGAGTGCATTTTATTTTCTTCAAGTACCAGTACCTTTAAACCCCTGTCTTGTTTCCTTTCTTGTTTTTAATTATGTTTTTTATATCTTTGAACCCCTTTGGCACATAAAAATATAATTGCAACCCCCATTTAAAACTCGCTTGTGTCATCCAATCAAATTTTTCATGTGCTCTCAGGTAACACATGGCCCCAGTACGTAAAGTGAGTCAAATAACTTCATGGTATAATGTTTGTCTTTTATATTTTCAGGTTACATAAATAACCTAATACAGATGTTTAGAAGTACTTTTGACTCCCATCATTTGTTAAAAGACCCCTAAATAGTGCTGAAATAAAAACTGAAGTCTGTTCAGTCTTCCCTTAAAGCCCCATCACAGCATGGCCAACCTTCTCTGACAAATCAAAGCCAAACCAAAATGTTTCCTCATGTCGAAATGTCTAAAAGTTGAATTGTTGTTTCTCAGATCAGCTTAGAAAACTTGACAGGAAGCATCCTTCTCTCTCTCTCTCTCTCTCTCTCTCTCTCTCTCTCTCTCTCTCTCAGTTGCAACAGTTGTTTACATTTTTTGTTCATCTTGTCAGTTGTCTGCTTCTTCCTGGGGTTGCTGATTGAGGACAGAGCTTTAAAAATCACATGGCTATCAGTTCATACCATCACACGTTTGGTGACCGTCTCTTTAACCCGGGAGTTGTTTATAAAAGGCCAGCTTCTGTTTGGGAGCTCTTAAAGGAAGTTTGTGGTGGATAGAGACCACTTTGTTCTGTGTACACTGCTCTCTCTCTGTGCCTGAGTGGGCTTAGAGAACTCAGGAGGATTTGAGTAGCGTCCCCCTGCCTTGATTTATCGAGGTGCACAAGCAAGGTAGCTGCCGACCGCACACCTAATGCTCAGTGTGATTTTTGTTTTTCAGACATCACAATAAGATCCGCAGCATTGATGGCCAGAGGATAAGAGAGTTGGTTTCTCTGGAAACCTTGGACCTGAGCAATAATGACATCACCGAGCTTCGAGTTCAGTGCTTTCCTGCAGGCCTTCAAATTCGAGACCTGTAAGTACCTACGGAGCGAGATTTTCTGTTTTTCTCATACAAAATCTTTGCAAAATCATTTGAGGTTTGTTATTCTTCTGTGTCATAACTGAATGTGTCTGTGTTCAGATACCTCAGTAACAACAAGATCAGCGCGTTGGAGCTCGGAGCCCTAGATCGTCTTGGTCCAACTCTCCAGATTTTGAGACTGAGCCGAAACCGCATCAGCCAGATCCCCATCAGAGCCTTCCAACTTCCGAGGCTCACCCAGCTGTGAGTCTCACTGTTTTCCATCAATTTTAAATCAGTTAATGTGCCGACATGGTTGTGTCGTCCGAGTGGTTTACAGTGCAGAAACATCACATCTTTGACAGCTCTGTTTCAAATAGAAATGACTGGCTTCCTCATTCGTAGAGATGCAGTTGTGTTAAAAAGACGTCAGACTCTGGATGAAGGAGGAGATTTTAGTGTCTGTTGATTGAGCTGTGTGTGTTTAACATTAGGAAAGCTGTTAGTGTGAGCTATACCTCTTGGTGTGGATAAGGTCTGACAAGGTAAACACCCGACTCATATTATTAGTGATTTATTGCTTTCCTCCATATCCCCAAAGTGGTTTGTTCAGTCCCCACAGCATGCTCCATTATCTTCGCCAAACTTCCCTCCAGCATCACAGCGAGGCCGAACCCATTTGTAGCTCAACACCTCCATTTCAGAGAGCAAAGCAGCTCATGTAATGGGAGTCTCACCCCCCTATTGTGGCTCCAGCAGGTTCCCCAGGTGCCTTTTGTTCAACAGGTGGCCCCAGTGACACTGTATCTTCCGAGTGCTAGTGGCGATGCATGTTGGACACAAAAGATTCTGTATGAATGTTTATCTTTGCGAGCCTGAGGGCTTTTACTGCCTTCACACACTCAGCAGCTGCGCATTTCAAAGCTGGATGCAGAGAGACACCAAGTTTAGTTTTATAGCATCTTATATCATGTCTTTCAGCTCATCCCTCTTGTCTTATCACTAATGTGACCGGAGGAACACACACTAAAGAGAAATGTTTTTATTGGAATACGACAGGCTGCATAACTAAGTGGTTTAACTTAAAAACAGGACAGAAAAAAGAAAAAAGTAGGAGAAGAAAGATACTGCCGCTTAGCTTTCAGGTGTTGTATACAAGCAATAAATCATAAAATTGCATGATAAATTAAAATAATTTTCATTTGTCTGCTTGCTAAATTTTTCATGTCTCCTACTTTTCTACTCCTTATTGTAGCGAAGAGTGGACTCTGGCATCAGGTATTTTCCAGGTGCATGGTCTCTAACCTCTGTAGTATGAGAGCCCCCTGAACAGGCATTTAGCTAGAGGAGCGTCTTCAGTTTTTTGATGCCATCTTTCAGCTGGTGACGCCTCAGAGGCGTCGTGCTAAACCTTGGGTTTGCCGAGGTTTTTTTTTTAATACACTACATAAATATTGTAAACTTGGGTAACCACAATTATTTTATGAAACCAAAGGAAGACACATAAAGTACAAACTGTGCCAGCTTGGATAGAGATGTTACAGCTTCAGCAGCTGTTGTGTGTTGTTTTCCCAGTCTCCATCCAGGCCAGTTCATAACTTATCACTATACTGGTTTAAAATGGTGTCTAAACAATATTATCGTTTATCACAAAAATTTCCTGGACAATTTATCGCCCAGCAAAATTTGTTATCGTGACCAGCCTACTTCTATGTGCTGTGTCTTAGAGGTTTTGCGTTTGTTTCTTCGCTCTACAGAGAACTGAACAGGAACCGTATCCATCAGATAGAGGGTCTGACCTTCCAGGGTTTGTCCAGTTTGGAGGTGCTCAAACTGCAGAGGAACAGCATCAGCAAACTGACGGATGGAGCCTTCTGGGACCTGGCTAAGATGAAAGTCCTGTATGTACCAAAAATAACTAATTGAGACAAAAATACATTTTTGTTGAACCTGAAATGTAGGCTAAACACTGGACTGTCTTGTTTTGAGTATATTTTCTTCTTCCAAAGCTTAGCATTCTTCTGTCACAATCATTTAGGTGCTGCAGAATAATTAAGAATTCAACAAAATCCTTTACAAAATCACTTTGCAGCCTTCTTGGAACTAGTTCATAATGAAGAAATGACAAAAATGCATGTAGCTGCTCAAATTACTAAAGGTTTTGCAATAATTCTGACTGTTCTCAGAACAAAAATGCAGCACCTATTACCTGAAACTGTTTCTGAACAAACCTCCCTGCTGTTTTTTTCTTATGCAGTCACCTGGATTACAACAACCTGACAGAGGTGAACAGTGGCTCCCTGTACGGCCTGAGCTCCCTTATGCAACTCTTCCTCAGTAACAACTCAATAGCCCGCATCAACCCCGACGGATGGAAGTTTTGCCATAAATTAAGGGAACTGTGAGTACCAGCATGCAACAGCCAGCCTCTTGTGCCAGATAATCTTTTTCTCCACAGTGGTTTAAGTTCCTCAAAATGTAAACTAGAGTTTTAGTTTGTCACAGTTTTCATTAGCATTTAGTGATATAAACCATCTTAAACCTTGAGAACCTCACACTCTCCGTTCACCTTCTTCAGGGCTGAATGACGTTTTGCTTTAACACTCTGTGCTGTGCTGCTTTCAGGATAAGCCTGTTTATCCCATAATTAGAGCCGGGCTCAACAGCACACAAGCCCTTCGACAAGAGTTTTTGTACTCAGTTTTGAAGCGTAGGGTTTTGGCAAATCGGCCTGTAATCCCCGCTTGTTTGTATTGTGATAATTACACTCCAGGATCACCTTCACCGCCTTTGTCTACCAAGTTATTATCTGAAATTCTCTCCGGTGCTGTTGACATGAGTGTCGTAATGCAGCTTTAAAGTGCTTTGCTCAGCTCAGGCGTTGCTAACGAGAGGGTAGCCCGGGCCGTCTGTGGCGCCTGTGCTTGTTTACGTGCACCGGTCTGAAGGGACAAAGTGGGGGCGGCCGACGTTCCAGTTTGCTCTGCGTATCTCTGCGCCGTTTCCTGTGTGCACATCTTATGAATGGCAGATTGCTCCCTGCGCTGTTCTTGAATCTGCCGCCTGGCACCTCGGCAGTCACCGCTTACGTGATTTTTATTATCTCAGGTTATGATGACCCAACCAGCTGATAGCAGTGAGTGACTTGTCTTTATGAGGAGCCTGTTATTGCATTCCCGATGCGCCTGGCTGAGCTGGTCATCAGGGGAGAATCTCTGCACACATGACTGGACACCTGAACTGAACACACTGAACTGGACTATAAAATGCACAACACTGCTTTAGAGCACTGTCTACAATTATTGGCTATTTATTGTTATTGTTTATTGTTATATTCTATCTTTGTATAAAAACAGGAAATATATCAAGTTGAGACGTTACGTACCTGTAACTTTACAAATAAGTGTATTTTCTGTGGTGTTCACATCCCATTTTAGTTCTCCATGTTCCTAAGGAACAAAAGAACAGATTAATTGTAACATTTGGGGTCTGAGTGACATTATGTTTCCCTGGGGTTTACCACAGGCCCAATGAGGTTTATAAATTCAGATTATAGTCATGTAAAGTTTCTACCAAGGATATTTCTTCCCTGTGTAAGGATTCAGATCTTAGAAGTGTGTAGATGTCTGCTAAAGCCATTCTGTTAATAAGTTGTAGTGGAGAGAAAAGACACATTGGAAACAGACATTTCAGAGCTGCAAACTGATTTTGAGTCAGCCATGAAATCGAAGTATAATGATGTTGCAAGCTGTGATCTCCATCCAGACGTCACACTGAACTTTTCTCTGTCTCTGTTTTGTTTTTTCTCTGTTGCTGTTTTTTTTTAAATTAAAATCCCCCCCGTCTTCAGAAATCTGTCCTACAACAACTTGACCCGTCTGGATGAAGGAAGCCTGGCAGTGTTGGGGGATCTCCATTCCCTTCAGCTGGGCCACAACACCATCAGCCATATCAGTGAGGGAGCCTTCAGGGGTCTCAAGGCCCTACGCAGCCTGTAAGTACACCACCCCAAACGACCCAAAAAAAACCACCCACTCATTAAAGTTCTGCTCCTGCGGAAGATAAGGCTTAGATGTGCCATTGGGGAGCAGTGAAAGCTGAGCTCTATCATTTCAGTGGTGCCTGTGTGATATCTGATATTTCAGCTTATGAAGTCCTTTCAGTTGACTTTACAAGGCAGGGTTAATTATTCTAAAACATCTTCGTTTGTATTTATGTATTATATTGTCTGTTTTTAGATTTCACTCTTTCTGTTATCATCATTACTTTTTTCCCCTCTTATGCTGGACTTTTTGTCCAGACCAACTTGGATTGGAAAAGTGTTCCATGTTGTTTGGCTCCATTGATGTTCCTCCTAACTTTTAAAAGCCAATGAAAAGCAAAGATTTATTTTCCCTCCACCTTTTTGCACAAAAAAAGACAAAAAAGTAAAGAAAAGAAGAGAACTGGAAAGAGAACGTCCTTTGATAAATCTGTCAGAAAGGCTTGGGGGTCTTGGTTGTTGATCAAGGTTCTTTTGGCTCTGCTGCTTCCCGGTGAACCAGCCAGAGAGGAGAGATGTGCCAGAGGTCCTGAAACCAGCTCTCTCACTGCAGGGTGATGAGCCAAGGCACACAGGTCCTCTGTTCCTCAGCTGGATCACTGGGTGCTGGTCTACTTGTTCCATAGGGAAAGTTTAGTTTAGTGTTTTATCTCCTAATAAGCACATGAATTATGTTTTTATTTTGCAAGATTTAAAAAAACATTATCTTGGTAAATTTCTCTTTGTGTTTTGAGGCAGGCCTAATCTAATCAGTAGAGGGGAGGCCGGTCCTGAAAGTGAGCCGGGGGAGCTTTAATTGGGCCTACGCAACTGGTTGTGCTGGCATGGGGCTGGAGCCTGCATCAGGGTGTGAAAGCTCCAAAGAAAAAGCCAGCCCGGCCTCTAATTCGGCCGTGGGGGTCAGTGGCTCATAGGGCCCCTCTTTTTTTTTTTATTTTTTTGCTGGGCTTCGTTGCTCCACAGCCCCCACCTCACCATTGGCCTTGCTTTAACGAGGCAATGGCCATTCACATCCAACCAGCCAGAAAGAGTAGGAAATTGGCAGTCGGGTCCAACTCAGACAGCAGCCAGTGGAGGCTGAAAAGAACCAGAGGGGATAAAAGATCCTTGCAAAGCCAAGGGAGGAGGGGGGCGGTGATGGAGGGTGTAGCTGACCATCAACCTCAAAAGCATTTCTCAAGTTGGTCTTCCAAAGGTTCAGAGGAGTCCTCTGATTCTGTTGTATTTCTTTTTGTTGGCCAAGCAGAAGGGCAGAGCAGTGACTTCACCTCAGAGGTAGTCGTTTCACAGGAAGACACAGATCCATTCAGCGAGGGTTTGGAAACCCCCCCAAAGCACTTTTTTATCTTTTCTTTTCTTCTCGTTGATTCTGTTCTATGTTCCTTTTGGCTAAGCTTGGCCACAAATCCCATTAAAAGTCTTGGATGTACCGTACCTGCCTCCATCCCCCTCAGGTGCCATCATGAGTTCTATACGTGTTTCCTTGTGCAAGAGTTTGTCTTATCCTCACATCCTCACTCCTTCTCCACCTCTGTAAGCAAAGATTGTGCTTGACTGGCAGAGCAGAGCAGCATGAAGGCTCTTGGCCAGGTGCAGAGGGTGGGATAGGGTAGGGTGGGGGAACTTCCAGAACAGCCTCCGCCAGGACTTCGAAACTCTTCAGCGATGGTCTGTCCCTGTTCGTTTTTCTTATCCCCCTCTTTTCTCTCCTTCTCCACAGGGAGCTGGACCATAACGACATCTCAGGCACAATAGAAGACACCAATGGGGCCTTCTCTGGATTGGATAAACTCAGGAAGCTGTGAGTCCTCCCCCTCTCCTTTACTTTTCAATCCTTTGACATCCTGTTACTGTTCTGAGGTTCTCTCTGCTCCTTTTTTAAAAAAGGGGAGGAAAATAATGTTGGCTTTCACAAATTTCTGTGTAAGTTTTCATCCAAATCAAAAGTTTCCATCCAAGTCCCCGTTCCTTCTTTATTGCCAAGTTAAAGCTTTTCAGGCTATAAAGTTCTGATATCAGCCACCTGAGTTAGAATTTTATTTTCTTATTTCTTTGCAAGACTTTACCAAGAAACATTCTAAAATACTATAAATAATTGTTTACACCCATTTTATCATCATTTCTTTTGAATCTTTATGAGCAAATCAGATTGTCCTTGCTGATAACAGTTCTAAAAACAGATGCAGTGAATCATGTTTATCAGTTTTTCTTAGACACTTATCAGTTTCGTCGAGCTGCATGGGGAAAAAAGGTTTATTGTGGAAAGTTAACGAGTTGCAAAATTGCACCGAGCTTGAAGTTTGTGGCAATAAGCGACAATCATCAACCTGCAGAACAAAAAGATGATGTCCAGCCAAGATGGTTCCCAGTGTGAGCGCCCCTGAAAGAAAGAGCCAGAGAATAAGGGAGAGAAGGGCCTTTTCTTTCAGCTGGCAGGGGTTCGCTCTCCAATAGGCTTATTGCTGTTTCTGCTTCATGCCTCCTCTTTTCTAGTCTCCGCATTCCCACTCTGTTGTAAGGAAGCGAGAGAGGGTAAAATTGAGGGCTGTATTCAGTTATCAAACATCAAACGCCTCTCTCGCCCCGCCCCCTGACCCTGCCCCTTTTGTCATGGTGTTGGCAGAAGCAGCCCGCTGCATCCCGAAGCTGTCAAACTGAGCCATGGGAAAGAGGGGGGAAAAAAAATGCAGAAAAGAAAAAGAAGAGGGACATCAAAGTGTCCACCACACACACTTAAAGCGGCTTACTAACACAGCCATGAAGGATGGAGGCACAGGTTTTCTTCTTCTTCTTTTATTTTTTTACTGTCAGCTTAATTAAAAGCAAAAGTCACAGAGTAGCTGACGACTCATCTCTGTGACAGGACAGGTTTTTCTGTGCACATGTGGATGAGTTGGAACACTGGGGTCCTAATTGTGAGCCACCCAGCCATGTCTCCTCTTCCTGTGAAGGAGAAACTCCAACCGCAGAGAAGGCTGCAGAGGGTGGAGGAAGGGCTTAGACCCCCAAATCAGAAGAAACAACTCACTTCTCCACCTGACAGGCAGACATCTACTCCGATGATTGCACTTACAAGCTCTGCTGGGGTGGGGAGGGGGACCAGGCATGTTATACACACAGAGTCTGGTCATTGCTATTAAATTCTAATAAAGATAAAAGTGGGCTTTGAAGAGCAGCGGAGACCCCAGGTGCCAGCCCCCGCCCCCCATCTTCCTCTCCAAACCAACCGCAGCACCATTCAATTTCGCTCACCCTTTCCTCCTGGCTAATCTGCACCCAGTTCAGATTTCCAATACCCCCAATCCCTTCTCTCTTATCAGATTCAGCCTCACTAATTGTGCTCCTCTCCCTTCTTTCTGCTCCCTCTTCTCACCCCCTCTTCCTCTCCTTCGCTCCTCGTCACTCGGCACCCTTCATGTTCTGGAACGGCAGGACTCTGTTTGGAAACAAGATCAAATCGGTGGCCAAGAAAGCCTTCGCTGGCCTGGAGACCCTGGAACACCTGTGAGTATCCCAGAGGGGTGGGGGGGAGAATTGCCAGAAGTAGCTGGCAGAGTGGAGGTTGCTAGCAATTTAATATTGTCGTTGTAAAAGGAGAAGACAGGCCTTTCCTACAAGTGGCCAGCTGCCTCTCGCTGGTTAGCTTAGCGCAATCTCAACACAGACTCCCCCTCCCCCCCCACACACACCACTTTTTTTCCCCTCAACACAGGAACTAAGTTATTGAACATATGGTGAGCTCAGGAGGAGAAATGGAATTCCTATAAGCTCCTTTACAGGCCCCCATTTTTGAATGGGGACAGAGACAGAAAGCTGTGTGCGGACCTGATTATTTTCATTATGGCTGACCGGCAGATTCTTGGTTGATTTTGCATGAAGCTGTAATTTACGCAGTTAAAGAGCTGATTTGTATTTCCTGTCATGCCAAAAGGAACTTGGGGGAGAATGCTATTCGTTCCATCCAGCCTGATGCTTTCAGTAAAATGAAAAACCTCAGAAGCCTGTGAGTACCATTTAAACAAATGCACTGAATTTAACTAAAGCAGCACAAACAAATGAACGTCGTCTTTAGTTAGAGTTAGATATAAAAGTGACCCGGTTGCTTCTTTCTTCTCTAGTCTGATTCAGAGCACCAGTTTCCTCTGCGACTGCCAGCTGAAGTGGCTGCCTGGCTGGTTGTTGTCACATGGTCTGCAGGCCGGTGTAAACGCCACCTGTGCCCACCCGGAGAGCTTGCAGGGAACCAACGTCTTTCAAGTTCCCAGCGACAGCTTCGTGTGTGGTAAGTCATGTTTTTACAGATCTGATGTTTGACTTTATGTCACTCAAGCGATTTTCCAATGTCTCTTAAAGGGGACAGCTCATGCAAAATCCACTTTTTTAGCTGTTAAAAGCATTTTGCTGTGTGGTTGGAGTCTGAATGTGTGCAGAAAAGTTGATTTGTTTTTTCTCTCGTGATTCCTTACCCCCATCCCATCAGATGACCTCCCCAAGCCCCAGATAACTGTTCAGCCAAACAACACGGCGACGGTCCTCGGAAGCGATGCGCGTCTCACCTGCACGGCTGCAAGCAGCAGCTCCTCCCCCATGACCTTCGTCTGGCGTAAAGACCAGGAGCTGCTTCATCACGCCGAGCTGGAGAACTACGCTCACGTGCGCGGTCAGCACCATCACCGCGGCGTGACCCCTCGTGCAACGGAGGCAGCAGGAGGGGTGATGGAGTACACGACCATCCTGCACCTGCGGGATGTCACCTTTGCTCACGAGGGGCGTTACCAGTGCATCATCACCAATCACTTTGGCTCTACGTACTCCAGCAAGGCCCATGTCACCGTCAATCGTATGTTGTCAGATTATTATTTTTTATCAATACATTTCTTGAAAAGAAAAAATTTAAATGATTCAGTGTTCTGGTTGAAAGATTTTTCCAGTGTGTTGTACTTTCATTGAGATACTTTAAAGGGGGGTATTATGATGTCATGATGGCTGAAACTCTCTGTACTCGCTCCGATTCTTCAACTGTATCCTGAGTTAGCTATAGATATAAACAGCTTTTTCATAACAACTGAAAATAGTAGTTATTTGATTGTGGTGTAGAATTAAACTTTGTGCCTGGAAAATACATAATAACCCCCCCTCCTTTAACTCTGCCCCTATCTGCAATAGGATGATAAACTGCTTTATTTTTATAGCTTTTTATCAACTCTCACTCCTAATAAACTTATCAAAAGTCAGAGCTATTGTCAAATTACCTATTTAAAAAACAAGCTTCCTGCAGGATTTGATATGAGGGCCTCTGGCCGGAAGTTCGCAGGAGAAAATGCCAGCAGCAGCTGGAAAAATGTGTTTGAGAGCAGAACTCTGTAATCCTTAACATCTGTTGTCAAGTTCTTTTACCAAAAGAAAATCTGCTCCAAGAACATAAAGTCAACATGAAGTTTTCATCTCCATCCACAGAGCTCCCGTACTTCACCAAGACCCCCAGGGACAGCACCATCCGGACAGGCCACACCGCCAGGCTGGAGTGCGCCTCCAAGGGTCACCCGACGCCTGAGATCGCCTGGCAGAAGGACGGCGGCACGGACTTCCCGGCGGCCCGCGAGCGCCGTATGCACGTGATGCCCGACGACGACGTGTTCTTCATCACGGACGTCAAGCCCGAGGACCAGGGCGTGTACAGCTGCACCGCCAAGAACACGGCGGGCACCGTCTCCGCCAACGCCACCCTCACCGTGCTGGGTAAGAGCGTGGACTTCCTGTTCCCTGCCCCGCTCTTCCTCTCGCCCGGGTGCGGCGTGGCGCAGCTCATTCCCACAGCTGAATTGTAAATAGCTGGGTGCTCAGTTGGGAATAGGTCCGCCTGGGGCTGCAGAATGAGAAGCTTTATATTTTTCTTTTCTCGGCAGCTGCGGCCGTGCTGCGGGTCAGGGGTCACAGTTAGGGGGTCGGAGCGGGGGTGGAAGGGGGAGAAAGGGAGACTCACAGAGGGGTGTTTGTTAGGCATTCCCACCCCCTTCTCCTCTCCCGGTGGGAGGGACAGTGATGGCTGCCTCACTGCAGGCCTCAGTGCTCCCAGTTTATTGGCTGTTTTACACTTAAACCAAACAAAACACAGATCAGCTTTGTTCTTTGTGTTTTAATGGAGCAAAGTTGCTTGTTGTTGGACAAACAAAACAAGGGGTGATCCTCAAAGAAACTCAGGAGCAAGTTTCTGTATGGTCACGTTTACAGGCTGTGACTCGTCAGACTCCTCAGTCCGACCGCTCATCTGCTCTAATGTTTTGGTTTTTTAGGAACAGCAAAGAGGTGGGAGTTAGTTTGGGAGGGGGTGTGGGGGGGTGGCTACAGTCTAGGGGCTATTGTCTAAAAAACAAGAGTTGGAAGGGGAGAAAAACGTTTTAGAGAGAAGAAAGAGTAGAAGAGGGGGGTGGGGATTGATGAGACGAGGGAAAGTATTGATGGAGGAGAAATGGGCGGCTGAAGTGGGTTAAGTGAGATCTCTTAATCTGTGTGTCCCACTGCGAGGGGAAGTGTTCAGTGTGAGAGGCCAGCACACACACAGCTCAGTGTGCTTCACTCAGTGGAATGTGAAGCTTCTCAGGAAAACACTAAAAACATTGTTTCGAGGAAGATTCTGTCCCAAAAGAATTTTTGTTTTGATAAAAAGTTATCTGATGTCAGAATTTATCAGCATTCCTGATGAAATCTCAGATATTTAAGGATCATCGAGTTTTGACTTATTTTGCCACCTTTAAGTGTTTTATAAGGAATATTTTACTCATATGTTCCGTAGAAACCCCTCACCCAGCCAAGGAGCTGGAGGACCGCAGCGTGGTGGTAGGAGACACGGTGGCCCTGCAGTGCAAAGCCCTCGGCAGCCCACCTCCCCGCATCACCTGGCTGCGCAACGACCAGCCGCTTCCCCCTTCCGACCGGCACCACTTCACCGCTGGGAACCAGCTGCTCATCATCAACTCCGCCTCGCTGGAGGACGCCGGCCGCTACACCTGCCTCATGTCCAACACCCTGGGCACGGCGCGCGCTCACAGCCAGCTCGTGGTGAACCAGAGCAGGAGCGCCTGCGCCACGCCCACGGGCCTGAGCACCATCACTATAGGCATCATCGTCATTGCCGTGGTGACGAGCATCGTGGCCACGTCGCTGGTGTGGGTGTGCATCATTTACCAGACCAGGAAGAAGAGCGAGGAGTGCAGCGTGACCAACACAGGTGGGTTTAAAGCCACTCTGTTCTTACTTTGTAGTAGCCGATAACAATTATTATAATGATTAAGCCCTTGGATCCTTACATCGTGGTCATGTGACTGATTTAAATCACTCTAGTGGAAAAGATGCACTCTCTTTAAATAGAGTCTTCAAGCTTTAGAGCAGTTTTTAAACTGTGACGATAGAACAAGTGAAACCAGAGTTATGATAAATAATTTATGGCACTTTTTTTTAAATATTTGTCATATTTGAAGCGCTGTGCAGCGGGAGGCAACGAAAGATGGGTCTCACCCCCACCAAACTAACATAAACCCATGAAACTCTTTTCTGACTGACGCCTGTAAATATTGTGACAAGCACCAAAAAAATCTACAGGAAGAAGAAAAGTTGAATGAAGTTTGGCGTAGATGTGTTCAGACTTATAGGATGTAATGTGTTTAGTTTTGGTGTCTGAGTTAAAACGATGAGGTGATATTTGAACGTGGAGCTACAGCTGATTGAGGCGGCGTTAATCGGATTAACTGCCAAGTGCCTAAAGATAGCCGTCAGTTTCTTTCTGACTAATAATTGCACACTACACGATTTTGCTCAACCCTGCTTTGAATATGTATAACATAAAAATAATATGTAATTAATAAATAGTTTTCTGTCCCAGATGAGACGATCGTCCCTCCAGATGTCCCCAGCTACCTCTCCTCTCAGGGTACTCTGTCTGAGCGGCAGGACGTGTGTATCCGTGTGGAGGCCGGAGCTGGACCTCAGCCCAACGGACACGTCGTAGACTCCACAGGTACCCGTCTCTCTGCTTCGTTGTCCAAATATTTGTCCTTCCAGCAGCTCCCGGTGTTCATGGAAACCTGCTCCGAGTCAAAAATAATTACAGCCGACACCCTCACCACGTTGTTGATTTACTGCCTCTAAATGATTTCTACTCCCCCCTCGCAGGGTTCGATGGCGCAGTGATGTGCACAGATTGCTTGGAGAGCAGCTACTCCATAGATCACGACTACCTGGCCCACGGGCTCAGCTCGGCTCGAGGCGCCGAGTACCAGCAGCAGCTCGCCCCCCCACCTTACTCCCACTGTCACCCCGAGGAGCAGCGCAACTCGGCGCCGCTCTGCAACGGATCCCCCCGCGGGGTCCTAAGAGACATTCAAGGGTTCCCCAAACCCCACTACACGCCTCAGTCGAACCAAGACGACAGAAAAGGTAAGAGTGGTTTAAAAGGCAGTGGTGCTCCGGTCCAGAACAAATGCTTACAGGCCTAAACCATAAATCCTTGACACTTTTTTTTTTTTTTTAAGTTTTACGCTCCCATCCGAATATATCAGCAGTGTCAGGTTTTTTATTTCTCTCTTTTTTTTTTTTTTAAATCCTTGTCAAGGCAAATTCCTTCCAGCGTGCTTGCTGATCGATTGTCTCCTGCTTGCATCTGACAGTGTATCATTGTTGCATGCAGAGCTGGGGGAAAAAAAAACCTGACTGAAACACAGCACAGAGTCCTCAGTGCTGCCAGACTCCTCCTGATGCAGGTCCAGGCCTGCTTCAGCGAGAGGAAGTAGCACTTCTCACCTCCACACGTCACCGCAAAATCTCCACGCACAAACCGCTGCCTCGCAATGCACATTTTGTCAACGTACATGTCAGGGTACCCCACTCACTTCCTCCTGTTTGTTCCGCAGCGAGCCGAACGGGACACACGCAGGACGACTCCTTCCACAAACCGGTGAAGCTGGGCGGCGTGACGGACAGCAATGGCGGCGCCGACCCGGACCGTGAGCCTGAGCTCAGGCAGACTCTGCTGTCCAACGGATACGTCCTCAGAGCCTCTCAGAGTGAGAGCGCCCCTCTGAGGAGAGCCAGCGACTAGCATCCAGCTCGACAACATGAACTTTTGTCTTTCTTTGCACTGGGAAATAAACTGCTACCTCTTATTGAGGGGAAAATGCCCCCCCCCAGAGCCTCCTGCAACTGAACTGACTCTAGGAGTTGGGGGGAGAGGTGTGCGTACGTGTCCGGAGTTTGAAGGCGAAGCTTGTGTGGGTGGCGTCCCATCTGAGCGTATCAGCTGTACATAGTTTAAAAGCCTTCTTTGGGGAGGTGACCACTAAAAAAAATCTAGCTCCAAAAGTATGTGATTTGCATTTGAAGCGTGAAAAAAAAACAAAAAAAAACAAAGAGAGAAATATACATCGGGACTTTTCACTGTACATAAGAGTTTTCTTATATTATCTATAACTTTTACAGGAGTGTTTGAATATATGTGCATGACAAAGAAAAGGAAGTGATATTTTGATTTTGTGACAAAAAAACAGCCTTTTTTTTCAGTTTTTACCAACATTCAGCTGCAGTGCCTTAATGCATGATCAAAGCAAACTGTTAGAGCATTTATCAAGAGACTTTTTTTTGAGAGAGGGATACTGGTACATCTTTTATAGGAAACACTTGATTGCACTTGAAATTTACTTTTTTTTTTTTTTCCAACAAACCCTGCCAGCAATGGCCTTACAGGAACATAATCCACACGTGTCGTCGTGGTATGAAGGAAGAGCTTTGATGTGAAAGACTTTGGTGCGAGGGTTGTGGGCGGTCAGTTCAAGCACTTTTTTTTCTCTCCATAATCACTCCATAAAGAGATTGTGCGCATCATCTGCCCACAGGAATGCAGCAAGCGTCTCCATCTGAGGAGAAAATTCAGATTTTTGACACGTGCTGTAGCGTTGAGGCTCTTCCGCCGTTTTTCATTACACATTATTGAGACGCTGCTCTGACCCACCTGGGATTTTTACTTTATTTTGTACGTTAAGTTTCAAACAAATGCAGTTCTGTGTAACATGATTGGAGCGATGGTCAAATTGGGCTAATTTTACTGTTTTTTGTTTTACACGAGATTTTCAGTGTCATCACTTTGTTACTGCTGTAATGTTACAATCAGAAGCAAATGGCCAGTAGTCCACCAGTTACATCACTGCAGTTCACCTGTGTTTCAGGCTAATGTTGTTGAACAGTTGCAAAGCTTGTGAAATATATCCCCCCTCCCCCTCTCCATGTTGCCACTGGGTCACATTCAGTGAGGCGTTGCTTTGTGCTTCTCCTACCTGACCGTGCTGAGGTAAGATGGAGGACATGCTGCTCTGGTTACACCTGCGACCCCCCCCCCAGCGCAGCGCAGCACGCCGAGCGGACAGGAACACGACGTGACGTGCAGTTCTGACACTAATTTATTTGAAGCAAACGGTCTGAAACCGTTGTACCAATGTCAAAATCTAAAGTGGAGAAGTTTCTAACAAAGTGTCTAATTAAAAAAAAAATCCCGTTTTGCTATAATTGTCTGTCTTGCCTGATTAATTAGTTTATTTTTTCACCACACCTGTGCAAACGCACAGAACGGATGTTTTTGTTGCAGTAACACCACCAGCAGCTGAGTTAGCATTTAGCGGTTATGGAGAAGCCATCAGCTTAAATGGAGCGTGCGCCACAACATGAACCCCACAGACCTTGGGTCTTCAAAGCACACACACACATGTTTGTTTCTGAACCACGTGGGGACCTTCCATTGACTTCCATTCATGTTTTTTGACTTTATAGCCTAACCCTGACCATATGCCCTAAAATTAACCTCACAGGAACCTACCTGACCCTAAAACTAACCTAA
>JARVJO010000365.1:5161560-5187275 GCA_031762555.1 Cynodonichthys magdalenae | reverse complement strand
CTTTGAGTAAATGTATTTTCAGATGTCAATTAAACTACGCTGAGCTTCCGTACCCCCTCCCCCCCCCCCCCCCAATATTCATGATATTTCCCAAAAAAAACCCATTCTAAAAGATGTGAACTATCCATGTAAAGGACCTAATTTTAGCTCAGTAAAAAGAAGGCTGGAAACAAATCAGTCAGTGATGTAATCTGGTGCTGGGCAGAAATCTGACAGGAAATCAAGTTCTTGTCTGCTGTGAGTCGGATACAAGCGGAGAGATGTGGGATGATCAAACATGTCCGGGTGAGGATTTCAAGTGTCGAGCAGGTTATGGATGAGGGAAAAAGAGAGTGTGTGAAGTGCAGCGTAAGGGCAAGGCACTGAAACCTGAGGATCCCTCCTGGACGGGAGCTTGGTCACGGAAGGATGTAAACTTGAATCCTGAACCGGACCCACTGTCTCCAGTACCTCCACTGCACCCCACCTTCTTTTCTAAAGTGTCTATTCTGGATATTAAGGCACTTTGAGCCAACATTAATCATTTTATCACCGAGTTCAAACTTCTACAACAGCTTCAATACAAAAGAAAATACTTGGACAGATTGAACTCTGGCTATTTTGCCTAATTTTTAAACTATTTTTAACTTTTTCTTCTGCCTTTTTTTTTTTTGTAGATTGAGTTCAGATGAATTGGCACAGGGCCACATCTCATCTCCTTAGGGTGATGTTGTCTTTTTTTTCTCCTCCACCTTTATTTCAGTATCCAAACCCTAAACCGTCCAGTCCTGTCTGGCACGTTGCAGCAGCGGAAGAGTTATAGACTGAAAGCTGTAAACGCTTGACAGCTGGTCCAAGCTGTTCATTTCATGGAAAATGTATTTAGATTGTGGTTCTGCTCTTTTCAGAACTGGAGACTGGGAGAAAAGACGGATGATGTGACACATTTTTTTAATCAGAGTTATTGTACTGGGAGCTCAGGCAGTGTGGCTGTGGGTTCATGGGTGTGGGTCATTCTTTGTGTAGATCAACTGAACACACAAACAATTTGGTCATTTTATCGTTATTAAGACTATTTATTGACTTTTATTCATTTCCAGCCATTTCTATGGCCTAATCCTGACCCCCCCCCCCCCCCCAGTACACACCTTACCCTTAAACCTAACCTAAACTCAACTCAAACCTTTAGTACTAAACCAAATCCCCAGCCCAAAAATGGAGTTCCACCATATTAGGACCAGTCTTTGGTCCCCATAATGACTACTGGTCTTGAACGAATGGTGTGCATAAAAAAACGATCCTAAAAAGGTAACCAATTCAAGTACACACACAGAAAGCGGGACTGAGGGACTCAAGGTCTGACCTAAAAAGCAAGTCCAACATACCCAGTGTTTCTGTCAGTGACCTGGTTAAGCTAATATTTGAGATCCTTTTTACTCAATAAGTCAACCCAGGTTTTATAAGTCTACACGTGTATTCATGACATACAGATGGAGCTGGCATCTAAGGACCAATCACAGTCTTGAGTCAGGAAGGAAAGTCATATCATTAAACAATGGCATCATTATTGCCCAATATAGAAAGGCAGTATTAGCTGAGGGTCCTAACCAACATAGACTTTGAGCATCAACTGATTGGAGGAGATTGTTGTTTAAATTTCAGCTGGTAAACTGTTAAAAACTGCACTCTGTTAGCAAAATATTTCATGCACCACCTGAAGGATTTTAAGGACACTTTCACTGGACGTACATTTACAACTGATCATTCTGTGGAGTCGACCCAAATCAAAACGGCCACAAACATCACGTCATCCTACTAAAATAATCACCTAACTCATTGTTTTTGTCACGTTTTGTCAGAAACACAAAAAATCTTTAAAAAACTGTAACATATGTCATTTTTGGTGCAGAAATTCTAGAAAAAAATGAGTTTGGGGATTATTTCAGGAAGATGGCAATAAATGCTATACGTTGGTCAATGTTTTAAATGTTTAGCTAAAATTTGGCATTTTATTATTTAATAATTTGCAACACACTTCAGCATGATTTAAAATTAGCACAAAATGTAAGTAAATTCGTGTTTGGTAGATCATTTCTTTGTTGTAACAATGCTTCTTGAAAATAAATCTTATACCGGGCCCTTGTGTCAACAACAACAGCAAAATAAGGTGTTTGGCAGAGAAGATTTGGCAAATCTTTCATGTGCACTAACCCCATACTCAGCTCTACTTCTCATTCCACAAAGGCATGTTCCTTACAAATGTGGCACCATCTAAAATACAATTTATTGCCAAGAAGCATTGTTACAACTAAGAAATAATCTACCAAACACAAATACCTTTACATTTTGTTCTAAGTATATATTTACCTAAAACTTTGGAATTATCTGATGGAATCAAACCTATTTGTCTACCAGCAAAATATCTCTTTAACCTTGAAGTCACCCCAATTCAAGATGGCTGCCATAGCTAATCAACCTTAGCAAACACAAAAAAGGCTTTAACTTAGTGATATCTTCTCATCTTGACTTAAAGTTGATTTGGTAGTAGCTGAGTGCTAACAGATGTTATCCAGTCAATATTGCAAGAAATTGCGAAATTAGGTAATTTACAAGATTTGACCAAAATAGCTAGAACTCTGTCTGTTCTCAGCATAAGAGGATCTTATTCAACATGTGACGAGCGATATTGACTCATGTAAGGAATGCCAGGTCTTTATTTTATTGCAGTTTTAGTCCATTCTCTTCACTTCTTTCCTGCTCCTTCCTCCCTCCCTTCTTCTCAAACCACTTCAGGCTCCAGTGCACAGAAGGTCGCACAGCTGCAGGGGCCCATACCCAGAAACCGGCCCCTCTCATCCCTCCACTGTTTTCCCCCTGGTCGTTGGGGTTTCCCCCTGATGCACATACAGGCAAAGACGGAACCATAAAGTCTGCTACGGTGTGAAGTTCACTGGCTCAAGTGCATGAGAACAGTGATGACAACAGACCTCTGCTGGTAAAACAATGCCCAATCCCTTTAGTTTATTGTTTTTCAAAATAAAGTGTAAAACAAAGAGCAAAAGTTCTCAATATTTATCTATTCATTTACCCATCTATTCCTTTCTCCAGTGTCCATCCTACCACAATAATCCCCCTTGCCTCTTTCCCAAAGCAGCATCTAATCCCCTGCACCTGCAAAAGCTCCGCACACTGCTGACTGCCAAGAGTGGAGCGTGTGACCTTGCCTCAGCGACCACAGCGTCTGGGAGAAAGACAGAAAGGTTGAGAGAGGAAGAAGAAATAGTTGTCGATAGAGGGGGATGATGATGAAAGAGGAGGAAGAGTGGAGAGAGAAAGAAGATGGCAGTTAGCGGCGAAGTCAGCCGTTTTATTGAAAACACATTGTGTACCGTCCACAGCTGGGAATGGGGCTATTTTTATGTTGCCCCTTCCTCCCCAGTAATGCCACGCTACCCGTTTCCCAGGAAATGGGCAAAGAGTTGGGGGACGGGGGGGGTGCTGACTCAGTCACGGTCAATCTTTATGCATTTTGTCAAGATTTCATCATGCTGACACACAAGGAGTTATAATCATATTATTTTGAAATCTGTTGTACATCCTGTATTAGAAAATATAAATTTAAAATCGATGAACTATTATAATACACTCACATCTCCCGGGCCTGTACGCACAAACATCATCTGAATTCATTACACTTAAGCTGAAATAAAAAATGACACATTTAAATTCCGATGTTGGTTTTTTTCAACAACTCAGCAAGAAAATAGTGACTTGATTGTAAAGAGACAAAGTTAAACAATGTTTGCTTAATGTATTAAGTGAAATACCTTTTACAACATCACCTGTCCAACCCAATGCTTAATTGAAAAAAATGTAATTACGGATTTTGTTTTTCCAAACAATCTTGGTTGTTGGGAAAAAAGAAGGTTTTGTAATTTACAAGGACTTGCTGCATCAAGCTTGCAAACATTAGCTTCTACTGTTGGAATTTCTGATGACAACACAGAAAATGTGTGATTTTCACTAGCTCTTACATAAGACACCTTAGTCCAGGACTTAAAGGTCCTAAATCCAAAGAGGTTGGTTTGCAGCGTGTTCATTTTCATACACATTTTTCATAGTTCGTGATACACGGTTCAGGGCTCCTGGGAAGCCCCTCCCACTGCTGTACACATCACAGCACGGGTTACTTCCAGCAGCAGTCTCTACTCCGATAATCGTTGTTTGGCCACAAATTTGTCACAGTTAGAGCTTCACACTTTTCAACAGATGCACTCCTTCATGCATAATGTCCAATCTCCATCCAGAAGTTTTTGGCCATTTGGCTGTCTTTATAAAAAGGTGTCTGGAAGAGTCATATAGATACGTGAAATTTTCTCACTGCCTCGGCCAACTACTCCGCAAAACTACCCACGTTGTTTGGACGCACAAAAGTTAAATCTGGTAGATGAAGTGAAATGACACCGCTTCTGCCTGAGCGCTTTTCTGCATAAACAAACACGCCCACAAACTTCTGACCTATCACAGAATACTTCCAGAAAAGTTCCACAATTTTCACCACACAACTATGTCAAAGTGAGATGGCTGTGCCTTTGGATTGAGTATGCAAGTCTTTTTAGACACCTTCTAGCCAGTTTTTAATGGACCAACGGGACGAGGGGGGTTGAAGCCATCCCACCCCTGGTGCGCTTTGGGTTACAAAGCCAGGTAGTAACAGAGCTGAAATGACTGATGTGAAAAAGTAAGCAGGTGTTACGGCTCAAAAATGTGATGATATACAGTTTGGTCTCGGCCACCAGCCCATTGAGTAATAAAACAACAACAAACGGGCTTATTACAGCAACTAACAACTTCAAATTTAGTTTAAAAAAACAAGTTAACCATAAAGAGGATTGTGAAACTGAGGTTCACAATATAAAAGGCATAAAAAGTCCCTCAAAGCTCAAAACAAAAATTATTAGAATGTTTGTTTGATACTGTGTCAAAAAAGTCTAAAATCTACATTTATCTAAGGAAAACTATCTGCAGATAATTTGGTTTCACCATGTGGAGTATGTGGTCTTTTATGTTGAAACTAACCGTGGCTGAAGAACTTTCCAAGTACTGAGTGTGTCTGAAAGCCTTCAGATCACTGAGCTGCCTCCCTGAGTGCGAGCAGCTACTGAGTGGAACCACCTGATGTTTTTGTTTTGAGATTGAACTCAGGATGAGAAGGGAGGCTGTCTCCCCCCTCACAAGTTCAGGCAAACGGATGAGGGGAGTTACTATGTGAAGTTAGTGTCTGTATCAAACGAATGCGGACAGCTGGGCCGCCTCGGGCGCTGTAAGGTATGAGGACTTCTCAGGGAGAGCAATTGAGCAACAGCATGGAGCGATTACTAATATTTTTTTTGTCCCCTCCCCTCCTGCATAACCCGCCGGCCCCTTCCTAATCTGTTGCATGTTAACTTGTTCTCCTTCTATCCGCCACGCAAATTTGGACAACACCTAAACCATATGTGTGTGTGTGTGCAGACATTAACAGGTAGATATACACAGATAGAAAGACTGGTTAGACTCAGGATGTGTCATCTGTATTCCATTAGAGTTTAGATTCAAAAGGAGATTTTCTTTTGCACATCAAAGACCTCTTGTCGGGGGATTTCTCCGTTTCTGAGCCCCTCCCTATCCCACTCTCTGCATCATGAATAGACAATAAGGGGTAAATCTGGAAAAACAAACTTTTTGACCTGTGAACTGCTGTGTCGAGATCCCACTTTGCACCTGGACGACCTCCCGAGAGGAAAGAGACGGCGGATCTTTCTGTGTGTGCGTGAACGGAGACTGCATTCCTAAATGTGAGTTTCCATCATGCTTTCCACTTAAATTCCCTGGATTTTATTTTGTTTATTTTTTTTTTTTGGGAGGGGGGGGTTCTTTGTTTGTGCTCCATCATAACCTAGAGGTGTTCCACCCTCCTGTTTTCCTTGTGTTATTGCTTGAGGCCGGAAAAACTGCGAGCAACAGTTGCTATTGAGAACCCCCCCCCCCCCTCCCAAAAAAAACATAACGTTGTGAAATTAATGTGTGAACGAAGTGTGAAAATTATTCACGGGGATGCTGATGTCTGCTGACAAAACAAATAAATTTAAAAAAAATGTAACCTCTGTGCAAGAAACCAAAGTGTAAAATTGGCTCATAATTCATCAAAATTGAACTTCTTCAGTCTGGAACATGCTTCTCATGAAATCCCAAACAATTCACAGAGCAGCTGAACTGAATGTTCGCAGCAAACAGGATTCAGCTGCTCATGACTCTTAGAACAATCCTACAGCTCGGGTTGTTCTTTTTCTTTTCATTTTTTGGTTTGTTTTTTCACTTTTCTCTCTGACAGCTGTGCTGGCTCTAAGTGAAATAAAAAAATTTAAAAAAAGCAATAACGCAGCACATTACGATCTCAAAAAACCAGATGGGAGCTCATGCCACACACACGCACTGTCTCGGATTCCCTCACTTTGGCATTTTCCTTTCAGTTGAATCCAGTTATTTTAGTTTGAGAGAACTATTGAACATCTTGGTGGTCATTTTTGGAAAAAAATTTAAAGCGGCAATAACAACTTGTTTGTTTGCAATTACTTGTTTAGTTCCTCCTCAGCCAGGCGGTCATTGTATCTGAGGAAAGGCCTAATTAGTTCTGAAGAGAGCCGACTAGATTCCAGCAGATCAGCTCTCCGCCAACGGCTGAGTCCAGATGGCCTGGATAGAGGAGGCCTTTGACTCAGGACAAAGAAATACTTGTGAGTGACTAAAACTATCCTTTTACAAATGCGTATAAATACAAACACACACAACTGCGTGGCGTATTGTTCATCTCGGCTTGGCTGTAGACCCGCAACATTGATGAAATGTTTGACTGTCTGCCTCTCTCGCGCCCTTGAGACGTGATGTCACTCCGACAAATCCCCCGTCTTCTCTAGGAGAAACTGACTTTTATTAGCTCAGGGCCACACAGCGACATGGGATGGAGGGCAGAGGAGAAGAGGGAGGGACAAGGCAGAGAAGTGACATCAACGCAGAAAAGAAAACGAGATGCAGAATTTAAGGCTGGATTGATAGCATTAGTGACGGACCATTTAACCAGAGTAAAGTCACTTTTTTTCCTTCTTTTGCCTGCCGTAATGATACAAGAGAATGTAGAGGAGGAGCTTGGTGTAAACGTGTCAGAGGTTAAGCACAGCACTATAACTTTACAACAGATTTATCACTCAGAGAAACTGCTGGAAATTACGCTACTGACATCAAATAGCTCTACAATAAAGATTCAGAGGAAATAAAATGGGCTTTTTATGTGCGACCAGTACCTACCTTTAAATATTCCCAAAGTGGAAACTGAACCAGTGAGAACGGGATCTGAAAAACAAATCACAGTTTTAATTTTTGACATCCTATGAAGTTTGAGATAATCTGGAGTTTAAAGCCCCACATTTTACTTCTAACCTCTTGGATGTTGCCTTTGTTACCACCTATTATGTGTGATGAGTTATAGTCTGGGTGTTTCAGATACATGTAAGTGAGTATAAAGATCAACTAAACCTTGCAGAAATAAAGTGCATGATAGTTGGAATGAGTGTGTTTGTTTTACAGTTGGAAACTCATCAACTCAGGCAGGATGTTACACCAGGAGGAGGAGGTGTAAAGGCAACAGAAAAATAAAGTCAGACCACACACACACACACACACACAGGTTTGTATTTCTATCCTTGTTGTTAGGACCGTTCATTGACTTCCATTTACTTCCAGTAATTTCTACAGCCTAACCCTGACCACCAACCCTAAGGCTAACCTCACCTGACCCTAAAACTAACCTAAACTCAACTCACAACTTAGTCCTAAACCGAACCCCCAACCCAAAAATGGAGTTCCACCATATTAGGACTGGTCTTTGGTCCCCATTAGGACTACTGGTCTTGACAAGGTAGGTGTGTACACCAGAAACGGTCCTAAATAGGTAACAAAATCAAGTACACACACACACACAGAGCTATGCAAACAGTTGCACAGGAATGGGCACAGTTTCTATAAACAGGCACGCAGAGAAAAAAAAAAAAAAAACACACAAAAACACTAATTCACACACACTCGTACACACTGTCAGTTCATGCAGCGAGAGGTGTGGAGCAGGACAGGAAGGAGGAGAGGGAACAAAAACAAATCCAAACAGAGCAATAAATAAAGTGATAAATAAAGTCACACAGACTTTCTCTAATCGCTCTTTGATTAGAGGAAGAAGACGATCTGTCCTACTTGTTCTTATAGGTGGAGGGATATAACAGTGAGATGGTCTGAACACCAGGACGATGCACTTCACCTTACACCACCTAATGAGCTTCTAAAGCACTTCGTGTAAATTTAACCACCTCATATAAACTAACTCAAGCACATGAACATTAGGCTTGGGCTGAGTAGTGAGTTTAGGTTTTATTAAAGGCTATTTAAAAAGAATGGTCAAACATAAAGCTGTGAAAGTGAATAAAAACCTCAATGAAGGTGAATTAACCAACATGTGATTATTCACTTTTTTATTTACATGGTTTAGTAACATATTAAAAAGGTACAGTTTTACAATAAACACTGACCTTAAAGCATGTGTCCAACTCAAGATCCGCAAGCCAAATGTGGCCCGCAAGAGCTTTAAAGATGTTTTAATGTTTTAAAATAAATGCTTCAAAGCAAGCATTGACCATAAACTACATCTCCCATAATGCATGTCAATTATTTTATCTGCAAAATGACAGCATGCCACTACTCAGTGAGGGTACACAGGGTTTAAAAGTAGCCGCAAAATTTGCAGTGTAAAATCTACATTTTGCTGAATTTTTGCATGCTACTTTTGTTGCAGTTGTATTGGTAAGTGGGAATTTCCCACGTAAAAGTTGAAAGTTTAAACCCCCCACCAGCGAAAATTCCCTGTGGGAAAGTGGGAGAGTTACGAATTTAAGATGGCAGCGACTCACCACAACTCAACAGTGAGTAAAACTCTTACATTTACTTTTAATAGTACTTTTGTAATATTTATTTTACATTTAATTTGTCGTCAAAACGCTGTTTCTATGCACAAAACACCACATAGAGCTCAATTATTGTTTGTTTGCAGTGCTAAGCCTTAGCAATGAGAGGAGAAACGTGACGTTTCATGTTTATTCAAAGTTAAACAGAAACAATGAAGTTAATTACAACTGGCCCTCTGAGGCCCACCATAATGGTCATGTGGCTCTTGGAGAAAATGAGCTTGACACTCTTGACTTAAAGGGACAGTTGAAGTTTTTTTAAAGTAAGATTCTTATAAACAATCAAACCATTGTACATAGCTACTTGATTAGCCTCAACGTAGAAAAAGATGAGATGCTTTTATTTGTCGTTCAACACAACATCAGGGATGCAATGTAGAATGAGACTAAGTTAAGTTAAGAACACCCATTCAAGAAAACATACATGAGACAAAACATGGGGGAACAGGTGAACAGGTCATGCGCAACGGGGTCGCGCTACCTTGCAGCTGGAAATACACATTAGGAAAGTTGAGTTAAAAAAAAATTGCTCTGATCCTATGTTTATTTTGACCAGGTTGATGGACTAACATCTAGTCCAAGTGTAGCCAAGACCAAAGTGAATTGTTGCTGTTTAATAACAAATGCAGTGGTAAATGTTTCATAGTGGTTCAAATAAATACAGTTTTATAAACCTTAACATCACTGTTAGTGATGGGTTACTAGGTTAGACTAGCAGAAACATTATACAGAAAGTGTTACAGCTAGCTGCTGCTGCTTTTTGCACTTAGAAATAACCATATACATTTTTGCAAATAGTTATCTAAATCAAAATTGACAGCAATATAAAGGATAAGAAAATCCTGTTTGCCTGACCCATTATAAAATGTTCAAGATTTTATCTTATTTTATTAAGGCAACAGCAATTTCAATTTGGACCTATTTAAATGAGCCATTAAAACTCGAATGATATTTTTCCAAACTAAAGTCATTTAAAGAACCACCAACAACAGTCAAAAAATAATAACTGTTTATAACATTACACCAAACCTTATTTAAAAGATTTGAAGAATTGCTTTATTGTGCAAACTCCTGGTTTAGTGAATATTTGCATTCAAAATGTTGGATTAAAATATTAAATTTAATACTTTAACCCTGCAAACAATTAACCACAAAGTCTTAAAACCACAGATGTGAGAAGGATGGGTTGCTTCCTCTGTTAGTGACAAGACGCTCACTCAGGTTGTAATGCTGACTGAGCCACAGCAAAATGTTCCACCTTGTCTTCAAACTACTGAGATGCTGCCGTGTGTTTTGGGTCATGGGCCACCTGCACTGCCAATCATTGTTCAATCAGAGAGAGTGTTCCTGTATGCTGTAGGATCTTTACAATCACGCCACCTTCAATGGATGTGCTTTACAAAAGATCTATATATATCTGTCTATATATAAGATCTGGCTGGCCCTTATGAGCCACACAAACCCTCACGTATTCTTGTTTCTTCCTGTACTGCCAGAGAGGCTGATTTCAGTTTCATCTAACAATCGCTGTTTCAGACGGAAGTAGATCAACTGATTAGTTGACTGATTAATTAGGCTTGTTTATTTCCTTTTCTCTATAATTGGCCACACATGCTCAGCCAAATTAAAACAGTGTCGTCACACAGCGTTGCTTCACACATGGGAACCTGATTATATTAGAGAAAGTAAGCACAGAGTCAACTGACTGTGTGACAGGTTAGTATAACGGAAATTGCAGTCAGCTAGTCTCGCACACCTCCCGCCTAGCTGGATGTATGCAAGAGCATCAAAAAAAAACAACCTTTTTCCCACTTTTTGATGAGTTTGAGTTTATTTTGCACGTCATATTAGTTAAATATTTTACTCTGTTTGATTTAAAGAGAGATTCTTTCTCATCTCCACAGCTGAACGATGACTGGTGAGCGGGAGGCTATCAGTGTTGCAGAGTAGAACCAAAGCCTCTCAAAGCTGAGGTTGAGGGGTGTAGAATGTTGACACTATTTTTAACATTTATTTTTTAGTTTGTAACGAAAATTAAAATGGGAACCAATGAATATGACCTGCTTTTGTCTAGTGACTGGAAGAAATAAATGGGGAGTTTACGACCACATTTTAGAAATAGTTAGAGCTCCATAGAACTGGCACATCTTACTTCATATCTCTTTACAAACACACTTTTCATAATTGAGGTGCCCTTTCACAGCAGGGGTTCTTTTTACATTACAAGACCAGCTGACTATAAAGGAGGTTGACCAAAACTGTGTGGAAACGTTTGTAACAAGAAAAATCCTAGGGTTTCAAGAGTCTTCTTTTTTTAATTAATTACCTTTACACAAAATATATGAGCAACTTCAGGCTGCATTCATAATAAGCCATCGAGAATGACAGGAAAATAAACTGATCCATGTTGGGTCCTAGTGCCAAATTACAAAATCAGTAATATAGATTTTTTTCTTTATCAAGATAAAATGAATTGGATATAAATATATTATGTTAATATATATGAGCCAAAAAAGTTATACATTGGTCATTGGCTTCCTTTAATTCTAAAAATGAGCATCAACCTTTTAAAAAGCCTGCCTTCAGACCAGGTTTTTTAAATTTATTTATTTTTTAAGTGGCAAATATTAACTTATTTGTTTCTTATTTTCTTCAGCTTTACAACTTGTCTGAGAGCAGCCTGGTACTTGGTGGGACAGAAAAGTTCACCCACCTGGTCTGGCCAGGCAGACAGGAGCAAATTCTCTGCATCCTTAGAGATTATCTGAAAAACTGTATCTGACGTAGTCCACGTCTGGTATCCAAGCCCTGAAAGTGGAGTGTTATAAAGTGCACCTGTGTTTTATTACCACCCTGATGAGTTCTGCTTTCCCAGGCCAGGAAAAAAAAAGTCAGGGAGAGAGAAGGGGGAGAAGAGGGGGGTAAAAAAAATGGGTATTATTATTAAATTTAGGAAAATCGTTATGCCCTGACATAGTTTACAGTAAAGTAGATACTGCCCATTTTAAAGTAAATTACCTATTATTTCTTCTGAAATTGCAGATAATCTTAAAGGAAAGGTAAAACAATTAAACAAATCAAAAAAATAATAATAAAAATCTTTTTGATTTAAGTGTGAAAAACAGGATCAGTGATTTGTAGCGACTGTAAAGAAGGAGAAAGAGAAAGACAGATGTGTTCAGCAAAAGACCTGGAAAGAATGATCCACAAGTGATTTATGACCTGCTTTGACACTCCTGGAACGTTACGCATAGAAAGAGAGTGTGTGTGTGTGTGTGTGTGTGTGTGTGTGTGTGTGTGCATCTGTTTGTATTTGCAGGCGTTACCCTATAAAGCAGAAACTTCTGAAAACCACATGTGCTCTGATAAAAACTGATAAGCCACACACACATTTGCGCACACACATATAACGTGTACAACCCTGACATAACAAGAAAAAATACTGGGAAGAATTTGTATTTAAGCTCTCAACATCCTACAAACATGAAAAAAAAACTGTAAACTACAAACAGTTTTTTTTTTCTTTAACGGTCCTGAAATGCCTCGTTGTCATCTTGCATCAACATGATCCGACCGACCAGTTCTGTAACCTGATGAGGGCGTAGTGACAGGAGGAGAGGAGAGAGCTCATAAATCTCGCCGTTTGAAAGAGAAACGAGGAGTAGAAGAGGCAGGAAGTGAATTAGTGAAGAAAGAAAGTGTAATTTTTAGGCGTTTTCTCCTTTTTTTGTATTTCGACACGGTGTAAAGAACTTTACAATGTCCCAGTCGTCGTCATACAGATTATAGAAAAGATGAGACTGAAAAAAACTAAAACCTGAACAACACACATCACCAATTCTGTAACACATCTAAATCCACAAGTGACTACAGAATAAAATGTTGTTCCCTTTTATTATTATTGCATGCAAAGCTCTATTTTTAAATGAGTCTACAATCAACATTTTCATGAATCAGACATGTAATTATTAAAATGTTGAAGGGCAGATAGAAACAACAGAATAAATCCTTTGAAAGTAATCACTATTTCAGTACATTAATGAATAAAATTAGACCTAGAAAAATTTAAATGTTAACAAAATTAATTGGTCGATGTTGGCCAATGGAAAAAATTCTGCAGTGAAAACTTAAATCAATAATCAAGTCAGAAAAATGAAGCTGCTACAACCAGCTGCCTGTAGCCCAAAATGTCATTTTTAGTAGGAAACAAATCCTGCTTTTAAATCCTTCTTTTTCTCATTTAAATCATTCAGTTGGGGTCTATGTAAAGTGGAACTGCAATGCTTTGGTATGAGATCGTCCTTACTGTAACTCCACAAGCCCCATTTTTCACCCCTTTTCTGAGGTGTGCCTCCTCAGATCAACTAGTTTTGAGGCTGTCTCTTTAAATCCAAGTGAGGCGCTTCACTCCCCTCCAGCTTCCAGACAGGGCTATTTTAGTTTGATAGAGGGCTATACTTTTTATTTATAAATTAATGAAAAAAATTACCCCCCAAAAATATAGTTACCTACACAACACTGGAAGAGACTAAAATCAACTTTTCTTTACTCCTAGAGACTCCAAGTACCCAACGAAATGTATTTAATGACATAAAAAGTGAATTTTGCATATGTCCCCTTTAACTGAGAACGCATTCTATAATATTTTAGTAATTAAATTTTTTTATGTGTTGTTAGATACATATTTACTTAGGTTAACCAAGCATTGTTTTACTGGCCAAAGGAAAACTTGTCGATCGAATTCTAAACAAAGTCATACATATTTTGGATAATGGTTTGGAGAATTTTAAGATTTTCAGAATTTTTTTTCATACCTTAGACTTTTTTCTTATTTATATTGTGTATCCATGCTGTGTGGGAATAACTGGAGAAAAAAACATCACATCTAATAAAGAATGCACAGTCTGACCTCCAGCAGGTCCAGGTTGTCCCAGATTTATTGCTCAAGTTTTGTAACATGAACTTTATAACGCTGACATTTCACATTTATGGTATAAATTGCAAATAATCAGTGTTAGATACCCTAGAAAAATCATTTTAACTCAGTCAAACGTACAGATTTTAGGCTAAAATTTGGCCTGGCAGTAGCTAATGTACTAACAGTTTGCATAGGATCTATAAAACACTGACATATAAGGGAATGAGTGATATGCATTCTTTTAAGATAGGCTGGTTGATTTAATTCTGGACTGGCACAATCAGAGTTTAGCTCTGTGCTTTTTCAGTCACTTCACTTCTCAACATTTGACTGCACATGCTCCTGATATTTCTTGTTTTTAGGCATGTCGTGCCGCATGACTTTAGGCACAGTTGGTTGTCACATAAGTACAAAATATGCCTGTGGTGCAAATAAAAAAGATTTACGCATCACTGGAATTCCTATTAATGTCAAAACACCATGCAACACAAATGTAGGGTCCAATCCCAAATTTAAGCAGATTTGGGGTAAAGTTGGTCCACCTGAGTCATAGATGGCAGCAGGTGCAGAACCTGAAGTCTAGTGGGGACAGTTTATCTCATAGTTTCTGCTTTTCCAGACAGCGTTGTTTGGATATTTTCAGCTGGGAGAACACCAGGTCCTCAGTGAAAGCCATCCTAAACAAACAGACACAGCCATGCGAGCTGCCAGGGTTGTTTCTGTGGTAGGCTGGCAGAAAAGGCAGCCAGGCAGCATAAACTTCACACCGCCCTGGGTTTCTAAAGGCTGACCCTGTCTCCCACCCCCCTGCCTCATTTAATGCCTCAGCTACCATGGCATGTGCAGCTCCAACTCCCCAGGCATGCATCTGTGTGTGTGTGTGTGTTTGGGGGGGGGGGGGGGGATAATGGCGAGTAAATTCAGTGTTTTCTTTTTAACACCAGAAAAAAGTGAAAAATGACAAAACACAAAAAAGTTACCTTTGTGTTTAGCTGTTTTTAAATACTTTTTCCATTTTTCACACACACACAAAGTAAGTATTTCTACCCCTATTAGGACTGTGTATTGACTTCCATACATTTCTATAGACTAACCCTGACATCTTACTCTAACCAACTCTCAATTATTATCTTAGTTCTAAACTTAACCCCCAACTCAAAAATGAAGTTCCACCATATTAGAACCGGTTATTGGTCCTAATAAGGACTACTGGTTTTAACAAGGTAGGTGTGTATACCCTAAACAGTCCTAAAAAGGTAACAAATACAAGTCAAGTACACACACACACACATTTGTGTCATCCAACTGACCTGAAGGAACAGGCCTCCACAGCTGGCAAACACACACACACATACGCACACACAATCATCACACAAGCCCGCTGTCCTGCATGTGTAGACTGTTTGATATTTCATGAATAATGGGACACACTTTAAAGACTCTGTGCATGTGCGCATCCAGCTTTACATGTTCGCCGGCTGATGCGCTTTATAGACGATCAAAGCTGACAGCCCCTCTTGCTACGACTGTCACGGATGATATTCTACAAATATGGAGATGGTGTCTGCTGTATCATTCTGCTGACAGAGTTCCTGTTTGTGCGTAAGTGTCGTGCATCCCTGCCAACTACAGGAGCGCTAACTTTATTAGTATTCAGAGCGGCTCTGAGCTGTCACAGGTCCTTAGGCGCTCAACTAAGGGGAGGAAAAACACATGTCAAAATATATTCACATTGAGCCTGACTGCAGGCAGGCCAGTTGGCTGCAATTTGACAAATGACTTTTAATAGGTCGTACTACAGCCTCTGCATACTGATGGGTATTTTGCAAGAGAGCAGTGGTAAAAGAGATGGATATTAAAGAGACAAGCAGGCAAGTGCATCAAAGACCTATCGAACTGAGAGGAGACAGTATTCCTGTTGCAGCACTTTCCCTTCCAAGAAACAACCTCACTTTTAAGTTACAGAGTTACAACTTTACTGGAAGCAACGACTTAAATACAGCAAAATATTAGATTGGCCAAACCTTGGTAAAAAAAAACCATAATACCAAAACATTGTTTACGTTATTTTATTTAAGTTATTTCTTTATTATTTGCAGAACCCAAAATGATGTTAACTTATTAGATTGTTAAATAGCCCGTGCATTTTTAAATGTAACGATTAAGAAAAATCTCTTGTATTAGATCGGTTCTACTTGGGACTCCTGAAGTACCCGAGATTGACATCAGTCTTGGATTGACCAAGCTTTTTTAACTCAAGATGTCTTAAGCTGTTTAAGAAAATACTCTTTAATCAAGACTATATTTATCAATACAGAAGAACACATGATAATTTATGAAATGTAAACTATTTCCACTATCAACTCTGTGGCTCAAAGAGTTTAAGAACAAAAGTACAAAACCTATGAGCACCTGTTGCATTAACTTGATGGAACGTTTTTACAATTTTATCATCTTATGGAACACTTATGGTAAAATTGAATTTATTGAATGATGTTTTGTTGTGGACAAACTATTTTTGTTGTTCAGACATGTTTTAGTATTTATTAGATGCAAAATTAGACAATTTATTACTATTGACTGATAGGTTTTGACAATCTTACATTATTCTAGATTATATATGTTTTATTTACAATTAAGCTGAAAGTTGGTCATTTCAACATTTTAACACAGAAAGTTCAGACCTTTTGAAGTAGGTTCTTTAGAAAAGGTTATGAACTGTAACTATCTTACATGTTCTCTTTAAAATACTGAAAGAAACGTGTTCATAGGACTAGAATCAGGCACAGGAAACTGGTTTAGTACTCAGTCTTGAATGTAATTTTTACACATATATAAAAGGCTTTCACAGTGCTGTGAAATTGTTTGAGAATAGAGTTGCTCTAAGATCATTTGGCACTTAAACTGACAAGTAAATAAAAAAAAGATACAGATGTATCCTGACCTAAACTAGTCACAGCCTGATTTAACTGACTAGGCAAAAAAATGTATAGCTTTTTCAAGACAATAGATTATCATAACTGATGAGTCACTGTATGATTGTACTGATAAATCAGTCTTGGCGAAGGTTTGTGGAAAACAGCACCATAAAATGTTATGTTTCTCCCAAGCTTGCTGCTAAAAATTTGCCTAAAGGAATCATTTCAAAAGTTTCAGTCTGCACATCGTGACATAATTTACTGCCTTACAATGACAGTCAGGAACACCCTGACAGATTTTATTGTTATATTATGAAATTTCAGACACAAATAACAATCACTCACAATTTAAACCAGTCAAAACACTATGTTGCAACTAACAATCCCATATGATTCTGCTTTATTCTTGCCTCCAGATGTTGGGCAAAAGCATGAGTGATTCACGAGCCAAAGAATTCTATTGGAACTCAAATGGTACTGAATGACTCCAAATCCATTTGGCAAAACCTCCTAAACCTGTGGATTTGGTATTTATTAAATGCAACATTTCAAATATGACAATGTGACTCATCTATAATTCAATTTTTACATCAAGTAATCAACAATGGCTCCTTTCAGATGCCCAAAATAACATTTGAAGACATTGTGACTCACTAAAAAGTTCAAGTTTAGATTAGAGCATCACTTTGTAAGAGAGGAGGGATTTTAGAGAAAAACAGATGGGTTTCAGATGGTGAAACTATCAACTGATGCCTGACTAAAAGTCAAATTTGCCAATACAGGAAAGAAAAGAAATTCAGTCACACAGTTGTACCAATAAAACCATACAAAAACATGACTAAGCCACCACAGTCTAAAGGTCTGGTTATACTTTACAAAACATCAAATCTTGCTGACGTGATTGTGAGATGTTCTTTTTCATATGGACAATTCGTACATAAAGAGAAAATGTGGGCTAAAAGTTCTGGTAAGCTCCTCCCACTGTTGCACACTTGCACAAACAGCAATAACTCAAACAGGATAGGCGGCAGAGTGAATGTTTGTTTTCAGTTGATGATGGAGGAGTAAAATCTTGTTTTTCTGTTATTAGCCAAGGAGAAGCTTTATTTCATAATTTTATCACAAAAAATGGCAACGTTTCTGACAGACGGTTCTGAAACATGTCCCTAGGCTGTCTGTGGAAGGTGCACTCACTCCCAATCGGCATAGATATGGAAAGCCGCCTGTGTCTCCATGCTGTCTCCTCCATTCGCAAAAAAAACGTCCAATCTCCTTCCACAAATTTTTTGACTATCTTTATAGGGGTTTCCCGATACATCGATCTATATCGATACATCGATTTGAATGGGTATTGATTCAGTTATATCAAGGCAAAATGAAAATATCGATCTATATTGTCATCATATTCTCAATGTAGATCAATATCATATCCCCATCTAACAGAGTCATTGTGTTAGATGGGCAAACGATGTCGCATTATATCGATCACAGACTTGTGATATCAAGAAATATCGAATCGTCATCCAAACATATCGATGTAATATTGTATCATGATAAAGCAGGTGATTTACACCCCTATATCTTTATATGTTATGCTGGAAAGTTGCAAAGAAGGCTGTATTTTCCAACAGCCTTGACCAGCAGCTCCTCAGTGGCATAGAAATGAGAGCAACATGCCCAAAGTTCTGATCAATCACACAATACTTTATATACACATACCCTGTTGGTAACTAGTTCTGTCAGGGGACAATGCTCAAGAAGGGGTCTCAGTAAGGGGTACGAGAAAAAAAAATATGCAATTTTTGTCATGCAACTGCATCAGCGGGAAAACTTCTCACTTCTTGTGAACTAGAAAACAGATTTCAGTCTGCATGTATTACCTGCTAATATAAGAGGGCTGCATCTGGGTTCACTTCCAGTATCACACAGACAGACACATCCACATTTAATCTGCTGACTCTCACCAAAGTACAATGAGAAACTGACTGTGGTGGAATGCTGACAAACAGTCAGAGATCAGGTTTTAATATGCTTAAAGTCGATAAGTTGGTAAATCATGTCAGAGACACAGGTGGTGGAGAAAACCCAGAGTGTGATTTGTGACAAAGTAGAATCAAGAAGCTGAGAGAACATTTGATGACAAAAATTTATGCAAAAGCACCACAAAATAAAAGAAAAACTAAATAAAACAGTCTTTGTGAGCTTTTGCCTGGGGGTACATGCAGTTTATTTAATTATTTGAACACTTATTAACACTGATCCACATTGTGTGGCTCGGAGTACACACTACACTATCAGTAGGTTAGCAAATACATGCACAAAATATCTGTGGCAGATATTCCCTAAATGGAAATGCTTTATGTCACTTTAGTGCATCAGAAATAAAGCCACACTTCACAGATGGTAGCGACACATGAACTTGTAGTAAGAGAGAGAGAGAGAGAGAGAGAGAGAGAGAGAGAGAGAGAGGTTGTGTATATGTGTTGGTGTGTGGTGACTAGTTGTTTGCATGAGCATGCAGAGGTGGGAGGTGAGGTGCTAAGCACACCTTTGGGACAGGAGGTTTCAGGCTCTTTTAAATAAATAAACAAACACATAAAAAAGTCAATCAATAGAAAGGAGCCTGATCCGGCGCTCTGGGCCCATGTTTGGCCTCTCACTTCATCAGCGAGGCCTCGGGGAGCTGGGAGGGAAACTGAACTGCGAGTGCTGGAGAAGGGGGGACAGGGGCAGAAGCTTGGATTACATTCCTGTTGATGGTTGCACAGAGCGGAGTTTGTGGAAGCTAGGTCCTTGCTCTTGTTTTTACAGAGGACAGAGCCGTGTGTGTGTGTCAGTTCAGTTAAAGCACAAATAAGCAGCTGTCTTTATATTTCCCAGAGTCCCATTTCACACAAATCATATGCCTATCCAGCTTGAATTTACAGCACATTTAATGCATAATGCCTCCTGTGCTCCATGCAGTTCTGCAAGAAAACTAAATTTGTCACAGATTGGTGAGCACTGAGAGTAGTATATCTGCATGGGTCCTGCGGCAGTAACAAGCGTTCAGCCTTTTCTGCTCCTCCAATTTGTACAAACCAGTGAGAGTTTGACTGCACTTGCTGAAGAATTCCACCTGACCGCTTTGAACGCCATAAGCAGTGTGTGTGTGTGTACTTGTTTTTGTTCCTTATTTAGGACCATTTCCGGTATACACACCTACCTTGTCAAGACCAATAGTCCTACTGGGGACCAAAGACTGGTCCTAATATGGTGGAACTCCATTTTTGGGTTGGGGGTTGGGTTTAGGACTAAGGTGTGAATTGAGTTTAGGTTAGTTTGAGGGTCAGGTAGGTACCTGTGAGGTTAGCTTTAGGGTTGGTGAAATTACTGGAAATGAATGGAAGTCATTGAATGGTCCTAATAAGGATAGAAACACAAACCTGTGTGTGTGTGTTTAAACAAACCAAACAAGGGACCTGTTTCAGCCAATCACATTGCCCTGTTCCTGTTAGCCACCACAGCCCGCCACATCTCAGCACTGTGTAGTAATATTCCTGACAAATTAAGACCTGTTCAAAGAGGAGGGGTTTAAAGTTATTGTTGAGGGGATGAAGTGTGATGGCATCAATACATATGAGCAATTCCACTATCATTAGATATGCTTCTTAGACATTTTGAATACTGTTTATGGAGTGTTCATATTGCTTTTCTCTAGAGCTTTGTACAAATTCTTACGTCAAATTAAACACTTAGAAATACCTAAAAAAATAGATCTGTATTGTGTAAATAAAAATAATATATCTGTACAGGCAGTATGCTGAAGTAAGGTTTGTAAAACAAGTGGTAGAACTCGTTGCAATCAAGACTGGCTGGATCTTTTATCTTACAAAGATTAAAACACTTTCATTTGAAAATATGAGGTCACTTCAAAGCACTTTGTTCATTGCCATTTTCAGTTCTAAAAATATGTTGTGTTATTCTTCAAAGAAGTTAATTTAAGTCAAAAAGAAATTGGAATTTAAACTCTGAACTCTCCGGATAAGAAGAAAAGCGTCTTCAACTACATAATAAAAGTCCAGTTTGAATGAAGGATTTGCCAAGACTGAGAATCCACACCTACAGTATCCTGTAAGGTACTGACAGTGGTAGTTTGTACTGTCTCATGAAACTAAAAAAGATCACAGTTTAACTCTCAGCTGGTGCTTTTCTGAGGACTTTGCATGTTTTCTCAGTGCTTCTGTATCACCACACGTGATTGTTTGTTTACACTGGTTACATTTTTGTCAAGATTTCAAAGTAGTTCTTTAAAAAAAAACAATAAGACACAAAAAGCGATCAGATTTTAGTGACGGCATCCACTGTGTGATTTAAGACATCGTAAAGGACCTGTATAAGTCAAACTGTACAATGTCAGATTTTATAGATGCCACATTTTATAAATTATCGTTGCATCCAAATCAAATACATCACAAACATTCAACAGAGATATCAGTCTAACAATAACTGAAAAGTGGGCGTTGGCGTCAACACTCTGTTTACAAGATACGGATTCCAAAAAGAGTGTAAGGAGCATGTGTAACGGTTGGGCTTGATGGTGAAACTCGGAATGCAGGCAGAAGTCGAGGGTTTGCAAGAATAAACTGATTTATTAAACAAAAAGTGCTGACAAGGAAACCAAAAACTCTACTTACAAATAGACAGGGAACTCAGAAGATAAACACAACAGTGTATAATGCATGAGAACAAACTGAACACTGAATGTACAGTAAAAAAAACACTAACAAACCTGAATTACTAACACCTGTCGGAGAGATAAACGCAAACAGGTGAGTGTGGGCAGTGCAGGAGCAGAAACATGAGAACACTGAGGAACTAAACATTGAAACTCAAATAATAAACACAAGATAAGCCAAATAACAAAACAAATGAGGGAAAAGATACAGCTATGATATTTAGCTTGAGATTTGTTGCAGGTTTTGGTCATCAGAGTGATAGATTGGCCACTCTGGCCATTTTAGATTTGATCAAGATAATGAAAAATGTTGCTTTCCACAACTTAAATCGACTTTTGTAGCTAGTGTGTACTGGAAAAAGTCAAGAGAAGTATAATTTTTTTTAAAAAGCAACAACTAATGGTTAAACCCTTACACTTAGATGGATGACCAGTGTGGTTTTAGGACTTGCCACAGTGGCTAGAAGCATTTAAACATGTCCGGTCAAAGCTATGGCAGACACTCAGTTACTTTTACCAAGACACAAGTTTAGTTTTTGAATATGGATATACATTCTTAGTAAAATACTTAAATCTATTTTTTAAGCACCCTATGAAATACTTAACCTTGCAATTAGTTAAAAACGTAATGGTCTGAACATTTGCAGTCAGTGACAAATGACATTAATGGCAAAGTGCGAATTCGCTGGTGAATGGTGATGTGTTGTGATACAGGATGCCCCGAGGGTCAACCAATTAGCTGCTGACAGCAAGAGAGATGTATGGCTGCCTGATCTGTCTAAAGATGGGAGGGAGACGGGAGTGGAAAAAAAATATGCTGGTTACTGAGAGCTGAGGCACAAAACAGGAGGGCAGATGAGGATACTGCAAGTTTTCTAGCATTAAAATATTTTGTGCATTTAGTGTATGTAGGGCTGCAAAATATAAAAAAAAATGATCCTCATTGCAATATCAGGTCCTGTTCAAACGAGACCGGTCTCTGGAAATGCTAATGTTTACTGGGTCAAATACAGAAGAAAATCACCTGTTTACATGGAAACACTGCAGTATTATACCAGGCAGGGTTGCCAAATGAGACATAGTAAAATGTTTTACTTTTCCTTTAAAATGATATTTTGAGGCAACACAGCAGATATGCAGTATATGACTGACTCAGTCATATGTGCTGAGTGAGAGTGTTGTAAGATAAGGTGTGTGTTGTGTTTAGTGAAAATGTGCACAGAAAAATAGGAGCAAAAAAATGTGTGTTTTTTTTAAATCTGGCAACCCTGATGCCGGTCTCACTCAGGCACTGTTATCAGGGGTTGCATGATCACAGCTACATCCAAACCTGGTGAATAAACTAATGTTTCGTCAGAGCTAGGATGCTTTTTGTGTTTTTCTCCTACAAGCTGCAAAGGGTGAGTAACAGAAAAACCACTCTGCTGTCTGTAATTTATTGTAATCGCTGTTAGTTTAGAAGAAACTTTTGCTGTAGTCACCTTTTTTGTCGGCTATTTGTGCACTTTCACAGCTGCGGAGTGATTCTCACCTCCGCGGGGGGTGTTACTGAAATGTTCCACTCTGACACCTGGTTTCAAAAAGTGCCGGAGTCAGAGACTCAAAAATTGTTTATTTGTGAGGTTTTTAACAATACCCAGCATGAATTCAGCTGTAAGGAGTGTTTGAAATGAGTATAGAAATAGAATGAGAGGAAGAGTAAAAGTTGGATTATGTACCATTATGTTAGAAGGAAAGCAGGTTTTTTATGGAGGAATATTGTTGTTTTCATGAAGCTGACCATTGGTTTAAGCTGCAGCCATACTTCCTTAATAGTGCATGTTTGTCTCTGGACAGTAGCTACACCTGGTTAACATTACTGTAGACCTACTAGCCCACTGTGGGACTTTTAATATATATTTCAAGCTACTAATAAACATGATGGATGATGATCATATTGCTTTAGCTAAGCTAGGAGTGAATACTATTAAAATTTAATTTAAGCTGATTTTTTCCTAAAAGTTAGGCTACACTATGTCTGTTAGACTGTAGCTAGAAAGGACTAAGTTATTTAGCCTCCTTTATGCCCACTTTATTCATTGGGCTGTTTCTTTACCTGTGAATAAAAAGGTGATTTGTACTGTAACTATGATAGGCTCACTCCATGAATACTGAACTGAAACAGAAAAACACTGACCCATAATGCCACGTAACGTTAAAGTAAAAATAAAGTGACTGTGGTTTTTAATATGATTTTCAGGTAAAGCTCAGGTTAAAGACTAGCGTTCACCATTTTACCCTGACAATAAACTGGTTTTAGATTGTTTTATTAATCCAATAAATTGTGTAAAATGCTATTCAAATGTTCATCACTCTCCCTGGGCTGCCACCTTATCGTGGTGGCTCTGGCTCTGGAACCAGTCTCCTCCAGAGGGGTTGGACACTCTTGCTCTCTGGAGTTGCCCATGCTGAGAGGTGCCGAGCAGGAGTGGGCATACTTATTGCCCCCCATCTCGGTGCCTGTACGTTGGGGTTCACCCCGATGAACGAGAGGGTAGCCTCCCTCCGCCTACGTGTGGGAAGACGGGTCCTGACTGTTGTTTGTGCCTATGCGCCTAAAAGCAGTTCAGATTACCCATCCTTTTTGGAGTCCTTCAAGAGGGTGTTGGAGAGCGCTCCTGATGGGGACTCCCTCATTTTGCTGGGGGACTTCAATGCCCACATGGACAATGACAGTGAGACCTGGAGGGGCGTGGTTGGGAGGAATGCCCACACAATCTGAACCCGAGCGGTGTTTTGTTATTGGACTTCTGTGCTCGTCATGGATTGTCCATAATGAACACCATGTTCAAACATAAGGGTGTCCATATGTGCTCTTGGCAACAAGACACACTAGGCCGCAGTTGGATGTTCAATTTGTTGTTGTTTCATCTGATCTGCGACTGCATGTCTTGGACACTTTGGTGAAGAGAGGGGCAGAGTTGTCAACTGACCACTACCTGGTGGTGAGTTGGCTTCGATGGTGGGGACTTGGAGAAGGCGTTCGACTGTGTCCCTCTGGGACTCCTGTGGGGGGTTTCTCTGGGAGTATGATGTGCCAAGCCCTTTGATACGGGCTGTTAGGTCCCTGTACGACCAGTGCCAGAGTTTGGCCTGCATTGCCGGTAGTAAGTCGGACTCGTTTCCGGTGAGAGTTGCACTCCGCTAAGTTTGCCCTATGTCACCGATTCTTTTCATAACTTTTATGGACAGAATTTCTAAGCGCAGCCAAGGTGTTGAGGGGATCCGTTTTGGTGGCCTAAGGATTGCATCTCTGCTCTTTGCCGATGATGTGGTCCTATTGTCTTCATCAGATCGTGATCTACGGCGCTCACTGGAGCGGTTCTCAGCCGAGTGTGAAGCGGCTGGGATGAGGATCAGTGCCTCCAAATCCGAGACCACGGTCTTGAGCCGGAAAAGGGTAGGGTGCCTTCTCCAAGTCGGGGTAGAGGTCCTGCCCCAAGTGAAGGAATTTAAGTATCTTGGGGTCTTGTTCAGGAATGAATGAAGAGTGGAGCGGGAGATCAATAGGCGGATCGGTGCTGCATCTGTAGTGATGCGGGTGCTGTACCAATCCGTCGTGGTGAAACGAGAGCTGAGCCAGAAGGCAAAGCTCTCGATTTACCGATCGGTCTACATTCCAACCCTCATCTATGGTCACATCTGGTTAGGATGCCTCCTGAACGCCTCCCTGGTGAGGTGTTCCGGGCACGTCCCACTGAGAGGAGACCCTGAGAAAGACCCAGGACACGCAGGAGGGACTATGTTTCTCAGCTGGCCCAAGTGGCTTGGGAGAGGGAAGTCTGGGTCTCTTTGCTTAGGCTGCTGCCCCCACGACCCGACCCCGGATAAGCGGAAGAAAACGGACGGACAGACAGTTTTAATAAATAAAAATTTATTTATTTAATAAAATAAATAAATAAATTACCCCACCCCCAATTTATCTGAAAAAGGGGTCTCTGGACATACAAGTTACATAATTCAAAAACCTTTTAACATAGGAGCTTCAGATTTTTGGGTTGTTTAGTTCTGATGGGGGGCTATTCCCCTCCCCCTATCTGAAAAGGGGTTATCTGGACATACAAAAATGCTTATAACTCAAAAAGATTTTGTGGGGG
>JARVJO010000365.1:5139010-5154148 GCA_031762555.1 Cynodonichthys magdalenae | reverse complement strand
AGAACACCAGATTAGTACTAAAAGTCTAACAGCATTAAGACTGCAATCACACTAAAGGAGGTTTTGTAAATTTGATGCATCCCAGCCACATTATAATAGGTTGTGAAGCACATAGTGAAGTTGTCATACAGTGAAGGGGGTCTTTGTGAGCTAAACCCTCTAATACGGGGGCTGAAGAGGAGATGAATGCAGTATTAGAGGTGTGTAGGGGAGGAGCTTTGATGAGGTGGTGTTTCATAAGCCATATTCCGTACGGCAGGATCCCAGGTCACAGCTGTTTGGGTGGAGCTATTCAAGGCTGTATTAAAAAAAATCTACACGACATGGGAAGACATCCAAACAGATGTCTTTCCTCACACTTAGCTGGCTCATTTTCATTCACATCTGCTTCTCAAGTTAAATATTTTGGGGAAAATATCAGACTTTCGTCTGTCTAGCACTGCGTGTACATGATACGCTGTAGTCTCTGGGCACATCTTCCAGTCAGACATTGCTCCAGGTGCCTGAACCAACCCTATGAGCTTCACCTACACCTGTCACACCACAGCTCTCACACACATGACTAAATTACTACCAAACAACCCATCCCAGGCTCATTGAACAAACTCACATCGTAGCATTTCAAGATTAAATTTGAGATCATCTCTCAGAGCTTTTAAAAACAGTAAAAAGACTTGCCAATAAAAACCTCCCTAAGGACATAAATGTGCCGTAATGATAGAGGAGCGATGGAGGGTGAGACGAGTGAACTGATCGGTGCTAATCTAAGCATGCCATCTAGTGGTGGAAGACGTTGCAATAAAGCGACAGAAGCTTGAGGGAATTGTGACAAATTGACAAACATCACATGACAATGAAATATAATTAGACGTAGAATATTGCCTTGTGTATTTTAACACAATAAAAACAAATTAACACCCAGGCAACAGCAAAACCCTGTGTGGGTTCTGTTAAAAAAAAAAGTTCCTTCTGAAAGTCTTGCTGATGTTAATTTAATAGGTCCTTGTTTTCAGAGGAGAGTAAAGTCATTTTCCACAGCACAAATTTATTCACCCCAATCTGAACCTCATTGATTTCATGCTCTATTCAGCTGGAACGCAAAAGATGCCGACTCAGCAGAGAGCTCGACAGTTTCTTTTTAAGGAACGTGAACGGCACAATGAAGATTAATGCGGTGCAGAAGTAAAAAGAACTGAATGCCTATTAGTCAATAGTTTTTAATAAAACTTAGGGGCCTCGATGGGGTACGCTGAGTAAAATTAGCTGCAGCCAACAAAAACTCTTGCAGGTACAGTCAGATGCAGGACAGCTGTTTATAAACCAATCACACTTTTGCATTAGACATTGGTGAATGCTTACCCATCATCAGCTAATGTGATATCATATAGGTCCTCTGAAGGTTTTTTAATGAACACATGGCATAGAAAGAGTTCAATTAGTGGGTTAGCAAGGGGGTCGAGGCACCTTACCGTATCACGTAAACAAACTTATCTTGACATGGTTTTTTCAGGTGCCGAAGAGATGGGCCGATAGCAGAGGAGGCCCAGGGAAAGTGAATTACCTTCCTGACACACGTCAAAGCCAATCACTATCAAGCATCCTTTGCTGTTCCCGCACCCCAAATCCCTGCCGCCACCGTTGTGTTTCATCTGCCAGCGTTGGTATGCACACAGTCCACGCGCCAGCCTCCAAATGTATTCATTTATTCACAGCCCCTCGGAGAAATCACAGTGTCTTGTTGTCTTTTTTTTTCTTCTTCTTTTTTCTTCTTCTTCCTCGGCTGTCCAGATGGAATTTGCGTGAATAACATCAGTTTAGTGAGGCAGAAAATAAGTACAGGCTAGCACAGCAGAGGGGACTAGATTACGCCCCCTCCCCGACCAACAGCCCTCCGAAAAAAAAAAAAAGACAAGTGTCACCTTCCTCTACGTTTTCAGTTCTATTAAAACTTGGCAGGCGAGGAGACAAATCTCACACAAACAATTGTTTTGTTTTATCCGGTGCAATTAAACCGAGGATCATGAGTTAAAAAGCTACAGGAGTTTTGTTTTTTTTTCATTAGAAAAAGGTGAGCAGTCATTTAGGGAGCGGGGCTGGGTGTTTCTTCTTCTTTTGTTTTGCATTTACAACAACTAATTGCATTATTCTTCTTTCATATGTTCCTTTAAAAGGAAGCAAGCCCAATTCTGAAAAAAGTAATTGACTGGAATGAAAATGAAGGGGAGGAAAAAGAATCGCAAATCAATACTTCCAACTTCAATACAGCCCGAGAGAAATTAAAATGACTTCAGTCACAAAAGCAGAAAGACTTAATTTACATCCTACAATAAAAAAGAAATAAATCACTGCACAGCTTTCAAGTGGCTGAACAACTGTCTTCAGCATAAATTTAATTTCAACTTTAGAAATACCTAAACTGAGACTTTCCCAAAGACAAACAGGATCTGGGTTGGGTTTAAATCAATCATTAGTGGATCACTGACAGAAAAAAGGAATAAATCCTACCTCTCTGAGAACTGTACTGAAATATCCTCTGTAGAGGCCTCGAACACCCTGTAATAAACAAAATAAACACATTTCATTGTATGAAGTATTATTTGGTTTAAAAAAAAACATCAAGATTTATTTTATAAACCAATTATCCACAAAAAAAAATCAGACAAAACAGCTGTGACCTGTCATGTGGTGGACATGCCACCTTCTTTTTTATTTGTGACAGATCCCGTTGGCTTCAATAGATCTGGCTCACTTTAGCACATTTTTCAGATACACCACCCAGTTGGTATCTAAGGAGGTAAAAGCTAAGTGTGTTTCTCACTGTGTTTCCAGGCTGTTTTTAGCTGTGAGGTGGGGTCACTGGGGAGTCCCGCTGCATTAGAGGATGAGCAGCAATGATTCAGGGAATGGCATGTTAAAGTAACATCCATTCAAATGTCAAGATGAAGGTTTTCTCAGCAGAACAAATGGCTCTGTAAAAATATACTTCAACTAATCTGTGAAAGCAATTTCTCATTTTCATAGTTCAGGGTTTATGTTTATTTAATTAGCAAATCAAAATACCAGCTGAGAGCTTGAAAAGGATATGATGATGTATGACAACCCTACTACTCCCTCCACTACCTACCTGTTGGAACATGACTGGATTGTAGCAAATCTGGAAAACCTCCTTCAGTGTGAAGGCAAACATAACGCTACAGCTCTCAGTACTTGACAAATAAGTTTAATACATACTGCTCAATACATCACGTTCCTACAAAGATCTGTTGGTGTGGTTTCTGGGTAACTCAGGACATTCATTTCACCTCCCACTAAGATCCTACCTTGTATCTTCCACGATTACATCATAGGCTTGGTCCTTTCCTGGCATAACTTAAACTGCTTAAGGATGCAGGAGTGCTAGATCATGCCTCGCTAGCGTAACACTGATGGATTTTGTGGCAGAAATGGAAGGTGAGACAGGAAGCTTGTTGATTTTTATCAATTTATTACAAAAAATACGCAAACAGAAAATCCCAGGTGTAAGACAATCCCAAGCAGCAGAATCTGTCTAACCCAAAAACGTCTAAGAGTGCCTTTTAGAACAAAGCTTATCAAGTAAGATAAGGAAGATAACTATAAAAAGAAGCATCACTTTGGGGGCAATATGAGGTTTTGGCAAAACGTGACCAGACATGAATTACATGACAACTCTGTTGCCTCCTAATGGGGATATCTCAGAGGACTGATCAGTCAATCTTATTTTTCTTCAACAATGACATGATTGGATTGTAGCCTTGGTGTGAAGCCAGTAGGACTGGGCAATATGGCTGAAAAATGTATCACGATTTAAGTGTTTTATATCGGTCTACCCAAGTTTAAGAATGCTCAAAACCATTGTGTACCCATCATGCTCAACCATGTGAATATTGGAAGCTATTTCCTCCTCTGTTTGAATTTTAGCATCACCCAGTCCGCCGCCGGTGTAAAGTGGGCCTAGTTTCCACACTTTTTTAAAAAGATTTTATCAACACAGGTTCTTTCTGACAGAAAGACAACTTTCTTAAAATGAACAGTTTGATATTCACACCAATTTAATGACTGAATAGACACATTTCTTTTACTTTTACTTTGGTGAACACAGCACCAATCCAAACATTCTAACAAAGTAACCAACTAAGAACCCTTTGATTGTCAGATACCTCTTGTTTAAGAGTAGCCAGCAGCATGTTGTAGGTGGAAGACGACGGAGTGGCTTGAGTTCTCTGTTTGACCACTTCTGTGGGAACTCGGATCGAACACGCCACCTATAAGAGGGCAACAGGAAATAAAGGATATTTTTATAACTTACTTCAAATATTCATTTGCAAATAATTGAAAGTCAGTGTGTTAAACAAGACACCATTTCTGTGTCTTTTTGCTGAACATAATAAAACACTGTGTAAGCATTTAGAACATGGCAGGTGACCGTGATACGGTATGAGAAGCGTGATTAAACGTAACAGGAAGAATTACAACTGCTTCAGTCAGTGTGCAACTCAGCCAATTAACAATCGGTTACACACGGCCGACATGACACAGGTGCAATGGTTGTCATGTCTGCAAGAGGTCATCAGGCAGACTGAGTATCTGAGTATCTGTGTGCAAAGAACATGCTTCTGTCAAACACACTGATAGATTTAGACATGGGTGCACACCTCAGTAACCACACTCTCTGCTCAAGTTCCAACCCATCCGCCATATGTCAACAAAAATATGGACTGCCAACAGCTAGTGAAGATAGACATGAATATTTATGCCTCCTAAAGGCAGACAGGCAGGCACAGCTGCCCACCTGGTGACTTGATTTCCCATTTATCCTGCATCAGAGTGGAAATACCAGCTAACGGCAAGCAATCTTACAGAGCGATTGGTGAGCCGCCCTCCCCCTGAGACGTGCAGATGCCTGTCTGCTGGTGCCACCCTCGCCACTGCAATGTCTAGTGGAGAGGAATGAAAAGAGTGATGAAATGAAATGCATCCTTTTTTTCTCCTCTGTTGCTCCTTCATATTTAGTAGCACCAGGGCCTCAGCAGAAGGCTTTGGCCATAAGGACGAAAAGGATGTAACAGCTGTTTGAAGAAGGGTTTTGGGTGGTCACTCGTACCTCCAGCTATTTCCACAGCCATGTGTGCATACGATACACAAATATCAGAAAGGATTTCATTCTATCCACACAAAAAATTCCCTTCGCTCCTGGTTTTGTTCACTTCTCAGTTTGGTGTTGACCTTCATTGCATCACATTTTCTGCTGGGTGACAAACAATCTCGCAAAGTTCAACACAAAGTGAAGTGAAAAACCTCCACGTCTGTACATGAGCAAAAACAAATGCATCGATGGAGCTTTAACAAAGAGTTCTGTGCATTTCCTATTAGTTTTTTTTAAAGGTATGAAAGACGTGACGGTACGACTTAACCACGGTGCAACACTGCCACCCAGTGGCAAAATCTGTCTTAACATTATCTGCCTGACTTCTTCACCACAACAAACTATATTAAACTCTGAGATCCTATTTGCCTTTCTCTTTGGTCAAAGTATCATTTGTAATCCATTTTGCATTTTATTTACCAAACCACTTCTCTGAAAAGGAACAACAATGGCTGTTCACGAAACAAAAGTGTCTACAACAAATAATCACTGGCATATTTTTCTTTCTCTTAAAGTTAAGTTTGTCATTCATGCAGCTGGAGAACAATGAGGAAAACAAAGTATTAGATTGTCTTGTTTCTTTGGTTGTGATTTGCATGCCTACTAGTGATCAGGTAGCTAGCTAACAAGCTAACTGGCTGGCTGGTTGGGAACATAAAATGTTGCTGAGGAGCAGCAAATACAAACAATATAGCTTATCAAAGAATTGTAAAGAACTGTACGTTTGGATCAATTTTTGCACTTTAAAAAATGTTGAAATGACCTCACCATTGCACACTAAGGCAGTTACAAGGTGGGCACATCTGTGGACAGAACAGTGGACCCACTTTCTGTGATGGGGGTTGTTTTGTTACTTGGTAGACGCCACAGAAAATTAACCAGAATAACACCCTACAATGTTTTATTTACCAGAAAAAATGGACATCCCTTGATTTTTATCTTTCAGAGCCTAATATATTAGTTTCGAATCAAGGCTTCAAAAGGTTTAAGGTACATTAAATAAAAAAAAAAAATGTTACTATTAGGGAGAGAAAATTAATAGCCTTACATTTGGATACCAATCCTTCAATAAACTGCAGGACAGAAAGCACATTGGTCAGATCTGAACAGGACCACAGAGTTGTTTTTTCTTTTCAAAAGTTACTATATTGTACTGTGTAGGAATATTAAACTGTTCTATTTAAGAACAGAGAACCAAAAATTCAATTTCATAAATCGGCCATTAAAAATATGTCTTTCTTAAAAGATTAGAATTAATTTTAGGCATTAAAAATTAAAATAAATAAATGAACAAAACAAAAAAGGAAATGTTTCACATCCTTCAACAGCTGAACTGCTTCACTCTCAACACTTTCCTCTGCTTTGTCATTTTATTATGAATCTACTGGAAGTCTTCAATTATTTTTCTTTTTTATATTTATGCACCACTTCTGAACTCATAAGGCAGCCTTCATTAAGAAGGTGCTACAAAAAGCTAGTTTGCTACTGCCTGTTGTTATTAATGACAGAGTCAATTTTCAGTTTCAGGACTAGCAAACAACTAGTTAAGCAGCCGTCAATCAGTGAGTCACAGGGAGGAATAGGAAATGAGCAGACTCACAGCACACTATCAGCATAAACTAATAAATCAATCTACAGACGAACTCATTAAATCTCTTCTTATGCTTTTTATTTGACCGTCCTTTCAGGGAACAACTCAGAACAAAATAAAACCAGATCTGTTTTGAACTTTAATTTAAAGGATTTTTGTCTTCATCGTACTGCAATTACCTTAAAAACCATTTAAAACTGCTGCAGTCGCACATGTGAAAAAAGTGCCAGAACAAAATTGGAACAAAATTGACCTCTTATCCTTGGTACTCAAAGTAAGAGCAGGAAAAAAATTGTAAAATGAGGAAAGAAGAAGGCAGCAGGAGAGAGAAAAAGGTCAAGAAGAAGAAGGGATAAGATGAGGGCACAGCAAGTCTCCAACTCTGAAACAACAGCCAATAAATCACAGAGCGTGGAGCTGCTCAAAGGCGATGCATGGATTATTTCTCAGCGCCAAGTTAAGTGGTTGCCAGTCGTCCCCCCCCTCCCCCCATAAAAACTTCTCCTCTGTGCTCCCTCCTCCTCGCTGTCCCCTATCTTGTCATGTCACACTGTATTTTGCTGAACATCCTCCCGCAGACAAGCGGTGGTGAAAAAAAGGGGGGGGGGGGCTGCAGATGCGAGAAAAAGCCTGCTGCCTGGCCTTGACAAATGAGCTTTCAGGGCAGACGTCTAGCGAATGGGAATGAAGATAAATCTGATCTAATGGCTAGATAACAGCCTGCAAGAGGCTGACAGTCACCATCAGCTTACACATTCTTTATAAGAGTGTCCCACATCTGCAGTCGCACCAGCGCCGGGACGCTTCTGGGAGGAGGAAGAATTTCTTTCATTGTCCCGGTCATCGCAACTTCTTTCTCTCCACAGCTTCTGACTGTCATCAGCTCTCTTTTCTCTCTTTCTGCCCGGCTTTTGTTTACAAGTGAGGTCATGCACTGATGATGAACAGGATCAGGTCACTGCAGTCTTAGAGTCTTGGAAAACTTACGATTAACAATCCTCCATTTTAAATACGGTTCTTATAAGTTATAATGTGAGCACTCAAAATGGCTTTGACCTGTTGGAGTGTAGTGACAATAGCAACATTTATTATTTTAATTTTTGATTAGGACTTTTTTTTTTCTTACACACAAGAATAATAAACTAAGCTGTTGTAAGTAAAACATTGTTTTATTTTACCTCAGTGTTCATCAGAGCTGGACTCAAACTTTTTAGCACCTGCTGTCTTGAAAAGATTATGTTTGATTCTATAAACATATTTAAAACCTAACAAATGTGTAGAATATTTGGCTTGACAATGACCTTTATAACCTCAGCTAAAATCTATTTGCTTAGACATTTTGTTGACTATAGCAACATTTTCTGGCTCCATTTCACTGGAAAGAGTCCACTGGGCACATTTTGAGCAACTAAAATTGGCCAGATCGTTCAGCTGTCCTTAAACTTCACAAAAACTGTTTCTGTGGAAATGCTCTGGAGATCCCCGAGCACTCATTAATAGACCAAAAATTACAATTTCTGCATTTTCCATGGAGCTTTACAGAGACATCTGAGTGACCAAGAGAAACTACTGTTGAAGAAGAAACATCTCCTTATTGTGAAAAAGCCAAGAAAAACAATAGACCAAGCACTCGTCTAAAGCCAGATGGCCATAGCTTTCATCAGGAGGAGGGTGCAGAAGAGAGACACCAAGGCTGTGGCGACCAAAGCCAAAAATCATTGTCAAATCACTAGAAGACCATAGAGATCACTGAGCACTCACCAAAAAAAGAGTAGCGAGATCTGGAAAATGTTTTGGAAACTGTGCCCTGAGCATTATAAAGTTTAATATAGGTTTCATTTCAGTAGAAAGGTAATATTAAGTGTGGTCTAAAACCCAAAACACACAATATGAGGAAGACTTTTTTGTTTTGGCATTAAAAAATAAATGTAAAATTTAAAAAATTACAGGTTACATAGTTACCTGTTTCAAAGCAGCTTGTGTCACCAGCTGGTGAATGTATAAACATCTAAAGGCTCACATGTTAATTTGTGGTTCTATATTTTTAACAAAGAACAAATGGGGTTTTGCTGTGATTTAGATAGTTTGGCTTCCTTCCTTCTGACTAAACAGATGCACTATAATTTTGAACTTTATTCTGGCTAGAGAGTGCGTTAAAGTAACAATAAACTAAAGAGTCCTCCTACCTCTAACTCAGTACACATACATAATGGCAAAGGGTTAGGAAATTATTTGCTTTGCAAGGAGTTAACACATTTAGAAAGATAGAATTATTGTGACATTAGGTATTAAGTAATTGCTGGAGCATCTGTCAATGAGTCAAAACAGTGAGTGAAGGTCAGCAGACACAGAAGACTCTGTAGTAGCATCAGACAGCACTAACAGCACTTGACAGTCTGGTTGGCACTGTGGTTTGAAAGGATGTATCGTTGTGTTGTGCAATTGTTCATTATATATTTCAGCGGCTCGATGTTGGAACCAATGGATACAAGAAGGCACCTAAACACATGATGAAGATTCTGACCATCTAAGATAAAGCCCAACAAGGAAGAATCCTTGAACTGTGCCCTGAGCATTATAAAGTTTAATAAAATCTATGAATGCTATCTGAAAACAATTACTGGACTCTTTGCCCGACCCCTTGTCATTTTGCATCATGAAATTCAGGGGCTGCGTACTCCGAAGGCCGAATTTGTCGGCCGCTTACAGCATAGCGCCGGAGACTTTTCAAAATCAAAAACTCTTCCGATTCGGCCCACAAATGCATCCTCATTTTACATGATTTGAGGGACGGGTCCAACGGATCCTTCTCAGTCCACCCTATCCCAAAATGTATACCTACTGGAGATTTTTTACTGCTCTTAACCACGGACAAGGTGAGAGAAACAGTTTTAAATAAAAATCTGGAGGTATGAATATTGAAAGTTTAAAGCGATTTTGTTGCTAATGGTTTGGTCATTTGCATAAACATGTTTTTTAATATTATTCTTGTGAGAAACCAAACGAGCTGGTATTACAAAATAAGCCTGCACCTACGGCAGGTTCCTTAGTTCATCAAACATTGCCTTTAAGCTAAATTTGTTGTTTTATGATATTAATAATACTAATATATTGATATTTTGCTACTTTTGCTTCTGTTTAGCATCACAATGGTTGCTAGGCAACAGGACACATGCCAGGGTATGGGCAGGAATAAAGCAGAAGGCTAGACCGCCCAAATTCACAGCCACTTTTTCCAATCTTTGCGGTGTATTAAGGACCATGTAGGCCAGGTCCTTCGAAGGACCCAGACCCTGAATTTGGACACAGCCTGTAAATGGCATTAGCTAGAAAACAGGTTCATCATCCCACATATAGATTGTCATTACCTCCAGAGTTGAGGGTGACTGTCCAGGGTAACCAAAAAGCACATGACTGTTTGACTTGTGTTTAGAGAAAACCTTTGAGGCAGAGGCAAAATGCTGTTTTCTTACCTGTCACCAGCTGACACAACTTTTTGATTAATCAATTATTTACTTAATCTCATTTATTTTAAATACATTTAGTTATTGTTAAAATACTACAAATGAGCAGCCTACCAAGCTCAAGCTGCTGCCACTTTTGTTAAACCCTCAGAAAACTAACTTTTAATTCAAATTCAAAGAAGAGACCGAAGACGAAACACAGCTGTTACATCACCGCGCAGGTGTTTAGACCTTTCATATGACTCGGGGCAATGCTAAGGTTAGCCTTTCATGGTTAAGCCTGAAGATTAGGACTCTCAAGATGATTTCAGCTGCCTGAATGCAGTGGGATAGCACCCCTGCTTTGCTCAGCTCTACTCGGTGGATTTGTGCCTTTGATGTGTTCAAATCCAGCGTGGGGTTAAAGCCAGTGGCAACCCTCTGCCTCACCTTTCACATTCAGCTCACCTTTGCCGCAGACGGAAGCTGCAAAACTTAACCAGCTGTTAATTTTTTTTACACTCATGCAGCAGATGAAGTAAGTGATTGTGACAACAGATAAATTGTGCTAATCTGAGAGCAGCATGTGGTCAAAGTTGCATAAATCCAAGTCCATTTCAGGAACATGTAAAACTTGGCGAAATTACCTCCATCGAAAAGCCATGAATACAGAAGACCAAGTGTTTTGCGGACACCCTGGGTTAAAACCCTGATCTCCATACCCCCTTCATGCCTACGTGAATACCAGCAGGCCCCCCCACACGGCACAGATTCTGCAGCTCACTTCCAGCTGACTAGATAGGCCCAGGAAATTGCGCCGCTCCTCAACGGTTGGAAATTGGCAGAGTCCGAGTGTCTGCGCTGGGAAAGTAGATGAGTCAATAGGCAGTAATGAGATCTTATTTACACAGCTGGTGGGGAAAATACTGGAACAATCTCGAGGAAGCCCCCTCAACTCGCCCAGCTGGACCCTTGAGGCCCACAGCCAACCCCCGCCCCTTGTCCCCTGGTACCCGCGTTAATAGCCGTCTGTGAAACTTAAAGAGAATAGCATTAGCACACATGCCAGTGGTGTTCATTTGGGACAAACTGTGGTGGGAAAGAAACAGACAGTAACATGAAAAAGGAAACAAACAAGCGCAGCAGCTGGCCTTCTAAAGATGGAAGCACCAAGAATGAGAAAAGCCAACACAAAAATAACGCAAAGCGAAGAAAAACAGGAATATAATAAGTCCAGATGAGTGACAATCAGGGATAAGAGGACTTACGATTTCTCCCAAGGAGGCAGCGAGCATGTGAGTGACGGGTGCCACGTGTGGCGCTGCGAGCGCTCCACCGGCGCAGAGAAAAGACTTGGTGCACTCGTAGGTGACAAAGAAGGCAGCAGCTGAAACCGAGCAGAACCACAGACGTTTAGGGGTCATTAGTCAACTAGCAAAGAGCAATTAACATCCCTCCCGATCACTGACAGGAGGACACATAAAACGTGTGTGAATTTCTGCCCAATAAATTCAAAAGCTCAGAAAAATAGAGGTCTTTCATAAGAAAAATAATTACCACAAACATGGCTCCAGTTTATTTTATTCTTTTCCTGAGAAACTAATGAACAGCACCGAGACTTAATTACTGAATCTCATAAAACAGTTTAAACATTTATGGAAGTTCTGACAGAATGACCTCATAAATCATCAAATACATCCCTACAACTACAGCAACCAGATGTCACATAACTTAATACTACTGAAATACCTTCTTTTATTCTATAATATTTAAACATGCTACTTTCATTTTGAACCAAAATGAAGACATTTCTTCTTAATGGTTTAGTTTTACTAAAACAGTTAATCCTCCAGTAACTATCCATATTTGGGATTTGCTTTAAGAAAGTAGGAAAAGGATTGTTGACCAGTCACAAACTAAAACAAGTTTTTTTCTCTTTAGTTCCTGTGACATTTTTTTTATTTTATACACTGTATTGAAATTAATTCTCTGCATGTAACCCATCCACATGTGAACACATGTGGAGCAGTGGGCTGCCAATTACAGCGCCCGGGGAGCAACTTGAGGGGTTAAGGGCCTTGCTCAAGAGCCCAAAGTGGGGCTGGTTGGTCCCGGAGTTAAACCGGCGACCTTCTGATGACAGACTCAGCGTCTCTAACCTCTGCGCCACCATATGCTTGATTTAACTGGCATATTTTTCTTTTAAACATCGGAGTGGTCAATGTGCAACAGGAAAAAAAGGGGAACTCCTTGGTCTTTGTAGGGATGGGTAGTATTAGCAAAATAATTAATCACGATTAATCGTTGCATTTATGGATAACAGTTGCGCTTACATATTTCTGACTCTAAATCAGTTACCATGTGTTCTAAAATTGTACATATAAATCACTAATTAACTTAATTTCAATAAGGTTAGTATAATAAGATGTAAATAGAAACCCACCTTCCCACAATGTTGAGTGGTTGTAGATCATTAGTAACACGTGTACGCCACAAACTCACATGCACACTTTACAGTGCAAACACCTAATCATGTGGCACTAATTACAGTAACTGCAAAATGGCAAATATTAATTGTTGACAGCTTTTCTGACGATTAATTGCACACGATACTTCCTTGTCTCTCTCTGATAGTGACTCAAAACAATCTAAAGAAACATCAGATTATTTGCTACTGTCTGTTCCCATACAGGCGATCCTATTTGTGGTCACTTCCTGTTGCTGCCCATATGAATATCTCCAGAACTTTTCATCTCAGCTGGGTTACGTTTAGTTTTTTTTTTGCAATACGTTTTGAATGTTATCTCTCAAATAATGCATTTGTATTCATGATGAAAATCTGATGTTAAGTTACACATAACTTTAAAACGAAAATATTAAGAAATGCATCTCCCCTGCCATATTTCATTTCAGAGTTTTAAACTTAGACTGTGTTTTCTTGTAAAATAGGTAAGTTTAAGGTTTTAGTTCATAATATTTTTGATCAAACATGATATTATTGTAAGTGTTCGGGTTGACTCTCAACTACTACTGAATCAAATATAAACTATATTTGTAAGTTACAGCCATGACTCTTTTTGTGGTTAGCAATGGTGGCCATCTTGAATTCGAGTGACTACAAAATTGAACTAGTTGTGGACGAACATCCAAGTACTGTTATCACAGCTAACCAACTCTACCTGTGATTCATCTGATCCAAACCAAAAGTCGGGTCTTAGTGTTCACAGGCAAACGGCTGTTTTGTTTCCTTTCAATTTATGTTGCTTTTTTCTGATAGCACAAACCTAAACTTTATCACTAACAGGTGCACGTTACCTGAAGATTGTCAGAAATAACAGTGAATCTAAAGAAGATTTCACGAGTGTCTTACCATTGGGGAAGGAGCCGACAGCAGCAGACGGGACCCCAGCATAGACGCCCCTGAAGCCTCCAGCCTTGTAGAAGCCCTGCTGACTCTGCAGTCTGGTCTTTATGGTGTCCAAGGGGAACAGGGTCAGATCCACACACATCCCTGCACAACCACCAGCCTGCAAAAGACGCACATATTGCTGAAATACACATTGTGTCACACCAATTAGTAGTTCCTTTATGCTTAATGCAGAAAATGGGGGAAAAGTGCAGCAATTTATTGAAACGAGTAAACATATAAGTACTGTGGTAAAGAAGGATGAAAAATTGCCTCGGCACTTCAAATTTGAGTTAGGAGACTTAAGAAGCGAGCAGACAAAACACTAGCTTGAAAACAATCAGGTCCAAGAATGAGAGAAAGAAAAGCTCTGAAAGCCTGCTCAAGAAGTCTTTACAAGACATTTTAAAACAAGTATGGATTCAGATTTTTAGACAGGTCTCTTTAGACTTTTAACTATTAAAATAAATAGTCAGCCGGTTCAATAAATGCACCCCAATGTCCACTCACTAGCAGCTGAAGTTCAAAACTCTGTTTAAGATGAGAGATACAATACATCCGAGAAACCTCTTTGTTCATATTCATAATTTTATTGTTGTTTAACTATTAAGTTTTATATTCTAACTTTTGGATGTGGAGATATCTGCGTATACAGCTGGATGGCTCTTTTTTCAGGGGGTCTCCACAGCAAATTGTCTGCTTCCATTTCTCGCAGCATCCTCCTCACACAAATACTCTGCAAATCCTTCTTCACTGCATCCATGACTCTCCTCCATGGTCTTCCTCTTCCCTGGCGGCTATTCAACATTCTTTGTGCTTCATATCCCCTATTCCTCCTCTGCAGGTCTAAACCATCTGGTGACTCCAAACCATCTAATCAGAGCTGTCCTGACTCTAAGGAACAGTTATATATATACAGTATATTGGGGACCGATAAAACGTCAACACATTGTCAGTCGTTGCCACTGTTTAATGTATTGTACTGTTATGGTACCAGAAATCATGTGTGTTCACACAGCTGAACTGCTTTCTTCCACAAAAGTGGAGAGCTTGTGTTCTACATAAAAAACATTCTATATTATTATAAACATCAAAACATTATACTCCCTTTACGAATATGTTACAAACAGTACGCTTAAAGTTTATCTCGTCGGATATATTTTACACGTAAATTTGGTTCTTACTGCAAGATTTTAAATAAAAACTCGTGTTGTTTGTAAGTTAATGATATATTTCATGCATAATTCACCGAACGAAGCGACCGTCTTACCACCAGAGAGGCGGCGAACTCTCGTCTGTCCATATTCCGCTCACAGACTTTCCCTGACAGTCATGGAGTCTGTAAATACGCAACTGTTCTGCATGTTTGTCGTTTCACTGAAACCAAAACATGCCTGTCAAGGACGCTGCCATCTTGGCTGAGTATTTCCGTGTGACGTCATGACGCAATGAACCCTTTCACCGTCGTAGAACGTCCAATCTCTCTCTCTCTCTCTCTCTCTCTCTCTCTCTCTCTCTCTCTCTCTCTCTCTAA
>JARVJO010000365.1:5112623-5130342 GCA_031762555.1 Cynodonichthys magdalenae | reverse complement strand
ATATCGTCCAGCCCTATTTTTCACCTATCTAAATAAAAACAGCCTCTTCCCTACAATACAGAAAACACTGTCAGAAAAAATGTCAGTTTGCCATCCAAAATAGGAGATGATCTTCTCTGGGTTCCTGCTGACTGGAGAAGCTTTGGAGGGCAACATGACGCTCTCCTGACACAATGACCCAGATGTCATTCGTCTGCAGAAGTCTTCTAATGCCGTGTTGAGAGAAGTGTGTAGAACTGGAGCGAAGTGCAGTAAGACAAAAAGTTCAACTGTTGACTTTATTAAAACAAAACCTGAGTAAGAAAGGGTGTCTCTTCATAGCAACAAAACAAACAGAGCCCAAATCAACTTTGGGAGATGTTGAACTGTTCTCAGGATCCAGGCCAGCTTTGAGAATGCTCTGACGTAAAAGTAGACCCTTAAAAGTGATGAACAATGTGGAATATTCTCAGTGTTGCATTCCAGCCCTCCTGTAGTCCTGGCGAAACAATCTTTCAAACACTCCTTGCTTTAAAAGAAAAAAAAAAATCAAACCAAACTCAGTTAAGGAGGAGTTTTACTACAGTACAGCTTACAGTAAAACAGAGTCCCAAGAACTTTTTTAATCCCTTTTCTGACCCGAGCCCTCCTCCCACTCTCATTGGCTTTGATATGACGGCTCTCCGCAGCCCTGCCTCATAATCTGATGGCCTTTTTGTGCCAGGCCATTCATCCTTAATCTTCTAGGGTAACAGCTTTGCAGGACTGCCTTAGTTAAAAGAAGGATTTCACTCTTTTTTTTTCTCTCTCGCTCTCTCTCTCTCGTCGTGTCTCCTTTCCTTCCTCACATTCCCTCCAACGTTTTCTGGATATTATGATGAATGAAGCATTATCAGGGCAGAGAGGTAAAACAGATTAAAGTGACATCTAAAGCAGAGGGGAAATTATCCTCCTCATTTGTGGAGGATGTGTTTAGTGATGAGCGCGGATAAGTCATGGGTCAGCTGACAAACCTCGCTCGTTACGCAACGCATGGAGCCATTTGAGGCTGCGATGCACCGACGGGGTCTCAGAAAAGGTTTGCACAGTTTTTAATGACTTATGAATGATGCAGACACTGCCCCTCAGATGTGCAAAGTGGTGCACCAATAGGATGTCATGCCACAGATATTATGAGGTCATGTGTGGCCTGCAGGTACACTCGTGCGTGCGTGCAACACATTTGGGTTTTCATCCATCAAAGCGCATTTTGTGCCTCATGTTATGGAGGAAATGTTGGAACAGACTGATCTCAGTCATTGCAGCATGGTGGTGTGTGTGTGTGTGTGTGTGTGTGGGGGGGTGCAAATCACAAATGCCTACATTTAGATTGTGTACCTTTTAGAATTGATAAAATTGATAAAAATTTGACTTTAAAAAAACAAATGTTAAAGATTGATTCTTCTGAGCACCTGCGGAGGGAGTTGACACAAGGTAATAGACACCCTGAAGATGATTTAAGATGAACTACAACTCTCAATTTAATATTGAGGATGGGAGGAGATGTGTGCCCTAGGAAGGTAGAACAAGAAGATGGTGGAGAACGGGCAGGCAGGTGAGAAGCTAGACCGAGTATAAAAAAATTTTCAAGGCCAGACACATTCATTACTCAGGTAGAAGGTTAGACACTAGTGTTTAAATAGATTTCTGTAGAAGTTGAAGTATCAACTGAAGCTTTTTACACAAATAAAATGCTAAAAGTACTGGTTTTAAAACTAGAGTATAAAAGTAAATGTAATATAAAGGATAAAAATAAGCCATCAAGAACAAAAACTTAGGCTGCAACTCCCCAAAAACATTTCTTAAGGCCACAATTATGATGATATTATGTTAATGTTGAAGGTTTTGGGATGCACTGGGCTTCCTGTTTCTTCCACAAATTTGTCTCTGCCGTAGTTATTTTCATACTACATACATCTGATATGTCCAGCTGGGCATTGACATTAGTTATATCATACAGGTGCAATAAATCGTGTACAAACCAATACGATGTCAGAATGTTACATATTTAAACTTCTCATCCAACCACAATCAAATTCATTCTATTATTAGGCGCTATCCATATATCTGGATAGATTTTTTAAATTTAATTTTTGAACAATGACATGAAACTTTAGGGCATTCGTCGCTTTATTCAATCGATCTGTGCATTTTATTTTACACTGCCATCAACATGTTCATTGCCTTTCCAAAAAAAGAAAAAAAGAAAAAGAACACTTGAAAAGATCTGAACTTATTCCTGAGTTCATTATTGTTATTGTAAGCCGAACACAACCAGCTAATGATTCCCAAAAATTTATATTACAATTCACTGGTATGAAAATTTAAAAGTGGTTCCATGTACATGAGCAAAACTCACGGAGGAGCTCTGCCAGAAAGCCATCCTGACAGCACCGTCAGATTTGAACGCTGTATAATTACTGCTAGCTGTTAACTTTAATCTGTTATTACGTGTCAACAGGACCCCAACATGTATCTGTGGGGGCTAATAATAGTTTTAGATAGACAATCCATTTTTGCTTTGCTCTTTGTTTTTATTCCATCCACTGTCACAACACAGCAGCCTGATGTCAGGAAGTGATAACAGGACAGCACTGCAATAATGAGATTTCTCCACAACTTTGCTTTAAAGACCCTCAAGATCGGGACTTGTGGTGTACTCTGTAGTGTTTAATATGTACATCCTGTGCTGCGTATGTGTTATGATATGTAAGTCACTAAATATGTTACATAACTGGCAATGATTTTAAAGAGACAGTGTTTTCATTTAACAGGTTACAATGACATCATCGTAATTGGGTATAGTGATTACAGTGACAAATAGCCTTATTAAGAAAGCCCTTAAACATTTGCATTTGTGCAACAGAGTGAAACAGACAGAACATGACAGTGAAATTTAGAGAGGCAGCAACTGCCTGCAAGTTGACTCTGACATATACAGACTGAAGGGTGAGTGGAAAGGAAATTTTAGGCCCATGGCAGAATGTCAGACTCTGTCGATCTGATTTGTGCGACGACGGGTGATAGTAAGCTGGCAAAGGAGATGGCCCCACACCTCCCGTATCGGAGGTCATTACTGGCAAGTACACACAGACAATAAGAGCCATAAACCTCCCTTTCTCCTCCATCATCATCCTTCTTACTAGCACTCAGACCTCTAGCAGCAGGACTGAGAGGACGTAATGCCAGTGACAGCTATGGACAATAAGACAAAGTGGTAATTAGGCTGGAGTCTGAATGTCATTATAAGAAATCCATGCCAAGGAAAGAAGTCCCTCCTGTTTATTTTCTCTTTATAAAAACATGGATGCCTCATCAAAGTTCAGCATTTTTTTAAAATATTATTTGCATCATCTGGTCAAAAAATACACAATTTTGTTTCATTGTGTTTTCAGATATTGATAAAATGACCAATAAAATACTTTAACTTGGCTCACATGCTCTCACTGTGTTGTTTTTTTTTTCTTGATGGAATAAGAGTGTCTTCCAATATGAGATCATGCATATTCAAGACATCCACCAGCCAAACCTCCTGACCTCCTGTTGGCTCTGCTTCACAGATGGAGAGAAGAAGATCAAACACTCAACCAGCTCGTCTTGACTTTTGGAAGATTAAATAAGACTTTTTTTTTAAGGTTTGGGATCTCCCCACCATTAAAAGGGCATTTGCAGTTTTACTTCCCTTTTCAATAATAGTAACATAATTACACTAATTATGTTATAAGGGGGCTGTGATTACATGGTGGTCTGGGCTGTGGTTTGGTAATCCTGAGGCTGCAGGTTCAAGCTCAGGTTGGGTCAGGAAGGGCATCCGACATAAAACATTTGCCAAATTTGTTTTTACTCACTGTGGCAACACCTGCAGAAGAGTGCAGCTGAAACCAGGAAATAACATTGCTACAACTGAAAACAGCTAAAATAAACCTTTAAATAAGCCAGATAAATGAAACTAAAAGGGCCTATTTTCAGGTGATTTTGAGTCACAAACTACACTCAAAAACAGATTTAAATACAACAAACTGTTTTTTTAGTGTAGCCCCCCATCAATTACTGCCCATGATTAGCTTGAATAAAGGGATAATTCAAATCTTTTCAAGATTCTATGGGAAGGTTATTGACAATTAATATTTCAGCTGTTGGCATTTAGTAAAATAAAATAAAATTCTTACTAGAGATGGGATGAATGGCTCTTTGAGGAGATATGGATCTTGAAAATGTCTGTTTCATAGAGCCTCAATTTTGAATGAGTTACGTCATCATGTAGGGAGATACTTACGCCATACGTGATGATGTCATTGCATCTCATGGGCGGAGCCATGTGTTTTGACAAGTGGAACACCCCTTCTCCTTTTTCCCCTGCTGCTGTACTTCACCACTTTGCCTGTTTTCTGTGAAAAATCAAAGGAGGACTGATTCCTTCTGTGGTTAAAGTGGACATATGCTTTAAAATCCGTCTTTTTTCACATTTAAATCATTCAGTTGGGGTCTATATAAGGTGGAACTGCAATGCTTTGATCTGAATTCCTTCTTATTGTAACTCCACAAGCCCCTCTTTCACCCCTTTTCTGAGGTTTGTCTCAGATCAACTCGTTTTGACGCTGTCTCTTTAAATCCAAATGAGGAGCTTCACACCCCAACCCCCTCCAGCTTCCAGAGCGGTCTATTCCAGTTTGATAGAGGGCTTTACGACTATATAGTGAGACAAAATAAAGATATCGACGCAGCACCTAAATTAAAATTTTCCAAGTACACAACAAAATGTATTTATTGGCTAAAAAAGTGGATTTAGCATAATATTATTGCACTTGTATGTTATGCATAACAAGAGCAGAAATTAAAATATTAAAAGCAGTAGAAAAAAAACACAAAAAACAAAGCACAACCAAGAATAACTCTTTACTACCTGCAGCTGGGTTCCTATCATTCGTTATAAGGAGCTGTTCAAATGATTCGGATCGTTCACTCACATCACATCTCTAATTCTGACTGAATCTACAACTAACAGTTGCTCCAAACTTTCTGGATCATTCATACAACAGGTGAGTTATTATTTGTTTACAGGATTTCCACAAAACTTTCCCTAAAAAAATCTGAACTATCCCTTTACCATAACTTAGGCAGTTGCCCCACATGACTGAGCTTCCTTTTTTTTATGTAACAGCTGAATGTACTTTTGATACAGGCATCAGGAACATGATGTTAGGACTGTTTAGTTTAATGGTGCGCTGCAAATGAATAAAATATGTTCATCTTTATGACACATGTGTTTCCTGTCATGTTTCAAGTTCTCATCCTTATTAATGCTTATTGTTCCAAACCACATTGACCTGAACCAATATTTATCATGTATTTTGTGTGTAAGATGATAGATAAAAATACAATAAAGTATTATTATGTTTGAGCTATTTCCTATCATCCAGGCCAATGGTTTTTTTGTTCCCAGGAGTTCTTCTCTGTTATTTTTAGGTTGGGAAAAGCTCATCTGCTGCTCCCTAGGTGAGAAACCCAGCCCATGTGATCCCATCAAGCTGTCTCTTTTCATTCCTTTGTCTTAACTCTTTAAAGTCATCACATCCTCTCTGACTGACTTCATTGTCAGGTCTTTCAATAAATTTCCAATTTTAAAAAGAGATGCCATCAACAAATGAGGATCTGTCTATATACATTTAGAAAACAGGACAAAAAGTTGTAGTGCAACTGATTTACACAGTCAGTGTGAAATAAAACAAAGAGGAAAGGAGAAGTTAGCACCTGTCTAACCCGAATGGCTGGAATGCTAACAAGTTTACTATCATACCAGCCCAGCATGTTATTCTGAATCACTACAGAAGTCAAGCCTTTTGAAAATATGTGAGAAGAATATGTTGAAATCTCCACAAAGCCAACTGTATTACCTGACTGGACATTTTAAAGACAATGAAGACTTTATAGTGCTTGTTTTATTTGATCAAAATAAAAACAAACTCAGTTTTTTTTGTCTAAACAGACAAAAATACATAAACAGAAACCTACCTTGGGTTTAAAAATATAAAAATATTTTCATTTGGGGACGTTCAAAACAGCGTTTTGTACTATAGCAGTGCGCATGCGCCCGCTAAAAACTGTTACCTTCAAGTGCTTCTTATAATCCTGTAATTTCTACTTTTCAACCCTAATTATGTATGACTAACATTATAGTTATTGTGGCCTCTTATATGAAGTACTTATCGAGTTTATATTGCATTGCATACTATTATTTTAGTATGCATTTTCTGTGCCAGAACAGCCTAATTAAAAGTACACAATACGGAACAAATTGCAAACGATATAATTTTAATGTTTATTCGAATAAAATTAGAACAGTCTAATTAAAACACAATTATAACTGGTGTTATTCTTGTTTTTAAGAAACTGTGTGAAAGGTAGCCTACTAGCCTGGTAAAAACCAGCCCCTTGTCCTTCACGAAGGGAAACTAGAATTGAGCGGAACTGCATAAGACGACAAGGGCCAGGCTTCAAAGGTACATACATGGGTACAGTTCAAAACAGGTTTTTAAAACGTACAAAGGTTCCACTTCACGCTGATTGGAGGTGAGTAATTCACGTGACCATCTTTGGAACTCAAATTTCCTTACTGCACTTGAATCCATCACGAATAGCAACACTTTTCCCAGGCAGCGCTGCGGTGGACCGCGGAGACCTGAGTTCAACACGCCAGAATTACGAACCTGTTTGAGGAGTCCAAGTTCGGTTCTTATTGCGGCTGAAATCTACAGTCTGATACGGATAAGAAGGAATATAGTCGCTGTTAAATTGCCATAAAAAAGCTTTAAAGTGAGTTTTTGTTGCAAGGATTTAAGTGGACACGCTTCGTGAGTGGGACCGTGGAGGCTATAAATAATGACATCTTAAAAGATAATTAAACTGCAGGGATGTTAGGAAAATGACGAAAACAATACCACGGAGAGGAATAACTTCTAAGCCGACAGGTATGGCTTGATTTTTCACCCAGAAGGAGGGACAAAACTGTCGGGAGGCACTCATGTTTCTGTGGAAGAGAAGGAAAGTTTGCTGCGCTTCACTCGGATCATACAAGTCTATTTCCTGAGACTTCTGCTCTGAACTCTTTCTTCTGATATAGAGCCCGCACGGTTCGGTGTCGGTTCCGAGCTCTTCACAACAATGTCCAAAGCTGTGCAAAAGAAGACCCACTGGTCCTCCAGAGTGAACGAGTGCGCCGTGAGTAAAGACACCCGCGGTGACCTGAACGTGTCTCTACGCGGCGGCGCGGAGCACGGAGAGTTCGCTTATATCGGACAAATTAACGAGAACCTGGTGTCGTACCAATATGGACAATTAGGGGAAGGGGAACTCCTGCTGGAGGTGGAGACCCTATCGATTTCAGGATTACCTCTGTACGACGTGGAGACGGTAATAAAGAACTGCAAAAGTCCAGTGAGGTTGAAAACTGTGAGGCCAGGTAAGTTCATCAGGAAGGTGGAGGCGGTGGCATTTGCCGAACTTCCTTGAAATTTTTTGCTTTTTTATGTTTGTTCTTATAAGAAATGATTGAAGTGGGTAGAAATTCTAATCAAATATATTATTTATTGCCAGTGCTTAACTCGGCTTACTTAAAATGCACTTTTCTACTAAACCTTATTTAAATAGAGGTATTACACACATTACATATAGACAGTCCATGAGAATATGATTTCTCACACTTTAGAGTTGGAGCAAAAACTTAACATTTACACTTTCTAAAGAGCAAATCTACATTCAGTCTACAGCTTTTTAATTTGACAAGTGAGTTTGATCAGACTATGGGGGGAAATGCCACCTGTAGAGTCTAAAGGAGGAAAGGGAAATTACCAAAGTTCACATACTCATTGTTTTTCTTAAGCTTTTCCTTTTGTTCTGTTCTTCCCAAGCTTTTTAAATGACGGAAACTGATGGGCAATGTCCCAAACAGTGTGTAAGACAAAATATACAGAGAACAATAAACAATCAGCACCTGAAATAACCATCCTGAGGGATGGCGTCCCATAAATAGTTTGGTGATTCTTCAACTCATGCCTGGTTGAATTTCAGTTTATTCTTTTTGAAAAAGCCAGACGTATCATATGAAGTAAATGCAGCACCTTACAAAACTGGCTACTCCCTTCCTAAACAGACCTGACTGGCAACATTTCTTTACCATCAAACAGGAAACCAGTGTGGCTAGTCTGGCTAGTTCATGGTCATACTAAATCACCAGGGCAGGGGGAGTTTGACATTGAGCCACTGTGACAGGCTCCCAGCATGGCAACACAGCCTGCTGAAAGGATGCTCAGAGCCAGCCTGAACCACACTGACTTCCTATAAAGACAAGGGAAAAAAAGAGCAACTATCCTTAAAGGACGATTGCACGTTTTTGTAACCTGTGAATGCTGGCAGCAGTTTTTACCAAGCCTAGTTGACATCCCTTAGCTTAAAGACAGTGTCATGATAGGATTTGTTTTGTTTGTAAAGTGAGGGAAAAATGTTTCTATTTATGTCTGAACATTTTTAATGGGAATAGAGAGTAGCCTGAGTAATATAGAAGTCTAGCTTTGCTGCCAACATCAGCGACCTTTGCCATGTCTACATTAAGTGATGTAGAATAGTGCTGATGCGTTGTGTGATCTGGCGCACTTGTGTTTAAAGAGAGACCACACAGGCAGCTACTGTTGCTACTACTAACTGTGCTTGCAAATAGAGAGACATTTTTAGTAAAACCACTTTTTGAATTTGTCATAAAAATTAGACCCAATCCCAGCCCCCCCATCTTGTACCATCTGTACTGCGTCTCGCATCCAATTTGTATTCCTTCATTTTCATTGGTCCAATTAATCAATGTAGAGGAGTAATGCAGGTTTTCTAGCAGTAAAGCTGAGCTCCCCGTTGACTGTAATGTACTGGTTTATTTTGTACTTTCAAAATAAACCATGACAGGAGAAACAGATTTCTGGATGCAACAAGTTGTTTTCAGAATGGGAGCAGGTGGTGGGTGTTATGTTGTAAAAGAGCACTCCAAAAGGTAAAGCATTGTTAGGGAAACAACTTGGAGTGTTACTACCAAGAGCTGGTGTAAGGCAGGAATAAAAGACAGTCATGATGGTGCTATTAATTCATCTAGACTGAACGTTCAAAAATCACTGTCCATTCCTACTTGCAAACCACCATAGAATTTGATAATTATGAAATCTAGAATTGAGGGCTGTGTAAATGTTTTCAAAAAGGCACAACAGGCCATTCAAATAGCTATTTACAACAGGTAATATATACTTGTGCTTAACCTTTTCATATAACCCCATTGCTTTAAGGATCAGGTGTTTTCACTTATTGGCTAATTAGGCTTTGCTCACAATGAATATAGGCAGAGCCTTGCTGGTAAGATTTGATTTGTCAAACTCAATAAGCGTTTTCAACTGCCACTGTAGCAAATCCCATCTGTCACATCAATGGTTAAACTTGACACTGTTTAAAACAAGTGTCCCTGTAATCTCCAACAGCGTGGCAAGCAAATGAGTCCAAAATTTAAAGGTCTGAGCATAAATTAGTTGCTTTCACCACTGCTTTTCAATTTCTGTCACATCAAAATGACTGCTGGGTGACAGACTTTTATTAGGGAAATTGTTGAAAACAAGAATAATAGACACTGACAATCATAACGAGTGAGGGGCGACGCATACTCATTCTATACATTCCTTACACAGCAGAGCGTGGGGACCCAATCAAGCTAAATACTGTATTCTATAGAATCTACTTTTGTAGATCAGCACATTGTAAGGCTTTCATTTGAAATGGCAATGTTCAATAATCAGTTCAGTTTAATAGACCAAAAGGGATATTAAAATACTTCTTGCAAAATGATCAGCATGTTCAACAGCAAAATGCAAGGTTTAAAATTGCAGTGCAGACAGAAATCCACTTGCTGTAGTCAAAACTGGCTGCATAACTGGCTAAGCTAATAAACTCATTGTTTCATCATTCAGTCACACTTACTTTGACTGCAATCCTTGTTGGAAAACTTGTGTATTTTTCAAATTGGTCTGTATTTTAGTGGTATTCAAACAGGTGGAGAATCTACAGGACAGGTGGTGTTGAACACTTATCGAAACATAAAAGTACCAATTATATACAAAACAATCATCTGGGCAGATGGTTCTTTAAGTTCTGTATTTATTTAACAAGGACCAAAAGTTTCAGTTTTAGTTAACATCAATGGTGGAACTCTTACCTACTACTATGAAAGTCAGGTGATAGTGTGTGTGTGTGTGTGTGTGTGTGTGAGCAACATATCTCATGAACATCTACAAATGATTACTTTCTGTGTCATCCCACTTCAAGATGGCCTCCATAGCTTATCAACCTTAGCAAACAATAAAAGCCTCTTGCAGTATATTCTGCAGATATTTGGCTCAAATGTGCTCTGAAAGTGGTTCAAGAATCATCCCCCAACACATACTCCTTGAACAACAGATTGCACAAGATCTTTGTCTAAAACTTAGCTATTAACTTAGCTGTTAACTATTGAAGTCATTCTTTTGTGTTAGTTAGCAAAATATCTCATGAACCACTGGACAAATTTAAATAAAAATTACAAAAAAACTTATATGAGCTACAACAAATTAATAACTTTTTTAATCAGTTTGATGAAGGTGGATTGATGAGTCATTTGCCCCATCTGTATGTCTGGGGGCTGTCAGGAAGGGCTCACACTTTTAAAAAAGTTCAGAGTGTCTCACTGTCCTCAATGTCTCTTTTTTTCTGTCTTCCTTTTCCAAGAAAATCAGTTGATCTATTAGGGATAAGTTTCCATTTCCATTCCATCCAGTTTTATCTTTTAACTGGGTATATCTAGTAAAAATTGCTGTGCTGTTCCAGTTAGTGAATCACCTCTGTGACTTTAAGACCTGAGACTTAAAAAATGAGGTTAGTTCGTTTGATGATTCTAGAAGGGATTCTTGGTCCAGAGGTATTGTGTTTGGGCAATAGTGTGATACAGTAGTTAGTGGTGGTATCATTTTATCTTTTCTTTTTAATGAGTGTGTCTTATTTTGTAAATCCAACATTTAAATAGTGTCCTTTCAGTGATGGAGTATTTTAAAGTTACCACTGGTAAAATGTCACCCTGGCTTGATTGTCTTTCCTCACCCTCACATTTCCCCTACAGTGTGTAACAATAGTAGGAAACTCGGTCCCCAGTTTGGGCTAATTACACGTCTCAAACCTCCATGTTCACACACACACACACACACACACACACACACACACACACACCCCACACACATATACATATATATATATTTTTTATTCTTTTTCCAAAGGACCAATGGGGGAAAGTCTGATGTCACAGCCGTTTGCAGTGTCACATGATACAAGTCCATTTCATGTTTTTTAATAATTCAGGCTGTCTGGGAATTTCCCTCCCTAATCAGCCTTAATTGGAAAAATATGCTTGACAACAAAGACCATCTGTAAAATCTGAGTGACCTAATTTCACACAGAGCTTGTGCCATTTTCTCACTTTTATTAAGTGAGAAACGAGGAGAGGCGCTCCTGTTTTGTCTCGGCTTACAGAAGTCTTTGCTGCTGTTCACCACCAGCTGTTTAAAGACGTGTGCTTTATAACATTGTTTGGTCAAGACCTTTTGACCTGTGAACACAGACACACACACTTGAGCTTTTGTAGTTTGAGCTGATAAGATCCTTGTCAGTTACTTTGCAGAGATTGTAGTGTTTTTGTGGAGTATCGGTGGAAAAGGACACAAACAGGAAAGAAAAACACACCCTCCTTAGCACAGCGACAAGCTGATAGTTTTGGTATGAACTACAGGCCTAGCATTCAGTGAGGGAACGAGTATCACCCAGTGCCTTTTTAATTTTAGAGCTTTAAACTAACATCATATAATGTTGAGAAATGACTGAGTTGTAGCCACTGAGGTCAAACCTTGAAAATAACTATTGGTGTCCTGATGCCAGTTTTTTCAAACTGAGTACACTTCAGTTTGGGCACTCTGCGATACAGAGTACAAATACAGAGTACTTAACGCGGACATATCATGCAAAATACACATTTTTAGCCATTAAATGCATTTTGTTGTGTATTTAGAGTTTCTTGGAGTGCAGAAAAGTTTAGTTTGTCTTTCAAAAACTGGTATTTGTATCAGTTTTGAGCATTTTGTGCGAGTACTCATAAAAATGCTGGAATCGGTACTGGTATCGGGACACCACTAAAAATAACTTTATATGCAAACTTGTGATGTCATGACATGTCAGGTGTGAAGTATGTGTTGTGAATGACTCTTTGCTACTACCAAATAACTTTTGTGTTTCCAGTATCTGTAAAATTTAATACTGTAGCCATTTTTGTGTTGGATAATGTTGATTAGCTGTAGCAGCCATTTTGATTTGGATTGACCCGTCCGCCTTTCAGCATCAGGTGATAACTAATCAGCCACACAACTTGTTTTTTAAAGTAACATAAACACAGACATCCCTATTCAGCATGGTTCACTTTGCATCATCTACTACAGACGACATAGTCCATCCCACTTCAATTGAATGCAGTTTATTCACTGTAACATAAAGACCATAAAACTGTCAGTTTGAAACTCCCAATCTATGATTGATTATGAGTGTGTGGCCTTTTCCAAGTTTTATTTAGGTTAAAGATTATAACTGGGTTAAGGGTTTGTGTCTATAAATAAGTAAATTATGTAAGCCTGTTATAATGGTCTTTGCTTAGGAATTAGTTTGTTTTCTGGCCATAGAAAAGGCTAGAGTTCACCTGTTTCCCCAGGCAGTAGCTATGCTTTGTGAGTTTTACTGAAACAGATTTGCAGTGTGTGAACACGCTCTCAAACCCATGAGAACTGTGAACTCTCTTTACATTAAAGCAGACATCTTTCTCACAAACAGTCTATGCACTAAAGCTCATTCTCATAGTTAGGTTCTGTTAGAGCTGGGTTTGATGAATGAGGCCTGGGTTGCTATAAATTTCTGAAAGCAGAACGTGTCCTTTCTTTATATGGCGGTGTGAGTCACTAACATGTTAAAATTTACAACACCGTGTTACTGCGTCGCAAGAGTTTCTGGCAGGGATTGCAGGTGGAAGTGTTTATTTCCTCTCTCTCAGCAGGAAGTTGGATACGGCTCCAACCCCGACCGTTCTCCACCTTTGTATTCTCTGACAGCAGCGGGGCGACTTTACATCCTTCCTCATAGCAGTCTTTAGGCAAGATCTCCAGCTTTAATTTCAGGGTGTGTGTTTACATATGTATCAGTGTGTGTACAGTTCACTGTAAGAATCCTGGCTTCTTTGAGATTAGGTTCTGAATTTAAGTGCATTGGAGGGACACTCGTTACCAACTTAATAGGCCATGAAATGCTGCCTGACTAATGCAGCAGGAGGTACACATGCACTTGTGTGCAGTCTCCTCGCTTGTTTACAGAAGAATCATCTTTCTTTCACTAATTAGCTTGAGTGGAGGCTGTTATATCAAGTGTGAATAGAAATTGGTCACACTTGGCAACTTGCAGTTACGCACCCTGTCAGAGGCAGAGAAAGGCCAGCTAATTTACAATTGTGAGTTTAGTAGGGCGGAGAAGCAGTGAGGTATTTCCCTTGAAATGCTGCTGCCAGTGTCTTTTTAAAAACAAAAAAACAGTATTTTTCTAAGAGTTTAGACCGAATATCATGAAAAGGATTCATACAAATTAAAATGTTACGTTTTATTGTGTGGTGTTTTTGGGGCAGGTGAAGTTCTATCACTTTGGACAGTTTTCTCTATTTACACGTCGGAGATATTTAAGGTGCCCTGCAAGGATTTTTTTTCTTTCAGAAACAACAAAGATCTTTTTGTCTCTGTGTGGGCAAGGCCTGAAACAGCTCAAACCTAAAACTTGAGGAGAAATTAGAGTAAAGGCTGTATCAAGTATTTTCTCATGGTGAATTTTGCTTGTGACGTTTACGTTTTTCCTGTTTTCTCGACTGAACAATGATCATGTTCTGCTAACAGAGCACCGCGGATGCTTAAAAAATCCTTTCAGTTGAATCCATCAGGAGTTTTTCTGTGTCTCTAACATAGTATAATTTGTACAAAAATGCTCTCATTTTTTCCCAGAAATGTACTCTCACTTTATTCACTCTTATTTTACAGCCTGTTGTAGTTTTGCTATATAAATAGTTAAGCTGTAAGTCTGGACTGATCTAGTAGGAGACAAACATCTTATTTTGTCTTGATTTTTCAGAGATTGCTCTGATTGCTGATCAATGCAGATTATCTAACTGCTTCACACAGCTACACTTTAAACAATGAAACAATTTCTTTAAGTGTACAAGACTGGATGAACTATTCTTTTCTGACCAATAGTTTGTCCTACAAAAAAGGTTCAAGGGTTTGGTTTGGGGTATCTGGCTATACTCACTCTAACAATTAAGCTATTCAAGTCGTGCTATACAGTATAAGAAAAAAGTGGGATTATCTATACTGTCTGCATTTTGTATTACATTTGGTGAGGTTAGCAACTTGCTGTTTCTATAAATTGCACAGAATTCAAATCAAGTCAGACATTACTGTCAGGGACTGACAGCTTCCTTAGCATTAGCTCGACGCCCATCTCTGCAAATATGAGAACCTTCAGTTATTCCAACTCTAGTTTTTGTTTTGTATAAAGTTTGAAAAAAAAAAAATACCATAAGCATGACTACAGATGGTGATTCTGTGTGTATGTGCAACAATTGTTATCCCAGTGTTTGCAAGCTAAATGGGCTGACGTGTCTAAGTCTTTCTGTCAGCTCAGCTGCTGTTAAACTCGGATGAGATGTGGTTATGCCTCCAGTAGGCATGAGAAGGAAGCAAAAATGATGAGATTTGTAGTGACTGTGGGTATTATTATTATGACCAAGACTATAGCCTCAGTGGCAGTGTGATACATCCCCACAAAAATGCTACTTGTCTCTTGAAAAACTTTAAAGTTTCATTATAAATCAACAAGAACTTAACCTCTGAACAGAGAAGCAATGCTAACCACTTAGCTTCTTGAAATACAAGTCTGTAAAATGACACTTAGTTGACCTGTAGTTTGTTTCAGTGAAAGCTTATGGTCAGCTTGGCATTGTGTTAGCTGTGGTTGCACCCAGAAAATTTATCTCTCAGGCTCCTCTGTAAAATATAAAAGCCCCTTTTCCCCAGTCTCCTTCCTCCTTTTCAATACCTTTTTAAATAGATTCTGCTTAAGGCTAAGGGGTCTGTTTACACAAATCACATTAAAGTGATGTCTTTGAAAAGCTTTTTTATGCACATTCACATGCAGACAAAGCAAAGGGCAATCTACAGGTTTAGAGAACAGTCTAACCCTGAATAAAAGAATTCAAAAACAAGTTGGTTTGTCCATGGTAGTTAGCACAGACAAAACACCAAATCTTTCTCTTTTAATTTTTCAATCTACGGTCTTGGTTGTTTTTTTTTTTCACTTTAACTAATGTATGACTATAGGAAATGTCATAGCTTCTAGATGCAACACAGGTTGCTTTAGGAGATTTCTGCATAACACTTTTATTGAAACAAATAGTTGAACTGGTCATTCCACTGTAGTTATGGACTACAGGGAGTGTCAAAGCACAGAAAGCTGCTGTGTGTTGGTAGCCGTCACTAAGAAGAGGTGTGATGGTTTAAAAAGAGACTGAGTATGTGCAGTGAAACAGGTGGATCAGCCATGTTTTGTTTTTATTTTTAGATGCAACAGAAAGCCTGCGGTCTGATTTATTATTATTTTATTTTTATATATATATCTTCCAAAACTATGAATTTAATAAACCATCCCATTGCACCGTACTATACTTGGGTCCAGCATGTTTGCAATAGCCCATAGGGCCCAGTTCCACCCCGATTTCTGGAACCCCTGTGTTCTATCTGGGCCGGGCTGCTTGGCCTGGTTTCACTACAGGTACAGGCTCATTGATTGGTTCACTGATTTGGGGGGTTATGTCACACAGATGAGTCAGTTTCCATTGATCGTTTGCAGGGACTGTAACTTTTTTTCACACGAGTTTAGCTACACAAAAGTTGCAAGCAAAAAACAACAACAACAAGCTAACAAAAGCTACTATTAGCTTACCGTTTTCTGTTGTCCTGCCCTCTTGTCGCGTCTTAGCACCATAATTGTTGTGTAGCAAATAAAATTAAATAAAATTTGCATGTTTAATGTTGTAATCTCTCCCACATTGAGGGATTCCGAACGTTCAGGCTATGCCAGTATTTGGTAAAATTCATATTGTCACAGAAATAAAAAATTATTTTGGTACGAACTGGCACACCACCCAGTTCTAGCTTCTATAATTCATGTTTGCCTTGTTAGACTGAAATCTGTTTTCATTGAGGACTCACTCATCTTACATCGTGTTAGACAGAACCCACTGCTTATTGTTGTGATTTTAAAAATTATTTCAAATATCATCTGATTAAAATCTGTGTGGTTTCACTCAACCTTGAACAAACCATTCAGCTCTGAGACAGTCTAGCTGCTTTGATTGTTTGGTGTTTCCTTCACATCATGGCAGCACAATGTTAAACTCACACATATGCTTTGTGTGTCTGACTTTTATTATACCACAAAGGCCATTATAATCTTTTAAAAGGTCACTCCTGGAACTTCTTGAAAACTGTAAGAGAAAAAAATTGTCCTGACTTTTGCTTCTCTAAAACGGCACAGTACAGTAAATGAAATGCACCAGCTTAATGATGGCATTTTAATTAGACAAGCAGCGGCTAATTAGCAAAGACAGGAAAAAGATGGAGTCTTAATTAAGTGGTTGTCCATTATTATTTTACCACTGTCAGTTGGAAAGTCAGTCGTGAGTCTTTGTAGACGATTATCACCTACAGTTCTCATCTGTGTCAGCATCTAAATCTTCATTTTCCTGTTTTGTCTGTCTTTTCAGTATAAATGTTCTCTCAGTATGGCATTAATGTAGTCATCATCCTACACATTTTTATATTTAAATGTGCCTGTATAGTTTTTTAAATTAAAAGTTTAGAGCTGAAATGGTTGAACTTTATATGTAAATATTCACAACTAGACATATTGCACAGTTACGATAATCCGTTTTTAAGGAGATTAAAGTTAACATCTGCACCTCAACTTTCCCTTATTTTAAACTCTTTCAAGCTTGCCTCACTTTGATGTTAAGATAAATCCATTGCAAAATAGTTTTCAAAGTATTCTCTACCTTAACAGTGGGTCTAAAGTGACTCACTGCAATATTTTGATACAACCTGAACCTACCCACATGATGACTTGAGTTGGAATGCAATTCTTTATATGCCTATAATTAAAAGTATAATATATTGTGACTTACATACTTTTAAAAGCTGCGGTGGTGACAGCAGAGTTGTTAAACCTGGCCTCTTTATCCCATCATAACTCCTCCTGTTACAGTTCTTACATAATCACTTCATTGCATTTTACAGAATAGGTTCCTTTTAATAATGCAGCTTGAACTAAAACAAATATGTCGGTAACCAGGCTTTTAGATAGGATTTTTGGACAGGGTGCCCGCACAGCCCGTGTTGTACACCCCCCCCCCCCGCCCCCCCCCCCCCCGGCATTTTTTGTGGGGGGGGGGGGGGGCATAATAAAACAGATGCTTCTGGGACCTTTCTGTTGTTTAGTACAAACAGTAGAAGAAATACAAAAC
>JARVJO010000365.1:5085521-5100696 GCA_031762555.1 Cynodonichthys magdalenae | reverse complement strand
CGTCGCGAGTAAAACTCCGTCGCGAGTAAAACTCCGTCCACAAACAGGAAGAGAACTCCGTGACAAACAGGAAGAGAGATTGGTGGAGGTACAAAGAGCTGAAATAGAGACTTCAGACTTCTGTCATCATAGATTATGCAGCTCTATTGAGAGCATTTGTATGGCTTAGCTCAAAAACAAAACTTTGCCAAATGTGAGCTGCTGACAGCGATTACTGGCTGCAGACTCTTTTCTCCTTGTCACGTTAGAAAGTTTTCCTCTTAGTTGAGCAGATCCCTGCTTTTAACCAAATTATGTTCCTTTTAACTAAAGGCTTTGGCCCAAAGTAGTTTCTTCCAATTTAAAACACAATCTTTATGTGGTAGAAATATCATTCATTTTGCAGGATTGAGGTAATATCGAGGCAAGAGGAAAAGTCTTTTCCATCAGTGTCTTGCAACAACAGCTGAGAGGAAGCTGTTGAAGCAAAGAGGGAGGTGTGTCGATACTGTCATTGTGTCGTCACCACAGTTTGGAAGAGGACTCCTGTGGTGGATTAAGGCTATTAACTGGCAGCAGAGTCCCCAAACCTGGGCTCCTTCCAGCCTGACTTTACCATGTTCTTTATTTAGACATTGTTATTTTCAAATGCATCCTTAACATTTTCTTTCCTGTGTGAGTGAGTCTACTCATTTATTTAGACTCCAGTTTTATGTAGAATTGTGGTACTTTAAATCTGACTCTATTAAAAAAAAAAAAGGTTTTCATATGGGTCAGTGAGCTTCGGTTTGCTCATCATGCCACAGTGTTAAGATGCTGCTGTTATTTGGAGACTGCAGAAACACAAGGCAGCTGGCTGGAGGCGCATGTATGAGCTCACATCTGCACTTTCAACACATGAATCAAAAAACATGCAAGTGTGTATTAGGTGTTTTATATAAGTTTTCTACAGGTCATAAAAACTTATTGTTTTTACTTGTTAGGTTTTTATTAGGTCATTCAGTGGTGATTTATTTACATTTTCTTTACATTTCATATTCTGGAAATGTCTCACTATACCACATGCACCATTCATGCTTTACTGCTCCTACTGGTTGTAATTGTGTGTGTGTGTGTGTGTGCATGGCCTTGTTTTTCCTACATTGTGTGGACAATTTTCCCCAAAAAGCAGCCTAGTGGGGAGCGAACGTGCATCGTGGGGACCTCGGTCCTCATGGGTCCAAATGCAAATTATGGGTGGGGGGTTAAATTTAGGACCAAGGTGTGAATTGAGTTTAGGTTAGTTCAAGGGTCAGGTAGGTACCTGTAAGGTTAATTTTAGGGTAAATGGTAAGGGCTAGGCTATAAAATTTCCAAAAATGAATGGAAGTCAATGCACGGTCCCCACGGGGATATACAAACCAGACTGTGTGTGTGTCTGCATGCCTGGCCTGGAGTCAGCTGTTACGGTCTGCAGGGCTAGATGAGCTGTGCCTGATCCTGACCCAGAAATGACTGCAGATGTAGAGTAACCCGCAGTGACTGCTGCCCCACTGGCCCACAACTTTTTACATAATGTAAACCGAGTTGGATTTTTATTCTTGAACTTTTTAAAAACGTGTGTCAAAAAAAAAAAAAAAGACAGTGGTTTTAAAAGTAATCTGATTATATTTTAAATAATTATTAGGAAAAATAAATCCAACTAATGTCATGATTGCCATATTAGACCTTTCTGTTTTGTGCAGACTAGATTTTCTTTCATGCGTTTCTATTCACACAACTGCACGCTCATCCCGTATCTAAAATTAGATCCATGAGCAATGTGGTGTGTTTTTTAGTGATCTTTGCTTGTGCTCTCAAATATATTCATCAGGATGAGCAAGGCCTTGTGTGTTGCTTTATGCATTTAAACAATATCCTGGGTGGGTCTTGAATCAGCTGAGTGACAGCAGGAGAAAGTTGGTGAGTGATGCCCTCCTCAGGATGCATGGATGGACTGAATAAAATTACTAACCGTAGAGAATAAGAGGTCATAGTCAGGCTGATAGGAGGAGAAAAAAATTGATCCATCCATCCATTATCTATACCCGTTTCTTTCCTTTAAGGGTCACGGGGGTCACTGGTGCCCATATCCAGCTGTCACATTGCGAGGGGCAGGGGTACACCCTGGACAGGTCACAAGTCTATATTAATTTAAGATGAGAAGAGTAAAAAAAGTTCTTTAAATTTGTATGGCGTGAGGGTAAAAAGTGTAAAAGTCTTCAAATTAAAGACAATTATTAGTGAAAAGTACATTCATGTAGAATCTAAAGAACAGCTTGAAGTGTGAATTAAAAATTTAAACAACACTAATTTAAACATTTCATGGTTGCTCACACAGCAGGAAAAAAAAAATGTTAAAATCTTTTTAATTTTTGGTTGCTACTTTTACAAAATGCACTGGATATTTTTAAATAGATATTTTACGGAAGGTGGCAAAATGTCCTAATTAGCAATAAATAAAAACAAATTACCCTTTACAAATTTATTTATTTTTTTTTTCAAATCGAGCTAAAGCAACAATAGACGCATAAAAAAATGTAAACTGCTCTATTGTTTTGGTTTCCAGGGCACAAAGTGATGGCAAACATCATTTAAAAAAAAAAAAAACTCTTAATCTCGTTTCCCTAAAGATTCCAAATTCATGTTTAAATTTATAGCAAGGAAAATAAACAAAATGTCAACATGCCCATAACAATAAAACATGACACATCAATCAGTATAAATACAAGTTGCATACTATGTCCCTTATTCCTGATGATCTGAGTTACATGTGCCCCCTGGTGGCAGAGGTAGAGAGACTGCTCTGGGGGGCTGACTTTAGGCCCACTGCTACATAATAATAAAGAATAATGGACACCTCCCATGTGGCCAATTAGAAGGCAGGGAATCAGTGATGAAGAGTCCCAGCAGCTGGTTTTACACTTGTAAAAAGGCAGGAGGGACAAGCTCGATGTAGGTCTGTCTGGAATATGAAAACATCCCCATGTCTCTGTTATTTGCCTTATGTCTTACATTCCCGTCTTTTTTTTTTTTTACTTTATTGCAGTTGGTTAAACATAGTTTGTTGCCCCCATATGATTTAAATTTTTCATCTTCCTTTCATCTGTTTGTTATTCCGCTCAAACTTCCCCCTCTCCCACCCTGCTATGGCCAGTGGTCGGTCTGTCAGTGCAGCGTTCACCCTCTGTGGTCCTGGGGTGACTTAGCACTCTGGCTCTGATTACACCCCAGCAGTTTGCCTATTTATCTTGCTGTGAAATGAAACAGCGGGGGGAGTGAAGGGGCTGGAACATATTATGGTAATACATCTCACCACTGCAAAGAAAGACCTTATAAACATGGAGATTTTTAGCTTAGTCATACGTTTGTAAAATCATTCCTCTGCAGTAATTTGCTGTCGGTCTATGCATAGTATTTATTTAAGAATAACAACTGTTCTTCAGAATTATGTTTTAGGATATCTTAAATTAGAAAAATTATTAAATTGGCTTTTAACGTTTACATTGAGATTTTGGTGTAATCAATCAGCATTACTAATTTTATGTCAGTATTAGTTTTTATAGAAGCTATACATCTTTTTTTTTTAAGTGCGTCCCTATTGAAGAAATTTATTTTGTTTAGTACTGATTATTACATAGCACTACACATAATGGTTTTTGTCTAGGTGATTCTAAAATGTTTTTAATCAATTCTGAGTGACTACCTATTTTTATAATTGTAATAATGTTTAGTTAACACTAGCCTAAAAAAATACACACAACACATTTTTCATCATATCATATCATATGATGCTAGTTGGGGAAAAAAAAGGAAAGAATGGCTATAAAACACTTAATCTCTGAACAGAGAGATGTTAAACTATCATTTAAACACAGGGTAACATTTTAAGCTAAAGGTTTACTCAAAAACAAACTATAAACATAATAACATAATAAAATATCCCTAAGAGGGATGAACAAATGAGTGAACTGTGTTTGTTTATATTCCCTGTGGTTCTATCTGGGCTGCTTGGCGTGTCTTAACATCAGCTACAGTATGTTCATTTGATTGGTTCACTGGCTGGGTTACGTCACACAGATTAACTTCACGTTAATTATTTGTAGTGACTGTAACTTTTTTTTGTTTTGTTTTTGTTCTTTCACATGAGTTAAACTCAACAAATAGAAGCTAACGTTAGCTACAGTTAGCTTACCGTTCTCTGTCGTCCTGCTCTCTTGTTGTTGGCGTCATACTGCTGGATGGTCCAGTACAGCCTCTGGTACTTTTCTTTGGAGTTTGGTGTTGTCCATTATTATTGTTTTGTCGCAAATAAAACTAAGATTTGCTGATTTAATTATGATGTCACCCACATTGAGACGGCTCTCTGTGCAGCTCAACAAGGCTGCTGAGGTTGAGTAAGGCCAGGCTGAGAGCAGCGCTGCCCTCTACTGGATGGTGGCCAAACTACACTGAAATAAGGTTTAAACGGATGTTTTCAATTAATCGAATGGAAGGAATTTTAATCTAATAAACCATTATTCCACATATAATCGTAAGTCGATTAATTGTTTGCATCCCTAGTTGTAAACCAAGGCGAAGAATATTTGCCATCATTTTAACTTTTTTTTTTTTAAAGACACAAACCTATGAGCTTAATGATTTACCCCAAAACATTCATTCAGTGATGTAGAAGAATTGTTAGAAGTAAAATCTTTCAAATCTAACACTGAAAAACTGCATATTTTAACAGCTTTTATAGCTTTAAAAACACAAATTCAACAATTACTTAGGTACTTTTTGGACATGAGGAAAAAAAATGTTAATAAAAAGTAAAACAGAAATAATTTAGATAGGAAGAACAGATAAAAATAATATTCCAGAGAACACGGAGTGAAGAAAAAAATAAATAAAAGAGAAGGAATGCTTGGAGGAAATCAGCCAGAAAGGAAGGAAAGAGAATGATGATGAGAGGTAAAGGAAAAGCGTGGGGTTGGGGATGAAGGGTTTTCTATTTGACAAATTTTACGCTTTTTCTTCTGTCCACTGTTTCTAAGGGACAGATCAGACATGAGACTAATATGGAAGCTGTCTAAAAGAGGGAAAATTCTTTGAAGTGTATTTTTGATTAAAAATACCAGCAGATAAAAGGAAACTTGAAATCCTGCAAAACTCAGTTTAGTATTACGCTAAAATGTTATTTTAAAACATTAAAATAACTCATGTAAAACTATGAGATTGGCAAAGGTTTTTTGGTCACTGTAGCTAAATAAATCGAGCTTTATAACCTGCATTAATCTGTGACTGAAAAGAGATTTAAAGACTAATACACTAAGCGTTGAAACATCTAATTCATTAAAAAAAAACTTTTACTCACTTTTAGTATTTTAATAAAAGCCCACTTTGTTAAACTTTCTTTTAACAAAGCAAATAGATTTTTAAACAATACGATGTGAACACAAGATGCGCAAAGTTTAGATGCAAGACATAAAAGTATTTTTTGAGTGCACATTAACAAATCCCAATTTGCTAACCCTTACGTTCTAACCGGAGCGGTGTCCCTTTGTGATGAACTCTTAGGACCAAGCACAGAGAACAGAATTAGCTGTCCATTTGTATGCAAATTACTGTCAATGAGCGATAGCTCACTGAAAATGGCAGATGCAGTGAGGTGTGGCTAACCCCTGAATTCACAAGAGAACTTTTTATTTCTTCCCCTTTTGAAGAGGGTTTCTGTGTGAGTGATTGGAAGCCAAGCAGGAAGATGATGGACCAATTCTTTTAAAAGGTTTTGCCTCATGAGAAAAGACAATGAAAGAAGTAGCAAAAAGAATTCAGGGTCAAAGGTGTCAAATGCATAAAGGCTCTTTTAAGGCTTTAATTAAAGACTATTTAGAAAATTATTACAATTTAAAAATGTTTTCTTAGACAAACTAAACAAGTTCAGGATGTAGTTGATCCTGTTTTAACACCTGTTGGTGTGTTTTACGCTGCTAAAGTTGTTTATGAAAGAGAAATGTGAATGGTCAGGTGAGAGATTTGGACACACTGGTCTTACAGTGATTACCACAAAATTTCACTTACCCTAAAATAAGTCCCTAACAATAAAAACAAAAAGGTGTTTAAAGCAAAGAACTACTTCTGATGACATACAGACAAAAACATTTTCTTATGTCTAATGTTCTTTGAAAATGAACCCAAAGTCTTTGTATAAAACCTTTATCTTAAACTTTATAATTTTTTCTGATATGAGTATTTCATAAGTTAGACTGCAAAACAAAACAAAGTTTGAAAACATGATGTCAAAACCAGCTTTTTTACTGTGAGAAACAGCAAGGAACCCGGGGGGGAAACAAGTTTGACGATATAAATGTTGCACAAACCAACTTTCAGATTTATTGGATAAACCTAATATTTTAGGTTAGACTCCACTAGGAAAAAAATATAAAAAGGCATGGAGGTGTTTGAAAGTGTGTGTGGATCAGTCCATTGTTGCACATTTGTGCATGTAGACAAAGTAAAGTGTGCACTGATAAGTGAGAGAGAAGTGCTTTGAGTCAAGTTGAAGCAAAATGACAAAGATGAAGTGAACGCCCTAAAACCATATTACAACAGCTAATCAACATCACACATACACACACACCCAGCCCCCACTGCAGCAGAGTGTGTGTCCAAGGCTGCTTAACTAAAAACAGCTCTTCAGCCAGCAGACTGATGCAACGTCCACTGTAGCACGTCACCAACAAACACACCTCCTCTGCAAGGTGGAACACATGTCTGTGTGTTAATGAGCCAATAAACAAACTGGTCAAACGAATACAGAGTTTCACTCGGAGGCACAGAGCACAAAATTAAAAAGCAAAATTAGGTGTGACTTCACCAAACAGTTCTTTGGAGGTAATAAAACTGTTGTCTCACTATGGAGAAGTTACAAGTGCCAGTTTTCTTTTGCACCAAGGGGGCACTGTAATAACACAACAACACTTGTCTCTCAGGCCCTGTGGCCATGTCCCATATGCACATGACATTTACACCAGGACGATGTCATAGTTGGAGACGTGTGCTGTAATTCTTTGTGGCTCTTTATAAAATGTGTTTAACTGAAACCAAACATTCAAAAGGAGTTATAGGTGAACACCTATTCACACCTGACACATTTGGTCCACTTTAAAAGGACCAGAGTTTGTTTCCAGTGTTGGTCTGGACCAACTCTGGCGCAGACCAAACAACCGGACCGAGACCCACTTTTTGAGGTGGTCACGGTCCGCTTCCAAATGAACTCTGGCGCGGTTCGCTTTGGTTCACTTCCGGTGTGAATACAGCCCGAACTTGAACCGAAACGACTACATAAAACATGCACCTTTTTGAACTTCAAGGGCCACCGTTGCTAAGCTAAATAAACTGAAATCATTCACGATTCGTCGTCTCCTGCTAGGCAGATCTGCTGCCAGCGTTTAGTGGCTCGGGACACGCAAAGCATCTCGTCTCCTTTGGGTTGCGGCACACATTTATTGACGCCGCTCCAAAATTAAAATATCATCGCCACCATTAAATTAGCCGCTTTTGACATTTTAAATGGTATTGAAGTTGTACTAACAGCACAAATGTGCCCATCAGAACCACAGCATGCAGGACTTTCATGTTTTTCTTCTGGCTCTGTGTGCTCAGTCCCGCTCCCGTCCTTTCTGTCCAATGGGAGCAATGATCGTCACCCTCGTGGCTTTGTTTACAAGAAATAGTTTCTTTGCAAAAAAGCACAAAGTGAATGGAAATCACATCACACGAAAAAAATAATGTCCACTTTTGGTCCGGACCAAACAAGCAGACCAAAGAACTTTCCTGGTGTGAATACAAAGCATATTTTAGTATATAATGGTGTTAAGTAGTTTCTATATTAGCAGTGCAAATGTATAGATACATTTACGTATGAGCAAATGTCATCTGAGCTAAGAAACCACTTACTCTATCCCCATGGATAAATGTAAGGACTGAGTGACTACAGTGGTGCTAGTGTGAAAACAACAAAGAGATCTTACCTGAAATGATTTCAAAGGACTGAGGTGGTGCCTTAAAGCACCAATTCTTACTTTCAGAAAAACAGAATCTGTTCACACCTCTAGCATTAATTAATTAATTAATTAATTAATTTTTTTATTTTTTTATTTATTTGGGGGGGTTCAAGTTATTTAAGACCCTATGGACTAAAATAATGTGAAATAGTTGAAACCATAACACTCAGTGGAAAGAACATACTTTTTGTTGTCTTGACAAACACTGAACAAACAAAAGTATTTTGAGTCCAAAATCTAATCTCGATAAACCAATCCTTCTGCATTCAAGAACTCAAAGCTTACCGAGATCTCCAGGTTTTGTTAGTATACAGCACATGCTCTTTTTTGGTGAGCGATTTCTCTAGCAGTTTTAGTGAGTCAGTGCCTCCCACCTCACCTCCTGAACCTCCAAATTCCACAGAAAGCCACAGAGCTGAAGACAGCTGTGCTTTTGAAAGACAGAGGGTGGTGGAAGGAGGGAGGGGGCAGACTTGATAAAGTGAGTGAGGGGACAGAATCACAAAGGCATTAGAGACATGAACTGTGCTCTATGGAGCAAACAGAATCAAATGTGGTATTCTGTTTTAAGGTAAACTTTTGGGAAAAAGAACTTCCTAAAAAACATTCACTAGATTGATTTCCCCAAAACTGGAAACATAAAATTAAAGAGAGCTTCTAACTTATCAATTTTGTGCTTGTGGCTATGTTATACGTTTCTATAATTCAGTGCCTTAAAATTTTGATGGAGTGCATTGTTTCACTTTTAAAAAGTAACGTTTTGCTTCATCACTCTGTAAAAATAAAGTCACATTTTATATCTTTTATAAATTACTTCTACTCATACACATCGTTCATTTCAAATAAACATACTCTGAGCTGTCGTGAGCTTACTTGATTCCAGGTCATTCAGGGTCTCTGCTTACTGACTGGCAGTAGAATCACATAGTGTTTATTAAAGTTGTTGGCAGAAACTCCAAAACACTTAACTGAAAAACTAAGCAGCCACATTAATGGTTCATTGTAGTGATTTTTTTTGTCATTTGTACACCTTTAGATTTCTAGGGTAAGTGTCTGACATTTTTATTCAGTACATCTGCAGAGAAATTATAAAGAAAATAAATAAATACACCTACATTTTGATGCAGATATGTTAAAAATACTTTGTCTGTGATCTACTACATTCTTACATATGACATGAATACAATGTTATGTTGAACATTCTGTTGCTTTTTGTAAGACATTCAGTAAAATCAAAACCATGCATTGTACATTTTACAGTCTCAAACATTTGGACATGATTAGCATGTTTGATGTCCGAAAATGTTACAGTGCATCCAAATAAAGCTTTACTCTATAGATCCTTTTAAGCCTTTTGTTTACAACATTTAAATCATTCTTTAAATCACAAACCCATTACATCAACAAACATCAATCCTTAAAATTCCTTACTTATAATTTTAATTACAAGTATGATGCAATATTTGTCAGGTCACCATCCATTTGGCATAAATTATTATAAATACATTTTAGAAATCTGTTATTTTATGTTCAATAAAACTATCTTTTTCCCCCCTTTTCTCTTACTTTGACTGCTAACCCTTCATACGGTCTCCCCACAAAAAAAGCTTGACTTAAAAAAAGGCTTACAAAAAGGTCCTATTTCATCTACTCCCAAATGTATATTCATGGAAAAAAATGCTTTTGTTATCTGAATTACTCTGAAACATCGGACACATAAATTATATAGACTGTGCATCTACCTCTACTACAACTGAACTTTTCTAGTTTAACATAAGCAGGCCTAACATGGATGGATGGTGGTTTGGTCCAGCTGAAGTAGGCATCGCTTAGCACTGGTCAAATTGGATCATCAGAATGAGACTTGGCTACTAGATCAATGTTAACTATGTCACTGTGGAGATACTGCTGCGGTAAAAAGGTCCAGAGAACACTGCAACCATTGAACACAAACACATCTGGCTGGTATCTGAAACTTCAACTGGATGGAACTGATGTAACTTCAAGAACTGTAAATAAGAGCTTAACGATATTTCCCTCAATCCTTCACAAGGCAACCAAAACAAAAAAGATTAAAGCAAGAATATTTCATTTAGAATAATCCCTTTCCCATATGATCTGAGGTGTTTCTCGACCCCATGTGGCTAGTCATACAAAACATACATAAAACTGAATAAAAGCAACACCATTAATAAACTTTAAAAATGAAAAGCTGTGAACACTGGTCGATTTAATTAGTGTTTTATTTTAGCTTCCTGTCCCATCATATCCTGTTATTTAGGATGCTCATAGTCTACAGAAGGGAACAATGGGATCATTAGTAATTAAGGAAACAATAATGACTAAGAGTGTGATAACACTCTCCATTTAAGTCAGTGCTGGAGGAGTCCGTCTTCTGATAACCTCCTTTTGATTGGACACTTTAATCAAAAAAAGGACCAAATGCCAGTGTTCCAATCTTATTATGCAGCAGAACAATAAGGAACATAATGTTGAATTAACTTTAAAGTCAGGCTGAAGGAACCAAGCTTCACATGCAAAGTGAAGTCAGTAAAATTACACATAGCAAATGGCAGCTAGTTGATATTTAAGAATGAACTTCATCAAAGAAAAACTCTTATGTGTCGACACAAATCACTTTTCTTCCTTTGGCCCTTCTCGACAAACTCATCTTGCATAAAATGCCCAAGCAGTCTTGTTCTTTTGAGTATGTGCAGCGATAAAACTTGTGCCTCTCTGAGAGCAGAGAAGCATTATAAACACTGAGCTGAAAGTGCCAGCATGTAGGTGCTACTGTTGCCATAAAAGCACCTCAAATTGTCTGGACCGTGGTGGCGATCGACGCTAACTGAATGAAGGATGAAGCAGAGAAATCCCTAAGAGGAAATAAAACAATGCTGTTAAAGCTAGAACCCTTGGCAGTAAATAAAGTTAGCTCTGATCTGTGCCGACAGAGCCAAACAGATGAACTGCGGAGTCTCAAAGAAAAATTTGTCAAGTCGTACGTTGGAAGATTGATGTAGATGCTGCTTGAACTTCCCTGTCATAAAGTGACAAATTTGTAAAAGGTAGCAAACATCTAGTTTATGCATTTCTATCAAATTATTTTCTTTGTTGAAACTGTATACCGATTAATTAACTTTATAAGAAACAAGTTTTACAGTCATTTTCAGCACTGAAAATTAGCCAAGGTTTTAGACATAAAAGAGTAATCGTGCTGGAAATTATGTTGTTTAGTCTTTGCCAGTCTACTCATAAAAAACACACTCTTTGCCAATGTTTTTATTTTTACAGTTTTGAGATGTTGCCATCTTAAAGCATCTTCACTACAATCGTGGGTAGGTTTCAGTTCAGACTCTGTTCTGCTCTGAAGAAAGGATAACTGCTGTTTCTCGTGTAACACAAGCAACAACCTGCAGAAAAAAAGAACAATGGACCCATTTTAAGAGTTTAAGTATTGCTTGTGGCCAACTCTCAGACTCATAGCGCAGGAATGGCTGCTGCAGTCCAGCAAAAATATTATTTTTCAACAAAGTCAAAGCCTGTAAAAAGAGTGATTTAACACAGCTTGTACAATAGTTTCATGTAGTTCTACTCGCCTTCAAGGTTGCACTTGTGAGGATGGTACCACCACCAAGAAGGTAACAATTTTATATACTTCGGATGATAAAAATACAGAAAATACTGTTCTGCAAATTGATTACTTTGTAATAACTTTGTGTAGTACTACTGTGGATACCTAAATCAGTAAGAATGAAGCATTAAAAAAGGAGTTCCTTTGAACATTAAAACCTGACAAAATGCTTCCTGTTTGAAAATCAATCTTGATTCAACACAAAACAGAACAAATTTTAAAACCTTTTCAAGTCTTTTGCGAGTTAAGAAAATAAACTTAAGCAAGAAAACAGAGTCCATAAGTTTGAGTCCATTTATGAAGTTCAGTTTATTTCTTTATTAATACAATTTAAAGAAACAGATAAAGCTTCTCTTCTTGTTTACTCTTCCATGTCCATTTGAACATGCACTTGTTTGTTGGCAGAAAATGGTGTTTTGACCAAAATGTATTAGCCAGTTTTATTTATTGTAATTTATTCATTTATTTACTATTCCAGACACATCTAAGTTGATGCCGCTTTAAAATGACAGTTTTCTGTTCCATAGCAATATGAATGCAATTACATTTTCATCCAGATTTTTGAAAGTCTCGTTCTTTGATACTATTTTGTACAGTTTGGACAACCTCTGAGCCATTAGGAGCTACTGCTTTAATGCAACAACAAAAGTCAGTTACTTCAGTTCAGTAATTCAACTCAAATCTAAAAACAGAATGCTTTAACTCATCACACTAAGGGAGATCAACGATGAACAAAATGAAGAAATAAAAGGGGATGAATTCGTGTGAAGATGAAGGATGACACGTTTACTGAATCATTCTTCCAGAAAATGCTTGCAAAACTCCAGATTAAAAAGGTCACATGAGGTTTCACTGCTCTCCAACGACTGGAAGTCGATACAAACTTGTAAACACTCATACATTAAAAAAAGCTAAAAAACACTAAATCATGCTTTTTTTGTATACTGTGTAAATTAACCTGCTGCTGACCACTGAGTTCTCTGTGCCAGCTGCTGACATGCTCACTGGCCTCTAAGTAAATCCTTTACATTCCGCAAATGAGTGCAACTCAGCCAGCTCTGGGGCCAGACCACTGAAGCCGGACCCTCTCTTTCCTGCAGACAATCGGCCTCTGTCCTCTAAATGAGGCTCTTCAATTAGTCATTAAACAAGGGGACTGGCCAGTGCCTTTTTCTGTCGCTCTGTCCAATCAATAAAATGACATTTTTGTAACTCAACTCTTCTCGTTACATTTAGGAGGGGAAGAAACAGCAGACTTTATGTCCTGCTGAAGAAAAACTATAAACAGAATAACAGATTAAACTAAACCCTGATATGATTGCAATCAATTGCAAAAGTGAACTCTAACACAAAAGTTTTAAATTGAAATAAACTTTATAAAAATTTGTTTTGATAGTTTAATATTCAACGTGTGGCATTCTCAGCCAGTTTCAATGTTTTATTGAATCCAGAAACACCAACACACCACCAGGCTACATGGCTGCACCACTGGGAAAAAAAAAAATCAACTGCCAACATGTATTAACAGATATTTTATAATGCTGGAAAGAAACGACAGAAACAAAAGTTTAACCTTTGTTAAAAAATAAATAAATTAAAAACAATATTTGAATACTGCCATTGCTTATTTGTTCAATAAGCACTAAGCGTTCTTAACAGAAGTGTTTGTTCCTGCACAACACAGAAAGCCCTAAAAAAAAGAAACACCCTACCTTTAGCAAGCAATTAAGACTCTGATTGTTCAAGGTTGGAAAATGCAACTTTCTAGGAATTCTTTTACAACAGAGAAGATGTTTTCATGGGAAAAAGGCCAGAGGAAGTGATTTTGCCTTCTTATCTTGTCCAAAAAACTAAAGTGTTTGAGCGCAGTGTGGGAATAGAGGCAGATATCGGATAATGATTCTGTCTTCTCAGCAAGTCTAGTGTAAATAAACTTGCGTGGAACGCGTGTGAAATGTGAACGAGCATGAACAGATAAATATGCTCACTCCTGCATCACAGTGTCTTAGTGGGGAAGACCAACCTGAGATGATGCAACATTTCAAAATCAGAGGAATCGAAGGAAAAAAAAATCTACTGATCATCAGAACCTCAGTAAAAATCTTTAACGCTCTTGAACATTCAGCCTTAGTTAAAAGTTGTGTCCAGGGTGGGGAACATACCATTCCTTGAAAACTAGAGTAGTGGTCTGAGATCAGAGCACACATCTGTTGTTTGTACAGCTTTTTTTTCCCCCTCGCCGTTTCAGAGAAGCAGATGAGAGAGGGGACATAAAAAAGACTTTCCAAGTACATTACTATTTGATGCACTCGCAGATCAAAGAATAATCAGACACAGAATTGAAACACGTGTATGTGCACTTAAACTGAAGCTACGCTGCACAGCTTGAAGGCCGAAACTGACAGCATGACAAGAGAATGACATCAGACCACCCGCAATCCAACTGAGCCAGTCTAACCACATACATTTCACTCAATACGGGCCCTATCTCCCCCCCGCCCATCTGTTCAGTTTCACTTTACAAATCTGGAATTCTTTCATTTGTCCTCAAAATAAAGAACGCTTCTTATTCAGTTGCCATTACAAGCCCAATGTCTTCCACAAACATTACAACTATCTTTTCTTAAGCCCCCAAAATGATGCATAGAGGACCAAGGCAAAAACAAACCCTAGTTTACTGATAAAAAGTAGAAAGAAAAACAACTTTAGATTAAAGAGTAAGAGCTGTCGAAACAGTCTGCAGACGTGATGAATGCAAGGCTATTAGCTGTGTAAAAAGCATTTCATCACAGCCTTGGAGAACAAAGCAACAGTGCAACACATCAGATAAACCAAGTTGCTGAAAAAGAGCAGCAGATCAACTGGACCCAAAGGGAAACTAGAAACTATAGCATCAAACAGGTAGAGTCAAATGAGACAAACACGTCACCATCTGGCTGCATGCTGCAGTGAGGGGTGCACCCAGTACTCAGGCTGTGCCACTGAGTAATTAAGACTTAAGATTACGGAGAAAAATAAGTCTCATAATTTTTCCTGTAATATTTATTTATTTGTTTGTTCTGATAAATTTTCAACCTACTCATTTTAGTTAGTTTTATTTTCATCAGCTGTACAGTCCATAAGATGTAACATTTTAGAACCCTGTAATGTCAATGTAAGTCTATGTGTTTGATAGGGGTGTTCCGATACAACTTTTTCACTTCCGATACGATACTGATATTGCAGCTTTGAGAAATGGCCGATACCAATATTGACTCAATACCATATCATTATGAATCCCACTTTTGTCTATTTTGTAGTGTGGAATCGTTGAAAAATTTTTATCAAGTCAAACCGTGAACAAGAGTAGGTCTGAGAAAAACGGACCCATTTATTTTTAACCAATGGGTCACATAAATTTTAAACTGAAGAACATTCTGCAATTCAATAAAATATATAAAATATAAATTAGAAGATAATGAAAAAAACAAACTGTACTTTTAAAGTGTAAAATAAG
>JARVJO010000365.1:5071647-5085421 GCA_031762555.1 Cynodonichthys magdalenae | reverse complement strand
TGGACCCGTGGGGACCTAAGCCTGGTCCCCACGATTCACTTCAGTCCCCACGAGGCTGCTTTTTTTGGGGAAATTTTTCCCACGTAGTAGGAAAAACCCGTCCACACACACACACACACACACACACACACACACACACACACACACACACACCTATTCTCACTTATTTTCCAGCTCCTTTCAGGTGGTTCAGGACCAGCACTGCCTGTTCAAAGAACTCACCAGTAAATTAAATTTTCAAATAAAAATAACTCCTTCCAACCTCTGATTTTTTTTTTTTTTTATCATCTGATTTTATACTGTACCTGCTGCTAATCTGGACTGGGTTGTAGAAGTTATTTTTTTGTTTTTGTTTGATGTTCTGCACCAGGTTAGCCCAGCAGTGGGAGCTCAGTAACATATTTAAGTTTGTTCTGTAACTCCATGCTTGTGTCCCTGTAACACGACAATGGTGGATTGGTTGATATCTGGACCTGGGCCAAGCAAAACCCACCTGTCAGGAGTCAAAATCAATTCACCCTGACCTCTGCCTATCCCTAGTTCCATTTGACATATGGCTAAGCTCTCATCTGTGGTGATGAAAATGTTAACTAGTTGAATCAATTAAATACCGATTAGCCCTGATTATCTGATTAACTAGAGCCATGAAAGCACCACTCACTTAGATGATTACTTAAGGCACAGCTTTGTGCAGTTTGTGCCGATAGCTTCATTTAACTCGTAGCTGATCAAGTGGGAGTGATATGAAACCGTTTGACTTCAAAGCTTTGGAGACAATTTTTTATTTTCCATTTCAAAGAATCATATTCAGTAATGAACAGGATTTACTCCTAATCATATTCTGTCTAGCAATGATTTTTAAAAGACAATTTAAGAAAGAAATTGGAAAAAAACTTGGTTAACTTTTAGTGCCAGGATGTGTATTCTACATTGATCTGGCTGTAAGTGTCCGGCCAAACAATAGTGGCGCTGCCAAATTGGACTTGGCTCAGCCCAAGACAGACTGGCATCCTGACATATGACTGTGTTCTGTCACTTACACTGTTGCTTTGTGTTAAGAGGGTGATTGTTTGGAGTGGCCTGGTGTGCTGATTGAAGTTAGTTATGATGCCTCTGCATAAAGACTATTTTTAATCAATGCATGCCATGTATTATACATGTGTTTGGAGCGACTGAGCACTTCAGTATGCGGCAAGTTGATTACCGTCTTGTATTAGTTCTACTGTATTTCTCTACTACTAAAAACAGTTGATGCCACTGAAAGTAAAATCAGCTACACCTGATGTAATTATCCTTTGATTTACGCAGTTGCTCTTAATTAAAGTCAAGAGGGGTATTTTTGTGCTACAGACAAAGATGTTTGATCACCAAATTGACTGGAGTTTTTGTACAAATATTGCCAGTGGATAAATACTATTTAAGTCATCATACTCTGGAGACTCTAAATGCCTATATACCTTTACCCTATGCCTATTTATTTAACCTAAATATTATACTCGTAGTGGAAAAAGTAAAAATGTCCGAGCCTCACTTAAGATTGTGGGTTTCAACAGTTGGGGACTACAGATGATCATACTGACTTTAAAGACAAATCATTCTATATACGTCTCTGGATTACTCAAGACTAACACAGTCTAGACCTAAATTAGGAACAGAGTAAAACACTGTTGCGCTCACCAACAGTGTCGCAATTGCACCGTCCCCACCCCTATGTGTTGGCCCCATGTGGTGTAGTGGCACCTGGTTGTATCCCTACAATTTTTTGTAACTCCACACAGGCTGCATGCCTACACGCTCCATTCAAATAGTTTGTTTCTCCAACAAAGGTTTGTTCTCCTTTTTACAAAATTACTCAAGTTACTAAGTATACTGCCACTTGTACTTTTGGAGAACACTGTACCAATGTAAGTCTCATGTAGTTTTGCCTACACCACTTTCGAGGGTGCAAACGATTATTACAGAGCCTTTACATTGGAATAAGTTCATTTCAAGCTTCAAGGTAAAGAGTTAAGCTTTTTTTCTACTGTGCACATATTTAACATAAGCAGATATTTGATTTCAAGGACAGATTAGCTTTAAGGTTTAAATGTCATAGAATGTCATTATGCTGTTATGTGCAGCACAAGGAGTCAATTTCTTGACGCCTGCCACTTTCAAATCAGCAGAGTTATGTCTAACTTTTTCATTCTTTCTACATGTGCCCTGCAAGCAATAAGATCAAGTTTCAGTTGAAGTTTGGATTGTCTATGCTGTGAATACAGATGTCAGCTGCCAGCGGAGTGTCTGTCCAGAGCCAGGTCTGGCTATGCATGTTTGAACAGGGTCTTGGCTGACTGATCAGAACTTGAGGGCGTGCAAGGGTTGGCTCAGTAGAAGATGCCTGAACAATCTTTAGGCTTTCCACATTTCAGCAGTGTCTAAAACTCTTGATTTGTCTGGCTCTCTCTCATGTGCTCATTCAGGGTTACAAAGTCTGCTTCACTCTGTCTGAAACCTGCGCCCCCTCCCAAACCTGCCTTCTGCCTAGGATTGCATGTCTTCCCTATCAAAGCATTGCTTGTTTTAGGAGGCTTATGGAAAATCTGTAACAGGTGGGCTGTGTTTGAAGGATATGGTTTTTTTTTTCTAATCATCTTTTTTTAGGGAGAATTGGGTGGGTGGTCACTGGGCCAAATGTTTTCCAGATTCTGCCTGCCTCTATTTGTTCCATTTAAGTGACTCATGCTCTACTGCAAACCAGTCAGATTCCTGGAGTTTTGGGCATTAGTTTGGAAAAAGGATTTACTGTTTGACATTTGAATCACATCAATACTAAAACAAGAATTATCATGACATAATAAGCACCAGGAGTCAAATTAATCCATTTGGACTTTTAAGGACAAAAAACTGTCTATGAAAGACTTATATTTATGGATAGGGTGATACTTCAGACTGAGAACACATTTTCTAAATCAATTATTTGGTGTTGTGTTTGTAGATGGTATAAAATAAGACTGTAGCAATTAATTAGCTTATGTTTATTATACTTTTCTGTAAGTTTTAAGGAACTCCTGAACTGCTTCCCATTTTTTACTCTATGGCCTTTTAATTTGAGATCACAAGGAGTAGAGCTGTATAGAAAACTAGTTACTCATTTCAAGAAACCAGAATGTAGATGATTAAATAAGCAGTTATATCTATATACCTTTTATGTCTTGGAAAGCCATTTTCAGGGTACATTATTTTTTTCTTTTGTTTGCTAAAAAATTACAACAATATCAAAATACTTTACCAGAATGCACAAAATTGCATACAACAATGGTTGTTATATACTGTGCTATTGTTACTTGATTGTATTGTGGTTTTCATGCGAGGAAAATATATTTTATAATAAAACTATTTTGCTAGCTTATGTGCTTGTTGAAGATAATTGACTAGATTACTAAACATATTGTTTCAGATTAAATCTTTTAATAAGTCGTTTTAACAGAGAAAAATCTGGTGGAGCCTCCACAACAAATCAATTCTTTGGAAAAAAGTAAACTGTGTTTATGCTACAGTTTAACCGGTTAAAGTCTGAGAAACTAGTTGAAAGAAAAAACAGAGTGTGTCAATAATTTGGATACTATTTGTTTCACTAAAATCAAACACTACCTCCTTGTATGTCCCATATATATTGACACCAATTGCTGATGATGTATTGACAAAGTGAAGTCACAGAGGAACAGAATATCCCTTTTATATTTATTTTTTTCTTTTATCAGTGAGTTAGTCCTTCAGGGTCTTCATACCATTGTGACTTTGAAGGTTGTCCGTTTGTTTTTCTGAAACTTGTACTGTTTTTAAGCAAAACACAAAGAAAATGAGAAAATCTACATGATTTGATTAAAGCCTCTGCAGTTTTTCTTTGTGGTGCTGCCACATGAATGTTATTGATCAAAAACCTAAAGCACAACAACCTAAATGCCTAAACCACATATTTCTTAAATGCTGTTTATACTGTCTAACTTTAAAAAAGCTTGTTCATGTGTATTTCTATCTGTAATTATGTGTAAATGTATTTGTGAAACAACCAGTGATCTCAGCTTTTAGTTTTGGTGACTTGTAAAATTGAGTAGATTTGGTTTTTAGCAACAACTTTTATTTTACTTTTTCCTTAACCTTTTGTTTTAAATAGTCCTCTTTTACATTGTAGAATCCTGGTGATGTTGAAAAGTTAAGACCTGGTCACACAATCATTTGAGAGGCCCAACATTAGTAATGAATACTCATTGTTTTAGTTTGTACATCAGGGAGTGTATTATGTTGTCCTGAGGGGTGCCTTGTGACCTGTTGAGGATTACAAAGAAGTCAAGTAGTTATCTATTGAATGCACAGATGGGACAGTGCCAGGAGTGGCAATCCTCGCAGGAAGATCATAGATGGTGACAAAAACTCAATATCTCTTTATATTTTATTGTAGAATTGCATTGTTGCATTAGCTTGAAGTTTACAGTTTACAAAATATCTGAACCAAAACAGTATTGTAAACAATATACTATATTATTATTATTATTATTATTATTATATTTTGTTGGTTCTGATATAAGGCATGATTCTGAATTTTAAAAAGTGTAATGCGTTAAAGTTTACTACAGAATAAAAGGTAGACAGGAGTCTTAATTGCTTACTTGACAGGTTGTTAGATTAAACCCATCTATCACAATCTATTACCAACAACTTTCAACCCGTCTTGACAACAAATCACAGCACATTAGCTTTTGGAGTCCAGTTATTTTCTGTGATTAAATCCCTAACCTCGATTTAGTTGTAACTACAGTGTTTAGGCCACAAAAAGTGGTTGTGTTAAAAAATGTATCTTTTGATTGACAGGTTGTTTTTCAGACAAACATCACAATCACTTGAAAGTAGCAATGTATTTTTTTCATCACATTCACTCTTGTCTGTCTTTTCTCACTTGTTTCATTGAAAATTTTGTGTCACATTAAAATAAAAAGCAGTCGTATTCTATCCTGTCTGTGGGATGTGCCATTGGAATTCAACTGAATTTTTATTTTATGGACCTACAATCATTCTGCCAACCAGTGCAAAACGCTCATCTGTACTACGCTAACAATCTCAATCATCTTATTATACACACACAGGCACACGTACACACTTACATGCATACAGTTTCCATGGAAACAGGATCTAGGGCCTTTTATGACTGGTTGTTTGCCCTAGACAACTAAAATTGTCCTTAGCAGCCCTACAAAGATGGGGGAAGTAATTTATTAGTATACTAAATAATTGGCCGTGCAGTAATAAACAGTGCAAACCGATACCTTGCTTGTTGCTGCCTGAAATATGGTTATGAATTTCGATTAAGTCATTGTTGTTTTCACTAAGTGAATAATCTCATTTTCCTCTGACTGCATCCATCCTCGCTCTTTTTGTCTGTTATGTTGTCACACTGATTGTGTTGTTTGCACATTCTTAGCAATGCCAACAATGTGGGCACTCATCGTAATGGCCACATACACACGCAGACACACATTCAGAAGAAAACGGACGCACACACATGGACACACTCCAGCCGTGTTACCCTTCAGTAGCCTAATGTGTGTCTGAGGTCCAGATGGTGTAGCCATGGGAGGGCTGCTTCGTTTTGTGAGCTGTAGTGCTAGCAGTCTTAGATTTGGCTATCCCAGCCTGGCAGAAGAAATAGTCAGTCAGTTCCCTTTCTAGGGGACAATGGCAGGTTTACAGGTCATACCATTGTACGCAAGATAGCAGGACAAACTTTTTGAACTTAATTTTATGGGGGCAAAAGGTCTGACAACTACAGATGAGCTTTGTCATTTTGACTCTTTTTACAACTGCTGTTTCTGTCCTCTAACATCATGTTTTTTATGTTCACAATGACAGGAACTAAGCTAAATAAGGACCTGAAGCAATATCTAACCCAGCGCTTCCAGAAGTCGTCAGCTGACCATGAGCTGCAACAGACCATTCGAGAAAACCTGTACCGTCACGCAGTGCCTTGTAAGTCTTATTATTGTTTTTTACAGAGCTTTGTCATCACTGTGCGCCACTGTTCTTTTCATGAGTTTAAATTCATGAGCTCCTCTTTCTATGCCATGTAGGTACACATCTTTTATATGAATTATTAACACATAATTTTGTTTGCATAAGGCTAAAAAGCAAAAGGGGTTTTGGGTTGTTCAGTCTACGTCATTGTCTCTACTCGGAGCATGATTTGTATTAGATCAGTGCAATGCATAGTTCACACACAGACTCTTGACAGCTTATCTAATTAAGGCTGATTGTTTCAGTCTGAGCTGAGCACAGCTACATTTGCTTTTAGACCAATATTGACCAGGCCGTTAGCCAAGCTGATTAAGTCACATCGTTCCTGGGATAAACCCCATCTTATTGCTTTTATCTGTTTTATTATATAGTACAAACCTCTTTTTTTTTCCCCAAAAGGTTTTTTTAACCAACTATTTCCCAGTGAGTTGATTCAGTCAGTCATGCTGCACCCTCCACCCATTTTGTCAGCACTGTTCATGCTGTGTTAATGGTATTTGATCAGTAAAACAAAATATCTTGCTATTTTCCAACAAACCAGTTAGACTTCTTCACCACTACTGGATAGAAGTTTCACTGGGTGATCAAATGTTAAAAATGTATTTCCAATTTTCATATTATTATTCACTATTCTTTGTATAATGATTTGAGAAATTATGTGTTTATCAAGATGTAACAGAATAATGATATGTAGGCTGGGAACCATACCATGGCACATGACACTCTAAAGGTTATTAAAATCAAAAATCATATCCAACTTGTTCATGGTGAAGAGCTAGGCATATTTTCCCATGTTGCATATTTCTCTTGTAGCTGTTCAAAAGCTGATGTGGTCATTTGAACTTTTACTTTTCCCTGCTAAAGGCACTGTCACACTAGCCAACTTATGCCAACATATGAAACATTTTCTATGTCTAAACTGCAAATAAAAGTTATATATATGTGATCAATTTGTTCAAATTAGATTATGTACATATGTATGTATTAGATTATGTATTGTGAAAGAAGATTCCTGCTGATTTTTTTCAATTTCATCTTCAATGTAGATGTCTTTAAAATGTTCATAAGTTGGCATAAGTTGGCTAGTGTGACCGGGCCTAAACATAAAGAGACAGTTAATGCAAAATTTTAGGCAGAAATCTTGTGTGGCGCTCAGAGTATGTGTTGGGTATGACTGGAGTCCTGCAAACACCAAATTTTAGCTCATTGTCTTTAAAATTGACAGAACTCCAGCCAGTTTTGTTTTTGCTTGGATTGATTAGCTGTGGTGAACATCTTTAGTCAACTCATAAAAGTTGGTCATTCTTCCTTTCTTCTTTTAGATGTAGAAAATTAATAAATACATTTCTCGCCAGATGCTCATCACTGGTGCTAAATATGTTTAAAAATTATACTTATTTTAAAAGGTAACAGAAATTGTGAGACAGAGCTTTAATAATGGTTTGGTGTAAGGTTGGGTGATATTGGCAAAAAAAAAAAAAAAAATCACGATTATTGTGCCATTTAGCAGATAATTATTAAAGACAATTGATAGATGACAATTTCACATGCCCTTTTTGACTCTAAATCAATTACCCTGTGTTCAAATATTATACTTACAAATCATCCGTCAAACTAACGTCTTTATTTTACTCACCTCTTCCACAATGTTGAGTGGCAGCAGATCTTTAGTAATGCATTGTACCATGGGCTCGCATGCGTGCTTTATAGTGACAGTGTGTCGCACACAAAAATGGTCATCATATGGCACTAATTGCGGTAATTGCAAAGTGGCAAATCTTAATTTTTGACAGTTTTTTCTGACAATATATTGCACAAGATACAATTTTTCCCAACCCTAATTACGTATTACGTCTTTTTATGGAAAGTTGCTTTTAAAAAGCTTTTAAATGACACTGACTGTACATCACTAAGAGATACTCAAACCTAAAATATATATATTTTTTTACTCATAAAACACTTTTAATAACAGTTTTTTTTACAGCTTAGCCTTGGCAAAACTGACTTGTCAGTGTTGATAGGTAAGCACAAGTTTTGACTACACTGTAAATTCAGTTTGTGTCATTCAGACAGTTTCACGAGACATGTCCATCTTTAGGTGATTTGTCTCAGAGGAATTGTTCCAAAATGCTGATCAGATTTGAATCCCAGCAGTCCCACCCACCTTTTCCCCAATGTGGTCACTCCATCTGCTTCATTCTCCTATTATACCAGCCAGTCCTCCACTCCCCCTGTCCTGCTCCCATTCCTGAGTCCCCCAACTCATGACACCACTGGTCTCACGTCCTCTTGCTGCCTCTGCAGCTCCCTCTTTCCCTCAGAGTCAATCTTTGTTTTCCTGCCAGTTGTAAGCAGCCGGAGCTGTAGCGGGAGGAAGTAGGAAAGGATTGCTCTGTTTGCTTTCTACCTGGTTTTGAAAGCTCACTGTTCACTCTCGGCAAGCCTTGCAAAGGGGGCTCCGGTCTTTTCTGCATCAAGGCAAGTAGCAGCATTGTTTACTGTCGGCTTGATGGTCGCGTCTGAACCAAACAAGTCTTGCAGGAGGCTGCGTTCACGTGCGCGTGGCATGAATCGCAGGGCTAGCGGTGCAGACGACCGGTATATAGGCTAAGAGGGCGGCTGGGATGGAGGTGGGGGCTGAAGCCACAGGGATCGTGATGGGGGTGGGGTGGAGTCTGGGTGTAGGAGGGGGACATGAAGGGGGATGGGCAGCGAAATGGTGAGAGGGCATGGAAAGATGCAAAATAGCAAAAAAAAAATTATAATAAATGCTGAATCTAGCTAGCCAGTCAAGCTAACATGAATATTACCCACGTAGAAATTGCCGTTACCCTAAACTTCATTTCTATTGTGAGGATGCCTCGGTCTGTCTACAGTGTAAACAAAAGCTAGCATGCTAGTTCTGGTTCACTGAGGTTACAGATTGCACCTTCCAATGCAATCACATTGTGACACCTGAACAAAACACATGCTCCAACAGCTGTGCCACTCATGAACAACAGAACGGGCTACATACAAGGAAACAAGATATTTTAAAGGGTTTTCTGATTTGTAGGATTCAGAATATGACTTTGTATCATTTATATGTATGGACTTTGTTATCCAAAAGATGTTTTTGTCAACACTTCATTCTTGCATGGGAAGATGTTTTTGTCATGACTGATCTTTCCTGTTAAACCAGTTCTGAGCTGTTTTATACCATCAAACAGGCCTGTTTATGTTGATTGTGTTAGACTTCACCGAACACCTGGCGTGAAAACCCCAGCAGCGTACGTTTATAGAGAGTAATTGTAAAGTCTATCTTCGTTTGTCGACTTTAGTGTTGAAACATTAAGAAAATCAAATCACAAACTGATTACCAAATGTTTAATTATTAGATGCAAATCTATAAAATGGTTCAGTTTGCATTTTATTTTTGACTGAAGGAATAGTGTGCATTTGAAAATATTCTCATTAATGTCTTTAGTCCTGTGAAAACAAAGTGTAAAAGACGTGGACTGAAGACTCTTAAACTGATGACATAGATGTTTGTATCACTTCAGCTACATGTTGCTTTCTTATTAAACAAAAAGAGGGACAAGGAAAAGTTTGCAAACAGGTTGTGTTTCCACTGGAACCTGTTTGCTTAATCATAAAACAGATGAACTGATACTGTGTTGTTTTGTTTATACATGAGTGTTGTGCTTCGTCTACATTAATTTCTATTGCCATTCTCTAGATGTACTGTTTTTCACTTCCAAAGCTTATTGTTTAGGAGAAATAGTGGCTGAGTATAGCAAATGTCCCTCTCGTTTATCTATATTTTAAAAGAAAGCCCAGTTTTTAGTTCTTTATAACTACTGGTTTCTTTGTTATATTATCTGCCTTAGCTTTAAAATTTGTGTCTATTTGTAACAAATAAATAGTGCTCAACTATTTTACTGATTCTGTTGTGTTTTACATGTAAATTTATGCAGCTCCTGCCCCTTCCCATTCCTCCCAGTGCAGCTCTTGTCCTATCTTTTCTCAAAGCTTTGGTGATGGTCTGTAGTTCCTTCCCCTAACTCCCGACCTCGTCACATGCTGGTCAGAGCTGACTTGTTATGAACTTGTTTAGCAAACAAAGTGTGCGGATGAGTTTGTGTGTGTGTGCAGGAGCATCAGGGTCTGAGAAATAAAGGACCGGGAGGTGGTGTTGGGATCGAATGGGATCTGTGAGAACAAGAGAGAATAAGGGTGAAGAACCAAGAGAGAGGGGAGGGAATGGGAGAGGGTTAGGGGGAGGTGGGCGGGTGCATGTGGGAGCCTGTGAGACGGGAAACAGCGGGGCTCAGTCAGAGGGAGAGAGACTGAAGCCTAGCATTAGTGTGAGCGTGTGTGTGGGTATGAGATGGAACGCATACTAAGCCAACGTGTGGATGCTGCTTAGCTTAGCACTGGTTAGCTTAGCACCATCAAGCCAAAACTGGACAGAGGACAAACACACAGGACGACGTGAGAAGGATCTGTACAGCTGCAAAATTTTATGTAATTTTTATTTCCTCTGATTTCCACCTGATTGGATTTTCCCCCCACTCGCTCTGTCTCCTGTCGATGTGGTGTTTTTTTCTGGACTAAAGGGGAGGGAGCCAATCACAGGCTATCTGATTGAGGTATTTTTCTGTAGTGTTTGATTTGCAGAGAAGAACCTGGGGCTGGCTGAGGTTTTATGGCCAGGGGGTGGGTTGGGATGGTGGGATGGAGAGGCAGGCGGTGAGGATTACTGTGCATCAGGCGGAAGGTATCAGGAGCAGAGCGAGGGAGACGGAGGCACATCGCTGGCAGTAATGGAGGCTGATGTGTTGTGGTCAAACGCAAGCTTTGTGTGTCTGTGTCTGTCCGTCTCAGGTTCGATCAGGGTTGGGTTGTCTGCAGACACCCGGCTGGATCTGTGTGACTTTCTAACTGTTTGCACAAGGATGCATGCTTTTTTTTTTTGTTTTTTTTTTTTGGAAGCCCTTCAGTTCTGTGATGGTTGTGTGATCTGTTGACATATTTGATCATACTGGAAGCCATTACCTCCAGCAGCAAACTGCTGCCTGTCTGTCTGTCTACAGCATCTAGGTTGCTATGGTTAGCTTCTGAATCTCCTTCACCCTCCCTCATTCTTTTCTTCCCAATTTTTTTTTTCTCTTCTCTTTTTCATTCTAATGTCTAAATGCCCCCATCCCCCTATACAATTTCTACCCTTCTATCCCTGGCCCCTCCCCTCTCCTCCCCTCTAAATGGTTCATTTTAAGGCTTTTCTTTTCCATTTCCATGTAGCTGTAAGTAGCAGTTAGCTCAGGATGCTTGTTTTCAGTGAGGAATAAAAAGACAAAGGCCGGCTGTGAGTGCATGCAGGGGGGCATTTTCAGGCAGGTTTCTCTCTGATAGTTTCACACGGCTCACTTAATCCTTGAGGTTTCTTTTATTATAGTGATTTTGTCTCTTCTGATCACTGCATCGCTGGTCAAACCTTCTGAATCAGCCACATCTTTCTGACAGGGATTCATTTGGACCTGGAAAAAAATCAAGCAGGTTCAAATTAAGGGCTTTTTAATCACCTAATTGTGTTGTTAACTGTATGAGTGTGTTACTTTCCTTGTTGTCAATTATCAGTTGAAAGCAGGAAAAAAGCAACCTCCTCTTTGACACAAAAACACTCCATCCTGCATGAAAGGCGTGTATACCAACAAACACAAATCCAGTATCTATAGCATCTAATTTCAAACCAGCACCACTTTAAAGAGATTTTTGTGGAGGCTCAACAATAGGCCAGGAGTAGTGAGGATGTCTGTAAGACTGGATGCAGGACTATAACCTCTTTATTCCTAAAAGCAAAAGATTTTGCCACATTGTTGAAATGCAAGCATTGGAAAATGCTGGAATCTGTGGCTTGTGCTTTTGGTTGGATTAACCCTTTACTCGGACAGATGGCTCCATCCCCCTGCCGAGCTAACAAACCCCAGTCAGCTTGTCACCCCTCCTGCGTGTGTGCGTCTTTCACAAAAAAAATGCTTGGCAGGCTCACTCTGGCCAAGATGGTGGATGGATCTGTTTTGGTTTTGAAATATGACGGCAGTCTGCTGTCCTTCCCCTCGTGTTTGTGTATGAGCATGCAGTTCTGTGTTTGTTGAAAGTTATCCATGGAGACGTGCCTCGGTATCGTCTTGGAAAATGTGGACTTGTTGGCTCGTTTGTTGTGAGAGAATATTAAGTGTAAAGATTTGAATAAAGCTTTGTTGCAGCTTCTGCGGGGCCGTTTGCCTTGAAAATCTGGCTACAGTCTTTTTTTTTTTTATCAGTCATCTAATTTATTTTTCTTCTTGGTTCACAGCCACTAGTCATATACACCATACTTTAAGTTGCCTCCCTTTTCTGCTGACAAAATCTATCATAATCAACAAAATGTGGTCAGTCTGAGAAAGGATATCTCAGATTACCCACAGTTATTGATTTCTTGTTTTTACTACACATTTAATGTAATAAAAACACTGGTTTCACTCTGACTACAAATCGTGAAAACCAGGCTTTCCAGTTAAACAAAATCTTTTTTTCACTTTAATTTATTTTCATGCTATGTAATACATAGCATGAAAATTACTTATTTGTAGTCTACATGTGAATTTTATTCTTGAGGAATGAAGCAGGAACTGGTTCAATACACTACTGGATTACAGATCATCACCACCAAGGCTGCACAATAGTGCTTTTATTACTAGGACTCCTTTGGTGGCTTGAGGAAAATCCAGTTGTTTTCTGGTCAAACTCAAAGGCAGGAATGACTGGACCACACAGGCAGCTGTTGCAAATAAAACCTCTAGAAGAAGGCGAAAGCATGAATGAGGATGTAGGAGATGGAGTGAAGAAGTCAGTGGAATTAACCTTCTTTGATATTCTTTTTGTGAGAGAACAGCTTACAGATTAAGAGTTTCTAACATTAAAGGTGTGGAGAATGATAACAAAGACCACATTTTCAGAACGGTATTTAATGAACTAGAGGAGATTGTAGCAGATAACAGGTATAAAAGGGTTGGCTGAACAGAACGAACATGTCCTGTGTACTATCCACTAAGTTATATTTACTATTTTTTGTTTCAGTCGGTACAAAGAATTTATTCTCTAAACAACATAGTTCTGCGTCCCCAGTTTTTAAAGTGACTAGTGTGTGTCTGTGTGGGCTTCTTGACGTGTAGCCATGTCACATGCAAACTACTTAAAATATATTCCTTTAAATACATTTGGCCGTGTTTGACCTGAATGCTAGCACAGAATCTGTATAGTGGGCTCTATTTGTGGTACGGTTATGGTAATGAATCATTGCCAAACACATTTATGGCATCCTATTATTTATTTAATTTGCATCATTGTAATGATCCCTTCACTGTGAGCAAAAAGGTTTGGCATTGGTTTTAAGCTAAATGCCCTTCTTGACAAAACCTGGGTTTGAACCTGCAGCCGCAGAACTACCAGCTTCTGTTTGCCAAGGTGGCTATGGTGGCCATCTTTCTTTAATCTTACTCCAAACGTGAACCAGTTTTAAATGTACACTGATTAGTTTTGGAAAATTTCAGTAACATATGTCTCCTTAAGATATTTTGCTAACAGACAAAATGGGCGGACTTAATGCCAAGGCATTAGGAAATGATCTTATACACTCACCGGCCACTTTATTAGGTACACCATGCTAGTAACGGGTTGGACCCCCTTTTGCCTTCAGAACTGC
>JARVJO010000365.1:5047796-5071547 GCA_031762555.1 Cynodonichthys magdalenae | reverse complement strand
CTCCCTCCAGTCCTTTTCAGATTAAAAATACCTTTGAGGAAATGTATTTTCAGATGCCAAGTAAACTACGCTGAGCTTCTGCATCACATGAATTTATGCCTGCTCCACAAATGTAGTTGCGTTATGCACATGTGCATTTGTGAATTGGTATGAATTGGTTAATATTCACATCTCTATCCTACAGACCAATGTTGGGTGTGTGTGTGTGAGCACACATTGCTAAAGGACTCGACCTGCTTGATTGGTTTATGTGTAAATGACAAAAAGGCAGAAAATAGGAATCATCTTTGCAGCCATATCGCTAAGTCAAAGTGTGAAATGACCCACAGAAAGAAAAGCAAATGGTTGTTAATACTTGTGGTAAAAATTTAGTGGTCTGTATATTTGTTTGAAAAATATCTTTGACATGCACATTTCGTAGTAGTAAACTTGAGTCCTGTTATTTCTGTGTCATCACTTCTTTAGTATTTATGTCTGTGATGTAACTCTTGTAGTAAAAGAAATAAACTCAGGAATAGACCATCACAGGCCCAAATTGAGACAAATGAGACAACCATTCACCCTCTCACTCACACCTAATGACAATTTAGAATTACCAGTTTACCTAATGTGCTTGTTTTTGGTGTGGGGAAACTGAAGTACCTAGAAAAAAAACTCATACATGTGCTGGGGAGACAGGCAAACACCACACAGAAATGCTGCAGGGTATAAGTTTAATCAACCTACTTGCTGAAAGTCCACAGAGCTAACCATTGCACCCCTGTGCTGCAGCCCCTGTTAATTACCATTCATACTAAATATTTGCATTCTGGTCCTTGTTAATTGCTAAAAATTGCTAACTTTTATTGCACAATCAGTACTTATGAATGCTTATGAAAGAGAATATATCACAGTCAACACAATGCTGAACAAGCGTGAGGACATTTTTATGGTCTTGAAGTTACATCAGTTGGCCGGGTCTAATGAGGTGTTTTATTTACCGGAGAAGTCTGACCTTGGATCTGGCAATGTTGTTGCATTCAACTAGGGATGCACCGATCCACAATTTTTCACTTCCGATCAGATATCTGAATTTCTGATCTCGTCCAATACGATACTATTCCGATACCATGGCTCTGATTTGCGTCGCAGAAACAGTCACAGAGGGGCTGTATTTTTCATCTGAGCGAACATTATTATTATAATGGAACAAATTTTAATCTAATAAACCATTATTTGACTATTACTTGCATCCCTAACTCAAACACTGTAAAACTGTATAAATTAAATGCTAAACACCCAAAAATACACTGTAGTTCAATCAAACTACGTAATTCAATCCAAACAAGCTGAATATCACAGATTTCATGACTCACTCCGCTCTCCAGATCGACACCAAACTTCATTCAACTTCCACGTCTTTTTCTTTCTCCTGCTGCAGAATTTAGGCTCTTGACAAATATTTCATGCATCAGTCATAAAATAGGAGATGATTGTTTGTTCGACTCGAGATCCGGCTGAGACTGATGGAGAGTTTTATCCAGTCTGTTGTCGTGTTTCATGGTGCCTCGCGCTGCGGTAGAAACACGTTAAAAATGACGATCATTTACAGGAAAAAAAAATGTGTTGAATATTCTTTATCATAACTTTGGTTTTACTTGACCTATCAACACAATTTAAAAAGTGGTGTATAGTTCGAAGTCTCTACTTTTAAACACACCGAGTCATGTTGTGAAAAGTTGGGTTAGCTACAGAGCTGCTTCCCTGCTAACTAGCTGCAAACTGTTGAGTGGATTTCCTGAACGGAGGGGCTCGCCTCAGTTCAGGAAACCCCCTCCACAGTTTGTAGCCAGCTAGCAGAGCAGCCGGCCAGAAACCTCTTCTGGAGTAATTTCAGCTGACATTATAGCACAGACAGCGCTCATGGATCGGAAATCTGCCCGTGTTGGATAGGAAAAAATCAGATCCGATTAATTATGTTTGTATCAGAGCCGATACCGATACTGGATCGGATCGGCCCCATCCCTACATTCAACTTAACTTGCAAAGCAGAAAACCAGTGAAACTTACTAATTGTTGTACCAGGAAATCAGACTAGCTCTTATTAGCTGTAGAAGCTGATAACGATGCATTTCCCTGGCAGATATATTGAATTCCTGTGAAACCTCTGACAACACAGAATGGTGTTCCACTTCATTTTTTTGACTTGGAACTCATAAATTCTGACTTGAGTATAAATGAAGAACATCATAGGCCCAGCATCAGCATGTGCCCAAAAAATTACCTCAGCTGACTACCTTGATTTATTCTAATGACAATGCCAGGGTTCATCAAGTAGCTTGGAGCATAGAACATCTTTTTCATGCATGGATTGGCTGCCAGAGTCCAGTCTTTAACTCCACTGAGAATCTTTTTGATTGCTGGAGAAGAATTGACTTTGCTGATAAGCATCGTACCAATGTGAGACCTTCGTATAAAAACGTGTGTAAAATATCTTGTTTTTATGATAGCAGAATATAGAAAAGGTTGACAATGAATCTTGTTGTGAAGCATCACTTTGTGACTGAGAATAAGATAATTCTGGATGTCTTTATATGTGCTTTGACATTGGACAAAGTCTGGACTCTCCCCTGTACCAACTGTGATTTTTTTTAAGATTAGATTTTTAAGTGGTTTTACTGTAGAAAGCAGAGAAGATTGGGATTTGAAGTTTTGATTGTCTGAGTTAAGCGAACATTGAGACCACTGAACATTCTGGTCAGGAAGACAGTTTCATTTTATCACTGGTGTTACTGATATTTAACAGTGTGGGAATTGGATTGACTAGAACTTTGAATGTTTTTAAAATATCTTTTTTTTTTTAAATATAAGACTCTGACATAACTGAACTGCTTACAGTTTTAAAAGTCATCTCATAAAGTGTAAAAATGAAGCTTATAGGAGGCTGTCATGTGGGGAACAAATTAATTAAAAGCTAAGCTGAATGTAATTGAACACAGCATTGTGTTTTCATTAATTCAAGTGTGTCAAAACAGTCTTAAAAGCTAAGAATAAATCGTTAGTAGTAGACCACAGACTGTTTTACCCCAATCTAGAACAAGGCTGTTTATTAAAATGGCTAAATCTGTTACTCTAATTGTATTGTTTTCCAGCACAAAAATGACTTTTAGCTATTCTCCTAATAGAATTATTTTCACTGTTAAACATTAGAAAGGTGATACCCCCTATATCTAATAATTCTTCCTGTGTACTTTCACGCTGGTTAACATGACATCTTAGTGGACTGCCATGCAAACATGTCTAAAATACAGTACTTCTTAAAGTCCGGCCATTAGGTTTTTGTTGTTTTTCTTTCGAGAATCCAAAGTTTTTTGCAATATTTTAAAACAGATTTTAAAATCTTTATCAAAGCTTTAAGTTATTTGACAGGTGTATCACTCATTTATTACTTACTTACTAACATGTTGGTAACAACTCCAAAGCTTCAGTAAAGTCACATCAGGTGGTCCTTTTTAGCACAGGACAGTTTGTGTTTTGAGCAGGGTAAAGGTGTTTTAGACCACCCCTGAAGTGGTCTGAACGATGCTCGTTTCAGGCCCAGTTTACACATGAATATTATGAAAACATTCTGGATTTTACAACAATGATTGTAAAATTGTGATACGATATTGGAAAAAACCTGATATTGCAATGTTTTTTCTAACTGCAATATATCTGAAACCGTAATTTTCAACAGATGATGTATATCATGTATGTATGTTATAATAGCACTTTAAGCTAAGTTATCATCTTGTTGACGATGAACCTGCACCAATCTTACCTCCTTTTTTTTTTTTTTTTTTTTTTTTTTTGTGCAACAAGTATGTTTTTTGTCTGTATTTAAGAATAGTTCTAGCTTTCTGTTATTACTTGCTTTTATTATGCTGCAACCTGAGTATGTTTCCTTTTATCATGCGCAAACGCGATTTGCGTTTTACAAATAAACAAACCTAATAGGTTGCCACTCTGTTGATCTTAGTTTCTGTTTCCCTCATGTTTTATTAGCATCAAAACCATATTTTACCTCTATTTATCCTTGTTTTCATCAAGATCCTCGTCATCTTCCTCCACTATTTATTTTATTTTATTCTTTTTACACAAAAAATGTCTCTTTTTTTGTGTCTTATCAGCCTGCTGCCACTTCCACCAGTGGAAGCAACCAGCCATAACACACAATTTAATGCAATAAATTATAATGTACACATTGATTTGAATTTAATTGAATTATACTATATTGATCCCAAGGAGAAATTACAGTTCAGAACACCGTTCCCAAGATGGGGGGGTTTAATCGCCGCAATGATGATTCTCAAACAATATATTGTTCAGCAGTATTTATCTATAGTGTAGCTGTGTTTGTGTGCATTTTAAAGGTGATGGATGCTTATTTACCTTTTATCTGTAGCCCTCATTTAGGCCCATGTCATTTGGTAGCCCCCTCTTTGAATATGAGATGGTTGCTACTGATTAAGATAGGAAGTGATTCTTTCTACACCTTGTTCGTACCACTGTGGGTATGTAAGTACATGTTTGGAATTTACATACATGTCAAAAGATTTCTCTGGAGGTTTAGGAATCTCTGTCAATTCTCTTCTGTCTTGCCTAAGGTGGCACAGCTCTCTGCCCCCCTGCCTGGTTTGTTTCTGTCAAACAAGTCTCCAGCTACTTCCACAAGGTGGTAATTGTTTTTTTTTTTTGCAGATTCAACCCAGCAGCAGTCTTATTTGAAGCCAGTTTTTCTTTTATTTTCCATGACAGTAGTTCTAGATTTTAATTGTTTATATATGCCAAATTACTAGATTTGACTGACAGTTTGACTAAATGTTTTACTTCTTGTTGCCTAAACTCTTTTCCAGAATCGATTAAATAACATTCTGCTTGTTTGTTCATTACCACTCTGGAGCATATTGTACTTTAGTATAAAAACATTTTCAGTTTTTAAATTTAAGTCAAACCTCTCTTAAGGTTACGTTTTCATACAAAACGAAACATTCACAAAACAGTTTATTTATTTTTTCTGGTGTTTTGTGACAGTGTTTTCCAAAATCTCTTAACAGTTGAAATCATGATCAATAATAAAGAATTGCTAAATTGACAACTGTACTTTGGAGTCAGGTGTTTTGTAGAACCTGTGCAAAGGTCCAGAAAAATGCAACTTGGACTTCATAAAACAAAAGTTACATAACTGTTATTGTAATTGGGAAATACAAAGCACAACTTGATGCAGGGTATTGTGAAGCCCGTGCTGCTTTAATAAGTGCATGCAGGGTTGTGTGCATGTGGTTGCATCTCGGCTTATTGCGACTGTATGGGTACAAACTGTTAGCGTAAGTGCAAGGGTGCAAAATGGTATTCAGTCTGTACTTAGCAGGTATGTAGCAATACAACTGGGAAGAAGGACAAGATAACACACACCACATTGCCTGTGTCCAAAACGAGAGGCTGGGTCCGAATTCGTCGGCCGCTTACGTCACAGCGCCGCGTCGGAGTCTGTCCAAATCTGAAGACTCCTCCTATGCGGCCAACAAATGTGTCCTTCCTTTGCCCCGAATTGAAGGACTGGTCGATGGATCCTTCCTGGCCCACCATATCCCATGGCAGGCCGACCAGAGATTTTTTTTTTTTGCTAATAATGGCGGATGAAGTGAGAGAAAGGAATATGTTTTAAATAAAAATTTGGCAGTATAAAAAAATGAAAAATTGTAAGCGGTTGTGTTGTTAATACTTTTGTCATTTGTATAGACATGATTTAAATATTATTGTCAGAAAAAAAAGATCTGTTATAGTGAAATAAACATGCACCTACAGCAGGTTCCTTAGTTCTTAAAATATTTTCTTTAAGCTAATTTTATTGTTTTGTGATATTAATAACTGTAATAAATTGATATCTTTCTAATTTTGATCTAATTTAGTTTCTGTTTAGTGTTGTTACGGTTGCTAGGCGACAGGACGAACGCAGGTGTAAGGACGGGAGGATAGACTGTCCAAATTCACACATTTTTCCAGTCTTCGTGGTCTACCAAAGACCCAGCCCAGCTCGACTGGGTGGGCCGGGTCCTTCGGAGGACCCAGCCTCTCGTTTTGGACACATCCATTGTTTCCTGCAACACCAGAAACAGACATTTTATTTTGATTTGCTCACTAACTCATCTTTGCTGGTAAGACTGTCAAAGCTGTTAAGCCACGTGTCAGTCAGTGTTCAGTGAATACCCATACATCAACTTACGAGGCTTATTATGTTTGCCAGTTGTAGGAAATAATGCCAACACTTAGCTTTGAGAGGCTCCATTATTTGCCTGTATGTTGGAAAAAGAGCACTCATTTAGCTCATCCCATCCCAACTTTAGCAGGATTCTCCATGAGGAACTCTGGCTGCCTTTACTTTTCACTTTATTTCACATCTTGGTCAAAGGAGCTTTTGTTATGTTGTTGTATTGAGCTAATTTACCCACAGAGATTACTGTGTCTTACCCACTGGTGTAAGCCAAGACTCAGTTTTTCTGTCTCTTTTGATACACTGATAGCAATTCTGCTTCCTTTTTGGTTTTCTAAGAACGGTGACTAAATGATGTTGAATCAATGACTGCTATTGTCTTGAGAGTCGGCTGAAGACTCTCCCATGGTTGACATAGTGCCTGAAAATGAGCAAACTGAAACAATTTGTTTAATGGAATCTAAATGGCTTTAAATAAATTTACTCTTGATGTATTTATCGCACATTTGTCTGCTCTAATTGTGAATACTAGCGATCCTTATTTACACTTTTCCTCTCTGTATGCCCCATTAGATGTCCTAAAATTAAACAAACATGAACAATTGACTGTGTTTTTGTGACAGCTGGGTGATTGAGCAGATGCAGGTAATGATCGTTTTGTGTGAGAAAATGATCGTCCCCATAAATGGACTACATGCTTTTCCTTTCTGTTTATGGCATGCCTGCTTGAGTGTAAAGCATTTCTGTTTTCGGCGAGGATGCGCACACCTGTGATTTATCACCAGTGTCACGAAGTGTGGCAGCAGAGGGAGCATGTCCCCATATTGCCACACATCTATTTTTACCTGCTTATTGCTTACCAGCACGCTGGAGACGAAGTGATTGGGAGATGTAACAGATCAAGGGATGAAAGAAGGAGAAAGCAAAGGAAGCACGAAGAGGGGAAGCGAAAAACGTGTGAGGAAAAGAAGGAAGAAAGAAAAAGAAACAACCCAGAAATAGATGCCATCAGCTGTATAATTTCCTGTGCAAACATCCACAAGCGAGCAAAAGCACAAAAAGCAGAATGAAGGACAGTTAAAATAAATAAAATCCTCACTATTGTTTCAGTTGTAACACGTTTTGGCATGCTGGCCAATTGTCAGCACCTATTTCAGACAGTTGCTTGAGTCTCACGGCTGTATGCCAAATCTCACACGTGTGTGCACACAGAGTCACAATTTCCCCAAACATATGGTCGGATCTCACTAGGTGTTACCACAATACTTCACACTCTACCCCAGTGTGAAGGACTATCAACAAACAATGGATAATCTCTCTTTATTTTTTGGTCTGCCATCAATATAGGATGAGAAATTCATCCTTTGTCTAACAAATTGTTGCTGCTTTTTTTCTTTTCCGTCAGTCTTGCAGGGGTAAATTAGCGATGCACTGATCTCTATCAGATTTCTCTTAAAGTAAACGTGCTCATATTTTAAATGCTCATGAACTTTTAGTTTATGTTAGTTTTTGCTCCTCTCTTTTTAAGCTTGGGTCTTTCTTCAACACATTACTGATATTACAAATGACTAACTCTGTCTCCTCTGTTAAAAGCCTCTATACAAAAGACATGTTAGTGTTGGTACAAATTAGCCACTTAGTTACAGTGCATTTACAGAATGGAAAATAAATCAGAATTTTATGTGTGGTGCCTTGGATTTGGTCTAAAAAGAATGAAAGATCAAAATTTTGATTTTCATATGCATTTGATTTCAGCTTTTATAAACATCCCTTGTTCACTTTAGAACAATCCCAGATGTTCCAACAGTCCTTAGGAGTAACACTACATCTGTGAAAACTTTCTCAATCGATTCTAAGTTTGCATTTTTATTTGCAAAAACTCTTGTGTCCCCACACCATTTTTTATTTGTTTTTTGAGGGCATTTACTAAATATATCACTGCTGGATATGGGCACAAGTGACCCCCATGACCCTGAAAGGAAGAAGTGGGTATAGCTAATGGATGGATTTACTTTATGTATGCATTGAGTAGTGTCATAAGTAGCACCAGAGCTTGAAGATGACAGACTTTTTGGTATGGAGAGCCATTTCATTCAAAATGAAATAAACAAATAAAATCAATGAAGTATTAATATATTTTCTATTAAATAAAGAAATGTCCCTGTGAAATTAAACAAAAATAGTAAATTATAATACATTTTTAGCATGTCTTTATATTATTTATTTATTTATACATTATAAAATAAAAAAATAACTTTATTTATGTAATTACTTGTATTCATAAATAATTGTATTTATTTATTGTAGTTTTATTTTGGGACACCTTTTATTTTGTAAAGCTACTTTACATATTTCAGGGACTTTTATTTTTAAATCCCTTTTTATTTCATGCTGTTTTATGTATTTCATATTCTAATATGCAAATTAAGGGGTGGGGTTTTCTTTGTAGGTTAGTATTCATGAAATGATCTGTTTTTCTGAATAGCATGTATTCTATTCCCAAACACTTGGTTCTATTTCTCCCAGTAAAAGCAAAATAAGATAAATTTCCTTCCATTTGTGTTGTAAGGTGGTTCTTCTGTGAGCAGAAAGAGTTTTGTAACTTGTTTCTTTCTACCTATCAACAAAATCAATGCTTTTTTTCTGTCAGTTCGTGTTCTCGGACTGTACTGATAATTATGACTCGGATTAAAAATGGCAATCTTTTTCCCGGGTAGGTCAGAGCTTTGTTGACCAAGCCGAATTGTTAAACATCTTTCCAAATGTATGGCATTCATATTTTGTGTGGCCAGCACCTTCCTGTTTCGAGTTATGTCTAAAATGGTCTGTTTTCAAGTACAGTTCTCTGCGGTCACTGCATGTCTGTTTATGTGCAGTCACTGCAGAGAACTGCACTTGAAAGTAGACCATTTTAGACATAATTCAAGACAGGAAGGTGCTAGCCGCATGAAATTTGAACGCCATGAATGATGATGAAATTTTTTTTTTGTCAAATGCAGTTTGATGCTAATCAAGTATTAAATACAAACAATTAAAAATATATTCGAAAGTTTATGAGTACTAAAATCCATTTCAAAGCTGTATTATTTCCAGCTGAAATCCGCTAACTTTTACTTTGTCTATTTACGTGTCTAGGTACAACCCGCACCCCACGTGAAGGAGAAGTCTCCGGCGTGGACTACAACTTCCTCTCTGTAGAGGAATTTCTGGAGTTGGAGAAAAGTGGAACCCTGCTGGAAATAGGAACATATGAAGGTAAAATCTTCTTGTTCAGTTGTATCTATTCTTGCCAACTTCTGTTGATGAGGGGGGTGACAAAAATGTAGAGCTTTTATATTCGGAACAGGATTAGTTTAAAGTAAAACCAACAAATTAAAATAAGAAAATAAATCTGTACCTAAGTAGCAATAATCAGCAGTAGAACATTAAAAAGACAGGTCAGGTTTGTAGTAGGGTTAAGTAGGGTTCCTTTGGAAAGGTTTTGATCAATTGAATTCGTACTTGTTATAGATAATGGCTCTTTGAACAGCTTAAGTTCAGATCAACGGAGTTTGAGCAATTCAGAGCAGATTGAGTGGTTCCCTTGAAGTCTCAGCAGGACCAAAACCAAAGTGTGTTGTTGCTCTCTTCCAACCATTCCAGTCTCAAAAATGTCACAAAGAATGTGAAGGAAATCAGTGCCAATAAACTGGCCCATCCGATTTATTGGCACTGATTTCCTTAATTATGGGAGATTTTTCAATACTTAGATAAGATTGGTGGAAAAGATCAGCTTTTCTACCTCCACAATGGTCTGAAAATCAGTCACTGTCCCCTTTTGCTCTGCTGTAAGCTCTACCTAATGTCCATTTTAAAAGGTTTGTATTGTTTCAAGGATTATGTTCAATGTTTTCAGTAAAGTAAGATTGGAACATTGAACGTCTATTGTAACCTTATAACACCTGACCGTGTCGGATATTTTAAAAATAGGTATCGACCAAAATCGGAATCGGAAGGTCTGACTTTTTTAATGATCTGTGATTGGCTAGAAAATTGCAATTGGTTCACGCCTAATTGTATGACAACAAGGGAAAAAAGTTTGCACTTTTCTTGTTTTTTGTCAAACCTTGATGTATAAATTTGTACAAGCCTGAATATCTATGTTCTTAACATCCGTAGATTTTCTTAATTGTTCTCTTAATTCAGTTTCTTTCACACAACTTAAATTGTGTTGCCTATATACTGTAATACAGTGATCTTTAAACATATAAAGAACATTTCAGTGGTTGGTGTTCATCTTTCATAAACAACCTTGTGGTCGACATTCTGCCTTCAACTAATGCTTAAGTGTTATTCCCACACTATAATCAACTGTAGCTGTGTCTTTTAGTCAAGGGTCCAGATGCTTCACTGGTTGCATCAACATTCAGTGGTTAAACTGAAATGCAGCCCCTCTACCACTGTTTAAAGCCGTGGTCTTGGTGTTGTCATACAAAAGCAAAACGTGTTTTACACAATGTTTCACACTGATACGTTTTTTTTGGAAGCCATTTACTGTGTATGAATTCATTCTAAAGGACTAATTAAAGTACCTTTTGGACTAAGTGGAAATGATTAAAATTAGGTAAAAAAGAAGATTCAACTCGGGTAACATTAAATTTAGATCAGAACTACTTGCAATCAGCTTCAAATCGTAGTTGATTTTCTTGCTACAGAGCCATGTTTTTGTAATGTTTTCACATTGGTTTGTGGAAATAACCAAATCCCCCCTAAAAAAAAACCCTCAGCCAGTAGAATTTGCTTTTGTTAGGTCTCTTTTAGAGCAATCATAATTTCAATAGACGTTGGTTCTTTTTGAATATGTCTAAATAAATTGCTTGTTTAAATTTGGGTTATGTTCAAAATGACTTTAGAAACTTTAAAAACTGCTAATGCCGTTCTCAGTCTCTCATTACCTGAAACAAAACATTGCTTGTTTGCTCTGAACTTCACATGAATATGTCTTTATAGTGGCCTAGTGGTATTTATTTATTTTTGAAAAGCATAATTGGATTTTTGCACGTTTTCTTCACTCCTCTCTGAAATTCCTGGTGCAGCAGACAGCTTTCACATGTACAAAGAACATTTTTTTCTGCAAAGTGCTTAAAACGAGAATAATTTGAAAGGAAACCACTATTTCTATGTTTGTATAAACATAGTTCTCTTGTGTCCAGATTTAGGTAGACAAATATTTCAATTGAAATTAAAACCATTTAAAATATGTCATCTTGTTTGAAAACTACCACTAAAGTAGTTTAAGAACTGCAAACACACACACACACAAACACACACACCTTTGACCCTTCCGGTCACGTCCTTCCTCCACTTCTTTTCTGTGTGTTTAATCTCCCACCTCCCATCTTCTCCTCACCCTCCCTTCTTTGTTGCCTAGGTAACTATTATGGGACTCCCAAGCCACCGCTGCAGCCCCCCATTGGGAAAGTGATTAGCAGTGGTGGGGATGCCCTACTGCCAGACGGGCTCAGCCGCAGCCTGCCGGGCTCTCAGCACTCCACTCCTCAACGCGCCAAGTCCTACAATGACATGCAAAATGCTGGAATAGGACTTGGTGAACAGCAACAGGAGGACGAAGAGGACCTCCCTGACATGAACAGTAGCTTTACAGGTATGTGAATTTAAACAAGGCAGGAAAATGATTATTAACGGCAGAACCATTACATGTGTTATGAGAAGTTTTAGGTTTGAGTGTTTGTGTATAGGCTTTTGTCTCATGTCTTGTGCTGGCCCTGGGATTGACTGGTTATGTGTCCAGGAATGTTTTTATTTTGAAAGTTATTGCCGGGTGAAAAATCCTAAAGTTGGTTAGTAATACAATTACATTGATGCACATTTAAGACGAACTGCTTGCTTAGTGTGATGTATAATTTGCAAGCAGGAAATAAAAGTCTTATAAATACACTAATCATTATCAAGTCTGTGCATACATCTACAGAAGCAACTTCTGGCCATTTGTATAATTTCTGACTGAACCAAGGCAGCATAAGGAGTAACAGAGCTGTAACAGTTGAAACAAAAATAGATTAAATCCATGCAGGGCTAAGACTAAAGACTAATGTGACAAAGTAAATAAGCTAAAAATACCATGTGTATCTAAATCATACAATATATCAGCTGTGAATACTAGTCAAAGCTTAATAAATTTATGCGATTACCTTTGACAACTTTGGGTTTTTTGCACATTACTTTATGCTACGACCACCATTTATCTTCATTTGTTTCTTATTTCATTTAAAAGTGAATTAGCTTTGATGTGCAGCTTCATACTGTGAGCAACAAGAGAAAATACAGCAATTGGTTCTTCATAATGCATCTTAAGCACCACTCCAATGTAACAGTCTTGTGCTTCATCTTCATTTATATATGATTTGCATTTATTTGGATCCACATTTTGGTCAACAAATTGGCCACATGGCTTGCAGCAAACTCTAAGCTAAATTAGATTTAGCTTCTTTAACTCAGCAGCAGTCAAGATGAGGCACTCATTGTGTTTTATTTAACACGCATTTGTGTTTTACGGAAGTCTTTTTCCAGCTTCTAGCTATTTTAAATCGAACCAATCAACAGGCAAAGCTGCATGGAAACTCCTCCTTTCTTTGTATCAGATGCAGACACCTTTGACAAACAGACCTGCACACTGAGAGTGTAGTCAACCTGAAAACGCTCTGGGTGCAGTTTGCGAGAAAACTGTCATAGTTTTTGGCCAGTTTTAGCCTCAGAGAAAAATGAAGTAGAATTTACGAGCTAATGGTTAAACTAGGAGGGGGTTGAAGTGGAGAGAATGCAGCAGGATGTTACCAAAAAAAAAGGAGTGACTTGTTAGGAAGGCAAGTCTGAAAAGGACCGGACAAGTAAGAAACTGTGTGTTTTTACAAAGAAGACAATGAAGTGTGGAGGAAAACAAACACAATGGAGCAGGAAAGACCCTCTGGTTTAAAATGAGGCATCAAATACAAGAGCTTCATTGGTTGGTGAGTTTTTTTTTTTGTGTGTTTAGGTTTTCTGTGTTGCACTGCATCTGCCTGAAAATCAGCATTCAGAAATGTTAAATAGTGCCACCTGGCTGTATGAAGCAAAAATCTAGAATGACCCAATCATCTATGAAATATTATTATATTATAAGAAGCTATTAAGTTATCTGTGTTTGTGAAGGTAAAACATAATACTGGCATCAATGGTGCTGCTTCTCTAAGGAGCTCTGTTTGTGATTGTTTTATGGACCGACATGCTGTGTTGGTCTTTTGTTAAGAGCCCCGAAGGTGTTTCTCCCAGTTTGCTCCACAAAAGTGAGACCAAATGTTTATGTGCCATCTGTGATTGAGTGTTGGAGTTAGATAACAGGAAGCAATTCAGAGGCCATGGCTCTAGGTGTGAACTGCCCCCTGACAAAGGCTGTGTCCCAATTCAGGGGCTGCATCCTCCTGAGTGTGTATTTATCGGCCGCTTGCATCACTTCCCCACACCGAGTGCTGTCCCAGTTCGTGGGGTCCTTCTCATGCGGTCCACAAAATCCTGAAAAAGAAGGCTGCATCCGAGTATCCTTCCTGACCAAGGTTATCAGAGGATTTAATATGCCGTCAGCAAACAAAACAGAAAAACGACGATGGCGAAGATTGTTTGTTTATTTATTTTTAACCAGGTCGGCATTTGGAAATTTCTCAGGGACAGAAGAATTTGATTTTAAATGTAAGTTTAGCAACTTACCTGATGAAATGTATTCAGTGATGAGATGTTAAATATAATGAAACTACAAGTGTTGATACTGGAGCTAAACCCAAATTATTATTTTTTTTACTTACGTGTATCGTTTTGATTGTGAAGTTATTCCTCCAATGAGAAGACATGTCCCAAAGTGTTGTCTTCAGACATGACAACATACATGACAACATAACACCACGGTAACAAGGTAGTGCATGGTCACGCCAACATACGTCTTCTGAAGGCTAGACCAGTTCTATGCAGCCCACCCGGTCCATGTAGGCTTCAGCCCCTGAATGAAAACACAGCCAAAATGTCTTTGTAGTTTCAGAAAGTGAATTGGGAAAAATGGAAATCCCAGTAATGTAACTGTGATGTTCTGTTGAAGTAGGTGGTATTAGTTTGTGTTTCGGGTGTTTTCAGTCCTTCCAGTAGAATGTTTTAAGTTTCGTAACATTACAAACTGTTTATTTTTTACCTGGGTACTTTTACAGATGTGAAATCTTAAATATTTAATCAATGCAATGAAACCAAGATTGATGCAAAACCCTTAATTTAAACTTTTTCTAATATTTTTTCAGCTGTTGTGTTTTCTTGAGCTAATAGTAGTTTTGAGTAATCCTACATTAAGGCTGTAATGTTGGCACTGTGTTCACAGCTACTTTGATCCTTGATGTCTGTGATGTAAAAAAAACTTTTGACTCCAAGCTGTTTTTGATGTCTCCAGGAGACTCCAGTGAATTAGACGAAGTTCATCAGCCGGTGCGCCCCTACGCCCCTCGCCAGAGTGACTTGTCCTACGCCAGGACAGCCCCCTCACCATCGGCCACCACGGAGAGCACACAGCAGTCACACTCTCTCCTGAGCCATCCTCCCCCCGAGGACCCGCTGGGACCTCTGCCTGACAACTGGGAGATGGCCTACACCGAGAATGGAGAGGTCTACTTTATAGAGTAAGAAATAAGAGATATAAAAACAAATATTTAGACCTTCAGTTTTTGAATGTTTTTGGTTGAATTTTTCTATTATTTTTACTTTTATACAAACCGTAAAACTGTTAAGATTTGCACATCAGGAGTTCCTGTTTTAAAAAAAATCCTTACAGTTAAGTCTGGGGTTTTTAACACCCTATGTAATGGAAAAAAAAAGTAAATTCAAAAACATGTTTATTGTTGAATAGATTCATTATAAGCTCTTTTCGTCGACTTAAATTTCTCCTTGTTTGTTCTGCTCAGCCACAATACAAAGACCACCTCCTGGTTAGACCCTCGAAGTCTGGACAAACCTCAGAAACCCCTGGAAGAAAGTGAAGATGATGGTATGTCTTTGTATGCTCATGATTACTCAACGTACTGTTTATCAAACCTTCCATTTATTTATTTGTCTTTTGTAGATTTACAAAGTGAATCAATGTGTTTGTATTTTTAAAAGATAATTGGAGGCAAACCAGCTTTGAGACTTTGTTTCCCTGATTTTCCAGCACAAAGCTAGTTTCACCAAATACTACCTCATGACAAACTTGGCATTATTAGCCATAACTCAGAATAGAGGTTTTCACAGTAACCCTTAGGTGTCAGTGTTGGGTAACAGAAGTGTTTAGTCACTGGGTGTTACTGCTCTGCTAAGCTCAGAACAAGTCACTTTTCGGCTTATTTACATTATTGTTAACAATGTCATCACCGATTTGTTTTATTGAATAGGAAACTTATTTCATCTTAAACTGAGGCACAATGTTTAACACATGTACCTAAAGTGGTTTTAAATATGACTCAAAGCTATGATGAGTTAGTCAAATATACATTTTCACCACATTTTTAATGCTCCAAAAACATGCAGAGATCCAGTCATTCGAGTCAAATGTGCCATGTGATTTATTTGTTTATCTTTTTGTAAACACTGTCACACGATGTGGATGTGGAGACTCTTGCCACCAAGTGGCCAGATGTTGCTATTACACCTGTCTAACCCACAGATGTTTGCCTCTTTTCTTCTCTAACCCACCCGTCTGTTCTCTTCAACAATGCTGCTTCGTTCCATCCCACTGAGTAGAAGGGGTACATACGGAGGAGCTGGATAATGACTTAGGTAGGAAACTCTCTCATCTCTAGCACTCCAACACTGGGTTATAAATTTGCACTTTATCACTAATGTAACCCTGATTTTTTTTTTTTTTTTTTTACGATTTATCCTGTTTAAAACAAACAGCTGAAGTCAAAGCGATTGAAATGGCTCGGAGTTGGAACAGTTAATGGTCCATAACTCCGTCATCATAAGCTCAGTACTGTGACCAGTGGCTCATTCTGAGAGGTGTCCGTGACTCTAATCGTGCAGAAATGAGACACTACGCTTGCAGAGGCTTGACATTTATCCAGCCCACCCTTAATATGTGGCTCTGACTTTCAGCAAAACACTCTCCGCGTGTGGCCTTTAACACATTTGTCGAGTTACCCACATGCATCAAACCACAAAACACTCCCACCCCAGCAGGCAGTCATTTCTTACATGAGACGTAAGCTGATCAGAAAAACATTGGCTTTACATATACAATTTTTTGCTTGTGACCTATTGGTCCACCAGTAAACAAACCGGACACAGGCGTCAGGCCACTTCTTTAGGATGAATGGTGTCTGGAGATTGTGATACGGGTAATAAATTATGGTGTTAAATACAATCAGTGCAGCTTTTGTTTTTCTAAAATAGGATATGAGCGATTTTTATTATTGCCCAATGGCAAAGATGATAATGTTTTGTCTGTATTTGTGTGTTCAATTCTTTGAAGTGAGTAAAATATGTTCTGAACCAGTGTGTAGCTTTTAATGATACTCTCAGAAAGTTGTCATTAGATGTACATCTACAACTTCTGTTGTAAACACCATTCATGATGGCCGCCACAGCTATGCAAACAAAACTCTGTCACTAAAGGAGGTGGGGGATGTTTTTTTTTTTTTTTTCTTTAAAGGAACTCCTGACCTTTTAATTAGCAATAGATTCAGGAATAATATGTAGCATCAGAAAAAAGTTGTCACTAGTTCTTTAATTTTTTTTATAAATCTCTTAAATGAGAATGAACAATCCAATATGGGGGAAAAATAAGCCAAAAAAACAAAACAAAAACAACTTTTGTTCTTGAGGAAGAAGCAAACCAAAGTTTGTTTTGAATGTCAGCTTACACAAATCCACACACTCCCACAAAGATACAAAGACCTTCTTTAAGGCACATACTTAGTCAAGACTATTCAATCGATGCGCTGCATCAGGAGAACGAGACGCAAACAGACGGAGGTGTGATTCATCGAGCTCGACTCCCTCACAGGATGCGAGAAGGAGGGACACAGGGCGAGAGGAAAACACTGCCTAATGAGTGACACATTTTTCTACCTATCTTTGTGTTCCCACACACACCATACATTCCTTTTTTCGTACTTTCAGTCCTGCACGCATGCACACACACACGCACACGTTCACACACAGGTGCTCCTCCTGAAGCGAGACTAGTGTGGCGCGAAATCAAGTGGGTGATTAGAATTTTGCGTGAGGTGAGGCGGGACCACAATCCATTTACCGTTCCAATTCAGAACATCTAAAGGGAGTAATTCGGCACAGCTTTACCCTTGCAGCAACATTTTCTCTGTAACCTTGTGCTCCTTCTTTGGCTATTGTGATTTTTTTTTTTGTTGTTGTTTTTTCGAGAGCATGTAGATAGATTATCGCGTTTGGATTAATATGAACTCTACTTGTTTATGCACCTGAGATTGTCAACTGTGATTGTAAAATAATTTGAAGTGTAGATCACCTTAATTCCAAAAATTAATCAGCTGTAGGTGTTCATCCAATGATTACTTTATGAAAGTCTCATTAAAAACTGCCCAGTTGTCCATGACATATTAGACTCCAAATAGTAAAATGCAAACAATTAAAACAGATCTGTTAGCATTCACAGTATGTGTTGGAGATGAGCCAAAGCTACCGCACAAGGCCAGTCCTGTTCCTGATAGACATGTGACGTTTGCATCACGAATGATCCGGATCTTTTGAATGACTCCTTAAACAGTAAAGAGCCATTTGTAGTTTAATACATTTTTTTTACTCCTTGTTATATGTTTATAATTTCCTCCTTAACCATGGAAACAATCACAACTCCTTCACTTTTTTATGGAAAACAGGCAGAGTAGTGGAGTACAGCAGCTCAGGGGTAGGGGGAGGTTTTCCGCTCGACAGAACACCCGGCTCCGCCCATGTGACGTGATGACGTCATCACATACGGCTTACATAATGACGTATGTCCCTCGTTCAAAATCCAACAGATCTGGTTTGAACCGAGATTTAACAAACATTTCTCTGGGACTAACAGAGATGCAGCTGTCACTTTAAGAACACTATATGGGCCTACTACCCAATCAAAAAGTTCAGGCTAACTTTTTTCCCCCACCCTCAGCCCTGTTTTGCCACAGCAAAATGTAGGCCAATATTTCTAAAACTGATTGAGTTATATCCAATTTTGATTTTTTCAAAGTCAGTTGGTTGTGGTGGTCATCTTGGTTGTGATTGGCTTCAAAAGTTAATCAGTTTTTGGTGGTTTATGAGATGCTTTGGTAACAGAACCAGAAAATAAAAACATTATGGTCGCCTTTTGGCAACGTACACTCACCAGCCACTTTATTAGGTACACCTTGTTAGTACCGGGTTAGACCCCCTTTTCCCTTCAGAACTGCCATAGATTCAATACTGGAAACATTCCTCAGAGAGTCTGGTCCACATTGACATAACATCATGCAGTTGCTGCAGATTTGTCGGCTGCACATCCATGATGTGAGTCTGCCTTTCCACCACATCTCAAAGGTTCTATTGGATTGAGATCTGGTGACTGTGGAGGCCATTCAAGTACAGTGAACTTTTTGTCATGTTCAAGAAACCAGTCTGAGATGGCGCTTTATGACGTAACGCGTTATTCTGCTGGAAGTAACCATCAGAAGATGGTACACTGTGAAATCGAGACTCATCAGACCAGGCAACGTTTTTCCAATCTTCTATTGTCCAATTTTGATGAGCCTGTGTGAATTGTAGCCCAAGTTTTTTGTTCTTAGCTGACAGGAGTGGCACCTGGTGTGGTCTTCTGCTGCTGCAGCCCATCCGCATCAAGGTTTAACGTGTTGTGAGTTCAGAGATGCCTTTCTGCAGACCTCGTTTGTAATGTAATTTTTTGAGTTACTGTTGCCGTTCTATCAGCTCGAACCAGTCTGGCTATTCTCCTCTGACCTCTGGCATCAACAAGGCATTTGTGCCCACAGAACTGCTGCTCACTGGATATTTTCTCTTCTTCGGACCATTCTCTGTAAACCCTAGAGATTGTTGTGCGTGAAAATCCTAGTAGATCATCAGTTTCTGAAATATGCAGACCAGCCCGTCTGGCCCCAACCACGTTCAAAATCACTTAAATCACCGTTCTTCCCCATTTTGATGCTCAGTTTGAACTGCAGCAGATCATCTTGACCTTGTCTACATGCCTAAATGCATTGAGTTGCTGCCATGTGATTGGCTGATTTGACATTTGCATTAATGAGCAGTTGGACAGGTGTACCTAATAAAGTTACTGGTGAGTGTATAATATTTGTTTTATTTTTATGAGTCATAAAGAGAAGATTCATACATTTACGTAATGGTTTCATTGCACCACTCTCTGACTCTACTGCAGCCAGGGGCCCTGCTAACTAAAAGCAGAGGGAGCCACTCTAGTTCAGATGATTGTAATTAACATCTGGGCCAGACGGCATTGACTGAGGGTAATGATATGTTAAACTTATACATCACAACAAAGGATTATTGGACAACCTGTTTCTGCAGCCACCTACAAGCCTGTGACACTGTTCTCAGCCTACAGAGCAGAATCAAGATGCTCTGTATGAAATATAATAATTTAAACATGTACAAAAATATGTACAATAGATTGCCTTCAGGCCCAGGCCACGCTTGCAGAAGAGATCTGTGATCTCAGTTGGATTTGCCTGGTTAAATAAGAGTAAATAAATAATAAGCTCTCTTGAAGTGCTGAAACTATCTCATGCTTCAGGAGTGGCAATATTCAGATCTTTTCAAAATCAGGGTCAAATGCCACTAATTTAGAAAAAATTATCATTAGATTTTACCTTTGATATAAAGGTTTTTCTTTGAGACAAAGTGCATTCTGGGAACTGGCTCAAGGGGTGTCAAATTTACGCTATAATGACACTGGTTTACTCAAATAAAAAAAAAATATTTGAAAAAATCAGATAAAATTTACTAAATTAATCGGACACCATGGTCACAGTAGCTTTGTGTTAAACCAAGGACACCAAGTTCACTGTTTTCTTCATTAGTATAACCAATAAATTACAGGTTTTTGTTTTTGTAAAAAAGAAAAGGAAAGGACAAAAAGTTATTTACAAACTGCCCCGTCCCTTTCCCCTCTCACATAATGCCACACTCCGTTCATTTCTTTTCTATTTCTGTACACCAGTTTGAAATCCTGGATTATTCCTCTCCTCCTCAGATTCTTCTCCTTTGTATCTTCACCTGCCTCGTCTTTCGTAGTTTTATTTTGTTCTGTCCAACTGTCCTCTCCTCACTCCAGCCTCACTTCTTATTTTCCCTTCTTTCTTTTATCTCCTCCTTCCTCCCCGGTCGCTCATTCGTCTCTGCCCTTGGGGGTCCAGCTGTGTTGTTATCTGATGTGCTGAAATGTCAGCAGTATAAGGTGACAGAGGTGGGGGGGCTGCCAGACAGCCTGTGAAACTGCTGGGTTACTTTGGTCCTGGGTATTGACTGACAGGCAGAAGGTCTTTCCTAGCCTCACCTCTAATAGTTCAATGTGAGGCTTCCTGCTACGTTTCCGCCTTGAGTTTTCTCAGTGTTCTCATTGTCTCTTTATTTTGTCCTCACAGAGCTTCCACCAGGATGGGAGAAAATAGATGATCCAGTGTATGGGGTCTACTATGTTGAGTAAGTTGTGAAACACAAGGATGCTTCAATGTTTTACTTATGCATTCAGAATAAAAATAAAACAAGTAATGCTTTTTCATGCACATAAAAAAGCCACAGATTCACACATTTTCATTCCAACAAGAACAACTTCTCACCTTATTCTAACCCAGAAAACAATCACAGCCAGATTGTGCCTCAGCTATTTAGAAAATTTGCATCCTGGCAAATGTAGGCCGTTTTGTTTGCATCATTACCATCTGGGAAAATAAGCAGCATGCATGTTTATACGTGTGTGAGTGCGTGTTTCGTGTATCGAAGACTGCATGAAGCCGCTGGCCTGCACCATTAATACAAATATGTTTCACACGTTTTTGATGTTGTTCAAAGCAGAACCTGGGGGTTCAGGAATGAGGCATTTCTGTTTTCTGTTTGCCTTTTGAATTTTTATTTTTTTCTGCACATTACTCACAATTGCCTTCATTTGCCATCTAATGCAGCATTTCCAAGTTTCAATTTTATTGTAGTAAAGAGGCTCTTATTCCTTAGCAGTGTTTCCCCAACCATTGTGCAAGGAGGGTGGCCTGCTCCCCCTAACAGAACCGACTGCCCCACCTAACAAACCCCGCTCCAATCCTAAAGTTGAGGGGTTGTATTAATTACGGAAGTAATTTTGACCGTTTTTTTCTAATGTACTACCACAAACGTTTCTCATTTATAACTAAATATTTTGACTAACTAACTAAAACCTTTATAATTTCTTCCCTCCCGCTTTACGATTAGCAGAGCAAATCATATAATCAACCTTAGTTGTTTATTTTATTTCATACAAGAGTCGGAAGAGGAAACCTTTTTTTTTTTTTTTTTAACTTACCGTAACTGTGGGGATGAAAATATGTGGACATTTAATTGCTCCTAAGTCCATCTTGCTGATTTAACAATCGACTTCTGCTCTTTTGGAGCGCAGCAGATCATTTTTAGCAACAAACGCAAGCTTACAAGTATGGCAGGCTGTTTTTACATTTAATCAGCTTAACCACACTTACTTTCCAGATATCTTGAAATGGTTTATAACGAGACATATTAGTTATTTTAGTTCTATAAGTGAAAGATATATAAGATTCATCATTCTGTGTTACCAACTCTCTAGGAGAAACACTGCTTAGGCATGAATCTTATTTGAAAAATGTTGGTAATCAAGCAATCCTCTCAAAAAAAAAGGTTTGGCAGTTAATTAATGGGAGTTCACTCCATGATTATCTTAGTGAGGAGAACTCATAGAACACAGGTTCATAAGTGTTTTGCTTTAGTTTATTAAAACTCATTTCCTTGTCTCCACCCCTGCCCTCATTTCTTCACCCTGTCTTTGTGTTCTTTTATTTTTAATCTTTCTCTGAATTTCTTTCCCACCATGCTTTACCTCCCTGTTGTTTTTCCCTAATATCCTGTTGGTATTTTTTATTTATTTATTTTTCTTCGGGTGCGTTTTATCTCCTGTAATTTCATCCCTCCTGCTCTGAAAACTCCCAGTCATATCAACAGGAAGACCCAGTATGAGAACCCAGTGCTGGAGGCTAAGAAACGCAGGCAGCTGGAACAGCAGCTGCCCCAGCAGCCTCAGCCCCAAAGCCAGCAGCCACCTGAAGGTGAGCGCTACATCCGAGGTTCGTTCACAAGCCCCCACCAAGGGCGTCATTTTCTTTCCTTCTACTCATGTGGATGCCTGAACAGTCTGTCTGTCTATGTGTGTGTTTGTGTGTGAATGTTTTATGACAATAACTGCTGCTGTTCTTTTGTGGTGTTGCCTGCTACAGCTTTATGATTTGCTAAATGACCTTCCATAAAGACATAACTATTATTTGCGGCTGTACAAGGCAGCCTTTTTTAGATGAATATCTTTGCTTTTTGTTTTGCTTTGGTATTCTTGTTTGTGATTATAACCTGAAGGCTTTTCTCCCAAGGTGAAGATGAACAAGTCTGACTTTCTGATTTTCAAAATAACTGAATCTAAACAAAAATAAAATCATTAAAGAAGCTTTTTTTTAGTAAAATACCTAATCCAACTGTCAAACCTAGAAATACCTCAAAGCTGCTCCTGTGTGCCTTTTTACGCCTTATTTACTTACAGGATTCCCCACAGAGCAATTTATTGTAAATGTGTTTTGTATCCATAAAGGTAATCTCATATCGCTCTTCACCTTCTGCTCATTCAGCAGAAAACATTAGCATCACCTGCTGACTCCCCCCCCCCCCAACATGAAAGCAAAGCTCCTCTACAAAATATAAACTCCTTCATGCTTAATTTGTATCTTAAATAATTGTATCTCACCACTGAGAATATTTAATTAAATCTGTGGGTCAGTATGAGGTTCTAATAGTATGATGAGCTGGAGCAAAAATACCACAATATTATATTATAGTATTAAAACAGAAATTAAATGATTTATTTGCTTTTTCTCAAAAATATAAATGCAAATACTAATACTTCTTCTGTCTAAATAATACCACATTGCTTAGTCGTGATGATAAAATAAAGGTGTGTATGTATAATACCTCATGAATGTATTTTTATTAATCCACAGGTACAAATAAGAACACAAACGACAGTCACTCTTATATAAATCAGAGTCAACTTTTTTATGCACTCACAACACCAATTAAACCAATTTACTGTATGATCAGTAGCTACATTTACATGGACATAAGTAATCGGATTAAACGGCCATTCGGAATAAAAATGTGCATGTAAACACGTCATTCGGATTATTCTGATCCGATTCAGCTCGATCCGAATGAATTTTTAATCGGAATGAGAGGGGTGGTTTATGCCG